>CM029016.1:85059942-85514942 GCA_016801055.1 Panax notoginseng | reverse complement strand
TACAACTTCAGGCTCTGCTGCTATGGGGTTCGGTATAATCTCTATCTGATTAATCGATCCATCACTGACTACCTGTACGTCTCTATACATTCCAATTTCTCTTGACATCTACAACAAAACAAATAAGTTTGATTAGTACACGTCAGTAGAATAATAAAAACACATAACATATATAATGCATTTTTATAGGGTTAATTTCCATCTTTTATTTCTTTGACTTTTCTTAAGATTATGACTGAAGGTTCAAATCCCCCCTTAAGTTTTATAACCTAATGCTTTGATACCAACCTGTGACGCCCCCAAATTCGGGTATCTTTCAACCCGACAGATGGTGCTACACGGTACTACAGTTCACACAAACATTCAATTGGAATGCCTCAAAAGAACGAATATGCCTTATATATATATATTCCAAAACAATATTACCATTCCCCAGGTTCTTTATAACCGTTACATTTGTTCTTGTCATAATATCAAATATTATCATTACAAACCTATACTATTACATAGGTAATCTACGGGTTTGCCTTAGCCTTCCCTTTATCCTTGCCGGATCCTTCGGCCCGTTCGGTATTAGCTGCATTCATATGGTTCAAGCAAGAGTGAGCATAACAAGCTCAGCAAGTACAACAATTTAATTTAACAACAAGCTTGAAACATAGGAATCGTATATCTTTAATAACTGAACAATAGTTATGAAGTATTATCGGTAATTTAAAATAGCACTTCTTTTCTTTCAAAACGTTTTACAATGACAATATTCAGTAAAACATCAATTCCGGTCCAAGACCATGAGCATTTCATAATTTCTTTGAAAAGGACAACCCGGCACTAAGTCCGTAAGTCCGGCATAACTTACGAGCATGTTTAGGTGATCAGCCTATAGTACTCTATGTTGATCAACACTACATTTGTGACGCCCCCAAAATTAGGTATTTATCACCCATCTTAGGTCGTCAGATACATGGTACAAAATACAAATACAAACTTAATTATACAAATGTCGTGTAACATACGACAATACATAAACTGAGAGTTCTAATAGGAATATTCACTACTAGAAATTCGACCTATTGCGACGAGCTTTAGCGACGGTCGGCATGGAACTGTAGCAATAGGCTTCTATAGCGACGATCACGGACCAACCGCTGGTATATGTCTCAATAGAGAGCCTATTCCGAGGGTCATATTCTGGCCGTCGATATAGAGCATTTTTTGGTCCTTTTTAGCGAGGGTCATGAGATGGTTGCACAAAACCCTCCCATTCCCCCCACCCCAATTCATTTCAGTTCTGTATCGTGTTCTAGCTCAATCCACTGACTCCCCATCTCAAAACCTAAATCCTCTAATCTCTCTCATCAGCTACTCTAAATTGCCAAAACCTAAATCTTCTTAACCGAATCACACCCTAAGTACGGCCACTCTCAATCGAAGGTCAATCGAGCAATCGAAGGTCAATCGAACCAAAGGCTTCTCTCAATCGAAGGTTCCTCCAATCAAAGCACAAACAGAAAGATGGCGATAGATATCGAGAAGTGAAATGAATTAGCGAGGGAAGTGAGTTGTTCAACAAAATTGATGGCGAAACAAGGCGAAGGATTGAAGCAATACTATCTCCAACACTTCCACGATCTTCAGCTACATGTGAAATTTTTTGACTGCATTCAGTTCAGCTTTATTTTTTGATCTGGTTGTGAATAATTTTTGACTGTGTTCTGGGTTTCATGAACTTTTGGGGGTTTATTATATAGGGCTTTTTATTTGTGTTGATTGATAGATATATAGTGGAAGTGTTGATGGTATTTTTCCTGGGTTAAACTTGAATTCTTTATCATTTGGGGGTACTCTCTGTTGATTATGTGTCGTTTGTGATGAAGGTTCGATTTTTCGTCAAGCTCTGATGATTTTTTTATTGATTTTGGATTTCTACAGGTTTTTATGTAGGCAGGATCAGTGAATGTTTTCCATTTTAAGTTATTGAGTTGAAATTGTTGAGTTTTAATGAAATTGAAGGTATAATATCTAATTGGAAAGAAAATTAATTTTGGGTATAATAGATTGACATTAATTTTTAGATCTTTGAATTTCAAAGAAAATTTTGTGCTGTTGATTCTTCCACTTTATTTATAATTTGGGTTTGATATTTTCAAAATATTGTTAAATCTAACTGTTTTTATATGTGCCCTTTGCTTTTGTGCGATATATTCTGCTATATCAAATATAGCATAATAATAATGGTTCAAGTTTGAGGCAGCAAGAGACTTTAGGGCTTTGTTGAAGCTCCTGAGCATAACGAGTCGAAGCTAAAATATGAGGTTAAGAAATAGAGGTTAAGGCAGTGTGCAAAATGATTTAACTTCACTGGAAGATTCTTTCTTTTGATGCACCCATCTTTGTTATTTGATGCTTTCAAATTATTTTCTGATTGTAAAAAAGTTGTTGAAGCTGAAACATTTCTTAATTGTAAGCATTTTGATTTTTCCAATTGCCTTGGTTTCTTTGATTGCATTTGAGTTTTAGCCTACAGGTTTTCTGGTTTAAGCAATTTTCAAGACTTAAAATTATTGCAAGCAACTGATGGCATCAAGATTAAAATTGGTACTCGTTCTGCGTTATGAGGTAATCTGGAGTACTTCATATATCTCCCGGGAGAAATTATAATTATTTGTAAATTGAAGACATTCTGAAATTATAATTATTTGTAAGGTTATGTTTTTCTACAAAATGTCAATTAGGCAACTTTTTCTACAAAATTATTATTGTGTAATGGAAAATTAAAAATATATATTTTTATAAGTAAATGCAAGTGATATGTTGGTTGCACCCTCCTCTGCTCATGAATAATATTTTGTGGATATCCAAAGTGGAGCTATGAAGAGCATGCGAGTTATTTATGAAATAATGTGTGTATATATATATAGAATACAGATATGTCCTATAGACAAATGATCGGAATGATTATTATATTTATTATTTAAATAAATTTAATCCAGTTCTTGATAATATCTTTTACATGCAGGTTGTGGAGGCAAAAGTTCACCAATTAGACCTTTCACTTGAACGCATTTTTCTTTCATTAAAGGAAATAGTGGTATTGCTCTTGCTTGTTTGATATATGGATATCAGTAATTAATTAATGAAGCTATTCACTACATTTGACTTGAGCTAATTTATTTTAGTATGTCTATTAAGTTTGTCATCTTATGTAAACGTCTGCTCTACTATTTCAGGTCACAAAAGATGTATCCCTTCTATTTGTAGCTTTGTGTTGTGTTGGGCTGTGTGTACTGTGCAGAGTGTCGTGTTGCTAGGCAGGTTTCTGTACTGCTGGCTCATATAGTCTATGTTGCTGCTCGGGTTTTGGTTTGCTTGCTGGGATGCTACAGTTGGTTGACTGCTATCTATTTTGGGTTTCATATGTAGCTGGGGTTTTTAACCCGATGTTATGTGTTGCTGCTGGCTGCTGCTATGTGTTGTGTTGTTGAGCTGATTTGGTACGGTTGTGTGCTGCATGGGAGGGCTGTTTGCTGGTGCTGTGTTTGTGCTGCTTGCTTGGTTCTACGGGTTGTTTTTACTGCTAATGTGGACCTTAACAGCTGTTGTTACAGCACTGTTGTGTTCCTACTGCTGCTGTGGACTTGTGCAGTTTTCTCTTGGCTGCGTGTGGTTCTGCTCCTACTGCACTTGGTCTTGGATCATGTTGGGATGGGAGGTTGAGCTGTTATTCTTTTGGTAGTTGCATTTGTGCTTTGCTAGGTAGCTCTGAGAGTGCAACACCTTCAGCAAGATACGCTGTGAAATCTACACCTGCATAACCCAGACCAATTGTAATGTTGTAATGTTGTGAATGATTATAATGTTGTAAAATATCTCATCTTATATTGTAATGTTGTAATGTGAATGATTTTAAATGATGTATATAATATTTTTTATATTTTATTTTATATTGTATTTATTTTTGTTGAATAAATGTGCATTATTAATTAATTTTTTTTAAATATAAAAAGGCTATAGCGACGGTCATCGACCGTAGCTATAATATTCTATAAAATATAGGCCTATAGCGACGGTCGTGACTGTAGCAATAACTTTCAGCGACCGTTGGTAAAGAGAAAATACACGATTTTGACATGACCTATAGCTAGGGTCGGTGACCGTCGCTATAGGCCAAAAGACCGTCGCTATAGGCTTTACCGACGGGCTCTATAGCGACGGTCGGTGACCGTCGCTAAAACTTTTAGCGACGGTCTTTTGGCCTATAGCGACGGTCGGCGACCGTCGCTATAGGCTGATTTTCTAGTAGTGATTGTTATCTAGACAATATCCATACTCAAGGAGTCCTCATTACATTTATTGTCACACTATTTAACAGAATGGTGAGGACTACTAATGCTATCTTCTGGACCATCACTCTTTTTCCTGACTCATCCCAGCTATATTCTCATTTCCTGAAGAGAACATTGAAAGAAAGGGTGAGCTCAACTAGCCCAGTAAGAAATATTATGATTGAGATAATGAAGAATAAATTATCAATAGTCTTCAACAATGTTAAACTGATAAAATACAATAGACATCAAGTTTAACTGCAGCGGAATAAGTAATCCATTAGAAGAGTCAAGTAGAGAATAAAACCTACTATCTTCTATGATTTAAAAATATTTTCATCAACTTTTATCACTGAGACTCAGCTTAATAAATAAACCACATCTTCTAATCATCCTTGTATTACGGGCCAAGGATATTCATTAAATCATCAATGATCATGACTATACTGAAAAATCCCTGGTCATAATCATACCACAAACTGTCTATCAATGCATTACAAGCCACTGAGGACTTTTACCACACCACTTATAACATCACAGTTCATGATTATATCGAATGATCCCTGGTCATAATCATACTAAGTCCATCTATGCACGTAAGCCAAAGATGACTTTTAACATAAAATAAACATGAGGATGATGACAATGTTATAGGAATTCAATTAAACAAGTTCAAGAATTAGTTTATCCAGGAACTAATAATATCCAAATTGTCAACATGATACTTCTTTGTAAAGTAACAGTCAAGAATGCTCAGAAGAATATTTTCATGAAAAGATACTGGATGAAGCGAAAATATCAAGGATATTCCACTAATTTCATGGAGTATAGAAATCAAAACTTTAACCAAATGAGTATAATAAAGAATATATAAAACTGCAAATGGATTTTCACCAGCTATGCGGTAATCCACGTATACAGATCATTTCCACAATTTAATAAGGAATGAATATAAAGGATCATTCACCATGCATGTGGCAATCCACATAGACAGGTTATTCCAACAGAATAATAAAGAATGGAATAATAGAAGGATTCACCATGCATGTAATAGAGACTGCACAGACAGGTTATTCCCAACAGAATAATAAATGCGGAATAATAAATATGGAACCAGGTCAGGTGAAATTCACACCGACAGGATATTCCGACAGAATAATAAATGCGGAATAATAAATGATGGAACCAGGTCAGGTGAAATTCACACCGACAGGATATTCCGACAGAATCGTAAAGAACGGAATAATAAAAGAATTTCACCAAGTATGCGGTACTTCGCATAAACATGTTATTCCAACATAATAATAAAGAATGGAATAACAGAAGAAGATCACCAAGTATTGGGTAAACCGCATATACATGTTATTCCACCAAATATAGGGTAAACCACGCATACAGGTTATTCCAACAGAATAATAAAGAATGGAATAACATAGGTTCTCTTCATGAATAAGAAAGAATAACACCCCTTACCATTTTAAAGAAGAACTGAAATAAAGAAGTAGTTAAGTGGCAGAATACTCTTCTTCTTTCTCTCTATAGTTTCTCTCTCTAGAGTTCAGTGAATTCGTAAGAAAATAATGAAGGAATGAGCTTCTATTTATAGGAAAATGGAATGCATAGTAACTAATCCAAGAACGGTCCAGATTGATTTACTTTAATCTGACGGTCCATATTTAAAGAAAAATCTTTTAAATAAAATATAATATATTCTATTTATAGAATAACTTTAATAAAGTATTCTGTTTTATATAAAAAGATTTTACTATGCAAAACACTATGCACAATAGAATATAATATATTCTATTTATAGAATAACTTTAATAAAGTATTATGTTTTATATAAAAAGATGTTTCTGTTTTATTAAGTTAATAATACGAATAAAACAAAACTTCATTATCGCTAAATAATTCATATTATTAATTGACAATAATTGAATCAAACTGAGTGAATTCTCACATAAGCATCAATACCGTGTGCTACTATGCAACCACATGTATTACTGTACTTTTACTACCGAGTAGTTCAACAGTATCAATGGTAAAACTTCCGCCGTTATTTTTAATAAAATATTTTTGTCGTTTTCTCAATCTGACAATAATTCTGTTGTGGGGTCCACCAATGATTGTACCGTCGTACAAATATTTCCCGTAAATAGTAACTCGTGAATAGTACTTTGACACAAAAAGTGTCTCAAATACTCGAGTGAACAATACTAGAGTGAATATTAATTTGGGTGAATAGTAACCCGTGAATAGTAACTCGTGAATAGTAACTCTTGAATAGTAACTCCGACACAAAAAGTGTCTCAAATACTCGAGTGAATAATACTAGAGTGAATAGTAATTTAGATGAATAGTAACCCGTGAATAATAACTCGTGAATAGTAACTCATGAATAGTAACTCCGACACAAAAAATGTCCTAAATACTCGAGTGAACAATACTAGAGTGAATAGTAATTTGGGTGAATAGTAACCTGTGAATAGTAATTTATGAATAGTATCATGAATAGTACTCCGACACAAAAAGTGTCCAAAATACTCGAGTGAACGATACTAGAGTGAATAGTAATTTGGGTGAATAGTAACCCGTGAATAGTAACTCGTGAATAGTGACCATGTATTTTATGACAACTTGTTTACTTTTAAAAAAATTTACATATCACCCTTAACTTTAACCTTTTATCAATTTAACCATTTACCAAAATAGAAAAATTGAATACTTTTATTTCATAAAATTCGGGGTCTCACAACATTCATTAAACGTATGTACGTTTAAGTTGTGGCAACCTCACGTGCTTGTCGTTTGACGACAAAACATTTTAGCATACTCAGTCTTCATTTGAAAACCACACCAATATAGTTTGGTAAAACATTGACAATACTTTGATAGATTATAAGAAATCCAACATATGGTAAGTCTAGTCGAAAGAATTGGCTTTGACTTTATCATACATCAATTCATGCGTAAGAATACATGAATCACAAAGCTTGTCTAGATTGAACTAAAACAAGGGTTAGAACACTTGCCTTTAGCATCTGCTACTGCTATTACACGTTCACTTTAAGTCTTTAAGGTCTCTACAATAGATGATCACATAACATAACACATTAGGTCATGAATAACATATATGGTTCCTATCAGATCTTACCTTTCTTCTCAATCTAATTATGTATTAGATTTGTCACAAGAAGAAAAGTCAAATTTGGTGGAATTACTGTCAAAGCTCATAGGAAACCAAGAGGAGAGGATGATGAGTCAAGAAATATCAAGCCGACATTTTCAGAACTAGATGGACCAAATCATCACCACTTCAACCTATGGTCCTCAATACATGGATTCCAAAACTGAAACAGAAAATTCAAGGTTAGAGGAATTGTTGCCCAAGTTCGTAGCATCAGATAAGGAGAAGATGAGTAATCAAGCGAGGTCAATTCAGAATCTTACGGATCAGATAGAGTAAATGAACAAAGCTGTAAGCAACCTTCCTCCAAACACTTGGCTTTATGACATGTATGACGAAACTGACGGAGAACTCGAACCAAATCTGCGACTGGATGAGCCACAAGATATCGAAAGTATGGAGACAATTGGGGATAATGAAATAGAGGTCGGCGATGTGACAACTAGAGAATTTAGAAAATTTTTAAAAATTTTAATTAATTAATTTAAGGTTCAAAATTAGAACCTAGACAGAAAATAAGTGTATGCGCTTGATATTTTTGAGAAGGAATTTTGAGGATTTCAAAATTCTGTGAAGGATTTAGATGAATTATTCAGGATTAAGTGTATGCGTGAATATGTTCTGTGTATATGGTCATTTATGTATTCAGTATGTGGTTAAGGGTCAAGGGTTGACCAGATAAACGATATCTGTGACAAACCCTAAGTATAAATTTAGAACGTCACGTTCGGTTAGAAAATTCTTACGAATTATAAGAAACCCTAGAAACCGGTTCTGAAAACCCTAATTTCAGTTTTGGGAATCTGAAACCCTAATTCAGAAATTTAAAACCCTAATCTGGGAACTTAACGGACAATTATAATGCTCAAGTACTAATTAATTATAATATTAATTAGGGTAAAGCTTAATTAATTAGCAAACCCTAATTTCAAATTTTAAACCCTAATTTATGGATTTGAAACCCTAATTTATAAATAGGAAAAACCTAAGTGTTAATTTAATAATTGTAATATTAATTAGGAAATATTAATCCTAATTTTAAAATTATAAGTAATTTGAAAATCCTAATCTAATTACGAAATATAATTTCTAAATTAGAAAATTATTTTTCTATTAGAAACCCTAATTTTTGGGTTGTAAACCCTAATGACCATTTTGACCCTAATCGCTTAATTAGAAATTTTAAATTAGGAAATACTAATCCTAATTAGCAAGATTTCAATTATGATTAAGAAATTTTAATATAATTAGAAAATTCTAATTATAATTTAGAAATATTAATTTTCTATTTTTGAAAACCTAATTTGGAAATTCTAGAAATTATTTCTAAAACCTAAGGGTTCAAACCTTAAACCCTAAATAGCTCAAACCTTAAACCCTAAGGGTTTGCAACAAATGACAAATCTAGAAATAAAATGGTAAGGAAATGACATTTATGCCCTTTTGTGCATTATTTAATGTAACTTGTAGATCTAACCCTAGTATTGGTTGTTCACCAACTCTAGCTCTAGCTTTTGACATATTGCTCACAAGATCTCAGCCAATTTGCTAGACAACATACATTGTATCATGCATAATATAAAGATTAAGAGAGAGAAAGGGCCACTTTAAATTTCATTTTCTCCCAAGACATTCTCTCTCTAAAATTCGGGAATGGGGAGAGAGAGAGAGTGATAAGATGAGCCTTGACCATATCCTAACTTACCAAGAACAGATCATGAAATCAAAAATCAAAGATCAAAGGTGAAAGAGGTATAAACCCTAAAATTTCGAAATCTTGTGATCCATGTTATTTGTAATGATTTGTTGTTTTAAGTTGTGTATTAGGGTGTCACTTGATGATTTGGGTTGCTATATAGTGAATCCATAACATCAAAGTGCACGAAATAGCAATTTTTTTTAATCTGGAAAATTTTGTAAAAGTCGTCTGACAGCCTTATGTCAGTGGCCTTAGATCCTTCACTGTTGTTTGTTTGTTGTGTTTTATGTTATGGATGTGTTCTATGCCATGTAGGCTTTCATCTGGAACTTGAATCAAGTCCAGAACAGGTGTATGTTGAAAGTTATAAGCAATCAAAACCCTTTGACCAACCACGAAATCTGGAATCTGGGCAGCCCAGATTTGCCCAGATTTCGTCTGACAGTCATTTTCTAAGCCATTGATCTTGCTGTTGTTTACTAGTTTGGACACGTTGTTGTTGTTATGCTGTAGACGGGTACGTTAGCTACACATATAAGTAAGTAGAACACCTAGATCTATTATAGAATCAAAATTAATCGAGGTCAAACCATCGTTGACCAACTACCTGGGAAGAAATCTGGGAAACCCAGATTTCTGAAGAACACATCTCTGACAAGCTTTGACCGATCTGTATCTGATGAGTTATGTAACGACCCCAAAATAAAAATGAGAAGATTACTATCATATTCTTCCCAATGGTGAGTCTTCTCTTGACTTATCATTATCTCCACTGTCTCTAATTGAGAATTATACTTCAAAAAAATACCAAGATTATATAGGTAGTGCTCGTAGATATACTCAGTAAGTGGATGAGCACAACCTTGTCTTATGATGACACGAGGTTGTATGTCATTAGACATCTTGTATGATAGTGACGAAACACCCTTCCAACGTTGGGTTCGCCTCACCCTATTTTCTTCACCAAATATAACTACTAAATGATGACCACCGTTCTATTCCCTTGTTACCCCCGCTCGACCCAGCTACACTCTTATTACCTGAAAGGAATTGTGAAACAAAAGAGTGAGCACAACTAGCCCAGTAAAGAATATCATGACTAAAGATTAGTAAATTATCAATAGTCTTCATCAGTAATAAATCAGAGATTTAGAACATATGGTAGATGATAAAAATTTCAACCATAGTTGCAGCGGAACGAGCAATCCATTAGAAGAGTCAAATAGACTATAAAGTCTATTATCTTCTCCATGTTAAAAATCCACCAACAATGTTTTATCCCTGTAACATCAATCAACAATTCTGGTCCACAATCATATGAATAACTCATAATCATAACTGTAGTTCTAAATTCCTCTTTTCATCCAGGACGAAGAATATTTTCATCACCTATCTTTACCTGAAACATCAAAGATCATGGTTACACCAAATCACATTTCTTGTTCATAATCATACTAATAACTTCATCTTTACACTACGACCAAAGATATTCATTTGTATCACCAGTTGGTCATGTTCATCTCAACATCTGTTCATCTTTGCACTACTGGCCAAAGATATTCAACAACATGTCATCTTTGCACTACGGGCCAAAGATATTCATCAACAATTCATCTTTGCACTACAGGCCAAATATATTCCTCAACAGTTCATATTTGCACTACGGCCAAATATATTCATCAACAGTTCATATTTGCACTACAGGCCAAATATATTAATATCTCAAAGAAATATATAATCATTTCAGAATTTATATAAACAATAATTATAACCATGTTGATCAATTCACCTTTGCACTTAAGCTAAAGATATTCACTTATAAATTCAATAGTCATGATCATACCAGTCAATAATTCAACTTTACACTACTGGCCAAAGAGAACCCATAGTCATGATCATACCAGAAATCTACCCATCTTTATACTCAAGTCAAAGAGAAATATCATCATTAGGGTTATAAAAATGTTATATATGATAATAAAATCAATATAATCAACATATAGATTTAATCTCAAGAGTAATATTCATAAACCAACTATAATTTGGTTAGAAAAAGAAACCAATTTTGTCGTGAATAGTAACTCGTGAATAGTAACTCATGAATAGTAACTCGTGAATAGTTACACGACACAAAAAGGTAGAAATTCCACAATAAAATACATACCAATATTTCGGTATAATGATATTGAAATAATAATATTTCTTAAGCTTATAAACAATTTATTTAAATTGTTTACACTTTACTAATTAATGTATTTAATCATTCTAAAATACCAAACTCATAAGATTTTATCACCAATATTCAAAACCATCATCAAAAATCTGCATATACCTCATATAGAATTCTCAAAGTCATAGAATCCTATTTTCCAATTTTCTTACTTCACAAAACATATTTAATTCATTTACTCATAACTAGACTATTTTCATGAAAAATACCAAATCAGTTCCAAAAATATTTCTTTTCTGAGATTTAGCATAATATAGTCCCATAGTGAACATATATTTTTATCAGAATTTTTAAAAGTCATTTACTATTTTTCATATGGCCAAAATAGCCGAATATTTATACATTTATCAAAAATTATACTTTTATCTAAAAATTCTGAAATTCACAGAGTATACTCCTATCATATACATGTACTCCCACTAAAAATTTCATCAATTTTGGAGTTAACCACAAGGAATTATAAGCGGTTACTTTTAAAATAGTCTTTTCTCATAAAATTCATAACTCTCAATCTATACATCCAAAAATCACCATTTTTGGACACAATCAAGAAAACTCATCAAAATATCATTTCAAATTTTTCCAAAATTTTTGAAGGTCAGAAAAATTACGAAACTGAAAAACATAACAACCCTTAAAATCCCTTACTATCCCTTACCTCAAAAGAGCATTACTTCTGATCGGTATGCAAAGCTGAAGGAAACTTGCACTGAATTGCAACTCTCAAAGTATCTAAATACTCACAAAATATGCTTCATAATATAGAGAGAGAAAGAGAGAAAACTTGTTTCTGGTGTGATTTTCAATTCTAACTTAGCTCTCTATTTATAGGAAAATTTTAGTAGGCTTGACCTGCAACCTGATGGCTTTACCTGCTACTATTTCCACCCACCACATTTGAAATATAATTCAGCACATTTCTTCACCAACCACAAGTGGGGCCCACCAATTCTAGAATTTTTTATCAAAATGATAAACTCCGAAAATTCAACAATTTCTGAACCAGTCATCTTGTAAAATTCATAATAAATCATACGTTCATTTTTAACGGTTCAAAATTTGTGGGCATATACTCAACTTATATATGTATAACATATCCAAAAATTACCACGATCCAACGGTCGGATTAAAAATTATAACCCCCGCAAAATATCTCAAAAACCCTAATTTTTAATACCTCCATTTCGACAAAAATACGGATAAAAACCTCAACATTAACTCCTTCATTTTTAACCACAAAAATATATCCCTCGTTTATATCCACATAAAATAAATATTTCCTTATCATATGAATCAATAATTAATTATTCACAAATAATATTACAGAATCACAATAATGACAACCAGGCAGTTCCCAGGAAAGAGGGGGCTTTCCAATAAGAATTTTTCCTTACTGGCGCGCAATTAGGTGACCAAACCTCTCCTTAGACAGAACTTTCTAGACATTGCCAATAATGTTATCTAATAATATTATTCAAATAATATGAATTATTGATATGATAATGGGAAATACTGTGCAGTGACAATTATTGAAATAACAATAATATAAAATATCAACGCAGCAATTATTGAATTAATAAAATAAAATATTGAACAGTAATTACTGTAACAATTATTGACTAGTGCCTTCTTACGTAAGAATCAATAATTTCAAAAAATACTATGCAATATCGTGTGCTACTGTACAATAACACGTATTACTGTATTTTAACCACCGGATATTCCAACAGTGTTAATGGTAACAACTACGACGTTACTTATAAAAACTCAATTTTTGTCGTTATCTTCATCCGACAGTTATTCGTTATGGGGCCCACAAATAGCTGCGCCGTCGTACGAATATTCCCCGACAGAAAGAATATTCCACGACTAAACGAATATTCCCCGACAATAATGATTATTTTATAACCACTTGCTTATTTTTAAAAAAATTCATATATCACCTTTAACTTTAACTTTTTATCAATTTAACCATTTACTGAATCGTAATTATAAAAAAAATTGAATACTTTTATTTCATAAAATTCGGGGTCTTACAATTTATATGTTGTTGAACTAATTTGTTGTAATGTAAATGTTCACAGACATAAGGACTATAGACCAAAACAATAAAACCACTAAACTAATGACCCGAACCCTTAGATAATTGAGCTCAAAATGAGACACTCGAACTGCCTTGGGTTTCTGGGTTACCCAAAAAACCCAGGCATGGTCTGACAGTATGTTTCGGAGACCAGATCTTCATATCATGATGTTGTATTAATGAGTTATTGATTGTTAATGGTAGTATTGCAAACCTACTACAATATAAATGTTTAATCAAGCCCAGAAAGTATTAGGAACCTAGATCAAATGCTGGTCAAACCTCCTACCTTAGTGTCTGACATGAAGGCTCAAGAACAACTAAAGAACACAATCAGCGACAGTTTTGTCACTAAACCCACCTTTAGCGACACTTAATTACTGAAAATTATTTAATTTAATTAATAAATCGAATAAAATAGTTTTTAATTATTAAAAATACAAAATAAATTCTAAAAAATTATTTTAAAGTCTGAAAAATAGTTTTTAATTATTTTGAGTATATTTCATAAATATTTAATATTTTTGGAATATAAATGGTATTTAATTTATTTAATTATAATATTAAATAAATTATTTAAAAATAATTTTAATACATGAAAAATTATATTATGGTAAAAGAAAATATTTTAAGTTATTTTCAGTGACTTTTGATATTTTGTGATAAAATTCATTAATTAATTAATATTAATGATAATTAGTTTATTTAATTAATATATTAAATAAATTATGAAAAAATAGAATTAATGTTTTATAAATCATATAAAAATGATTTAAGTGTTATAAAAATATTTTAAGTTATAAAATATAAGTTTTGATATTTTGTCATAAAAATATTAATATTTTAATATTAATAGCAATTAACGGATAATGAATTTAAGTATTTAAAAATCATATAAAGGTGACTTTAAAGTATTCAAAATATTTTGTGATATTATAAATATATTATAATATTATGACATGTATTTTATTAAATATTTGATAATAAATAAATATTAATGATAAAGAAATTATGTGGTATTTAATTTATATAAATACATTATTAAGGATTGAAAAATATTGATAAATGATAATAATTATCTGAAAATTATTACGAGCTTACGAAAAATATTTCGACTGTTAATAAAATTATTTAAGTTAATTGTTAAGCGTTTAGACAGAGTTTAATTGAATTTAAACTCGAAATTTTTGTCCGACTAGACCGTCAGGATATTAGAATTTTATCGAATTCAACACGGACTTAAATAGTCTGACTTGATACTAAGTTTTATGTGCTGAATAGACTGATAGGGTTATGTGTTATGTGTTTAGGTTATTCTCTATATATATATATTATAGTATTATATTGTGATGATATTATTCTAATATTGGCGATCTATATTACTAATATTAGGTCTTCGGATAAAGCGTTATAAATTACGTAGCAGTAATCAACGGTTCAGGCAAGTTTGTTTTTACTTAACTCTTCTAAGAGTTGTTTTATTCGGATAAGCTTATGGTTAATCATTGCTGGTTGCCATGAATTGTACTCTGTACATATTGCATGTATAAGTCAGGTATGAAAGGCTGATCACCTTCATTACCAGTTGGTCCAGATATATTTGTTCATGTATAATACTTGTTCAGTTATAAATTTGTTCCTACTAATTCATAATTATATTGTTGAATTATAGCCAGCTTATTTTTCAAATTCTTTCAATCATGATATATCATTAAATTGTTGAACTTAAACTTGCTGGGTAATCTTATGCTCACCCTTGGTATATCATGATTAACATTACAGATTAAGACGATAACGTCGGATACAAGGAAAGCTCAAAGACAGTTCCAGCTTTAGTATACGTGTGAAGTTAGAATTGTAATAGTATTGTATGATAATAATGTTATGTGTTAGTCGAGTTATGAATTGTGTATAAGTTAAGGTTACTCGATTTTGGAGAATAGTGTGTAAAGTATGTTGTATAAACAATTTATGTTTATATCTTTCGCAATAGTATAGAATGATTGTACCAGATCCGTGGTGATTTGGGACCCGGATTTGGGGCAGTCACATACGGAGATCTAAATGGGTCTCCACCAAAGATCAAAGAGTCGGTCAAATTTGAAAAATCATGCCCACTTGGTAGTCATATCGTCGGCGAAGCTCTTGATGAGATAAGAGCGAGTACAATTTTGAATTCATGGTGGGACGAGAAAGAGAAGATAGACGAAGAGCCCATTGTGTGTGACAAGCTTCCATGCCCCAAAGTGATCACATACACAATGGAGAAAACATTTAGCTGTGGGACGTTCTTGATTGAGATTATACCAAATCAAAGCATCCTAGGTGACTTTGATGCATTGGCCATCATAAATGGGAACCTACCAAAAGCTATATTATTTTCGATGGATGGAGGGTTTCTCAATTATCGAAGAGAAATTGGATAGCGTTATCCAGACAAAGTCAGGCTGAAAGATTGTAAATCAAGCGCTGACTAGGAGGCAACCCAGGAATTTTTATATTTATATGCTTTACTAATTTATTTAGTAGATAGGAATTAATTTGCTTATTAAGTTCTTTTACCAATCCAAAGTGCTATTCTAATCCATGTTGTTTCTCTTAATTGCAAGTATTGGAGGTTCAATGGACAGACAAAAGATTATGAAAAGGTTATTCAAGTTAAATTCAAATGTGGTGCCCAATTTGTTCCATGTGCCTAACCTATTCTCCAAACTTAGCGGACAAGGAGGAGGATTGCTATATTTTCAAGGAAGTCTTCTGCTGTACTTTTTTCTATTGTAGCGATTGAGGACAATGTCTAGTTTAAGTTTGGGGGCATTTTAGTGTCGTATTGCATATAGTTAGTCATTTACATTGTAGTTCGTATAGTTACATTTAGTTTTTGCATTCAGTTTCTTTAAAAAAAATTGAAAATTGAAAATTTTCAAAAATAGTAGTTAGTTTACTATGTTTATATAACATTTAGTACATCTTGCATGAGTCCAGGTGTTTGATATTTACAGTTTGTTTTAGCCAATGATGAGATTGGAATTGGGTAGACAAGTATAGTACAGATTATTAGAGCTTTGATGTGATTTCTTGTTATGAATTGAATCTTTTTCTATTTGAAACTGGTATAATAAGGATAGCACAGTAAAAACAACTTGTTGATTGATTGAGTTTAAATTGATACATAATGGGACTCTAAAGGATAATGCTATTTTGAATGAAAGAATGACAAGAATAAGTAGTGATGGCTAAAGTTAGACAAGAACCTAAGTTTGGGGAAATACTTGGGGTATATAAGGTATATAAAAAAAGAGTATGAAAAAATACCGTGGCGTGCTTGTCTAGTTTTGTGGCCTTTGTTACTTGAGTAAGTAAGCCCGAGGGGATTGTCTTTACACCTAGCGCCCTAAGGTCTTAATGGTCTGGGAGTCGTTGGTCGAAAGCTCGTTAAGGTAGCATTGAAAAGCCTAAGGGAATAAGACATTGCATAGCTATGTGTATATAAAAAATGAATAAAATGAGAAATAAGAGCAAAAAGCCCCCGTAGATGAAAAATAAAGCATAAGTATCCCATGTTGACCCTCGATATTGGTAATTATTTGATTTTAGTTGGATCTAGCTTGTTTTTGGATTTCTTGAGTTTACACTGTATGATGCCTTCAAAGAGACTTGTTATGTGTTAAATTTGATTTTATATCAGTTAACATTATTGGGGAGCACACACGTATTGTATTAGTGATAACAGTCTAAGATTTAATGCTTGATTAGGAAGTTAATAATTTGTTTTAATATGATGTATTATCATGTTTACTTGATTTCTCTAAGGCTGGTTGAATAGACTTGTTGTTGTCATTACTGCTGGATTTGTAGGCATGTAGATTAGTTGCATTGCATAGCATTGTTGTTTTGTGTTTTTGCTTGAGGACAAGCAAAGGTTTAAGTTTAGGAGTATTTGATAAGTAGATTTTATACCTACTTATCCGGTATCTATTACCTGAATTATTTGCTTAATCTAATATTTTTTAGTTACTTTTCATGCATTTTGTGTTCATTTTGTAGATTATATGCTTGGGAGATGTGTGAGCGACTATTGGTATGAAATCGCAAAGAAAAGTAATCCGAACATCGTTTGGGCATTCATGTTCATTTCATGTTCTTGGCTTGGAACTTGGATTATGTTGTAAAGCTTCTTCTTAGCTTTCTAGAATATCGTGAATCATTCTAATCGGAGTTCGGATGCAAGAGTTATGACATTTGTACTAACGGACGTTGAACTTCAGTGTTTTGGGTGGCCATTTACATAGTAGTCACTTCCAATCCAATTTTGACCTTCATCCGTTCGTTATTTCTCAATTCTCAAAGAATAAAAGTTGTAGAGTTCGTCGATAGCTTCGATTTAATAGGTAGCAGGCCCCGTAACTCCTCTCGGATCAAAAGTTATGACCATTTTATCAGAGGACACTGCAGCAAAAAGGGGCAACTAACAGCAGCATAGCAAGCCGGGGCTTGCTCTTTTAAACCTAACACCCAAGCTGAGGCTTCGGGGTCAAGACTCAATTACAGGCCACTAGCAAGCTGGGGCTTGCCTTTTAAGGAGTACTACCCAAGCCGGGGCTTGGGTACACGTAGAAAAAGTAGTTTTTGTCAGAATTTGAGTTCAAGAAGGATTGGTTCGAGCTGATTGATTCAATGATTTCTATGAGGACTTAAAGACATGTAAATAGGCTTATAAAAGGAGGAGAATTGCAAGGATTAGAGAGGGAGAATTCCATTAGATTAGATTAGAGTAGATTATGACCAAAACCCTAGTTCTAATGAGTTTTGGAGATTGAAGCAACTTGAAGACCATTGAAGATCAAGAGCAGGAGCTTGAGGAAGATGGAAATTTGCTGACAACAGGTTCAATTCTTTTCCTTACTCTTATTTTTGTATTTTAATGTGTATTCAAGTGTGGATTCTTAGTTTTAATTCAATGAACTAATTCTTTGTTTAAGATTACAATGGATCTTATTGTGTAGTTCATTTTAATATGCTTCGATATCAACTATTATGTTCTATCATGAGGATTGTCTATTGTGATTGGGACTTAATTGATTAATTTCCTAGCTAACAATTACCGTGATAATCTATATAAACTCGGGAGATGAAGTTTAGATTTAGATCTGATCATGATAGCATGTGTTTTCGATTTCTGCATAGATGAAATTCATGATTCGTGTTTAGGATAGAGATATGCCTTCACGCCATATGTAATCTTATAGAGAACTTGTGCTTTAAATCCTTTTTAATTTTAATTTACATAGACATATAGTGGATTAGTTAATTAGGGTGTCTTGCCTAATTCTATCATCTGTGGATTTAAGTGAGTATGAGTATTATGCATCGAGAGGTGGTTTTATCTTCTTTAGTGTTCTTGATTAACAATTCAGGATAGAGAATAATTGATGAGAAGTGTGTTAACTTAAATGAAGCAATAAGTGAAGTTGTGATCTTAAATCTCCATAATCAGATTTGTAATTAGTGGTCATTAGAATTAGTTTAATTAAATAATTTAATTTATAATCTTAAATTGATTGTTTAAATAAAATTAGTTTGGTTAAGAGTTAGTATTTGGTAATTTGTATTAATAATTCCTCGTGGGAACGATACTCTACTTTCACTGTATTACTTGTTGACCACGTATACTTGCGTGTTGTGCGTAACTAGATTTTACCCAACAGAAGCCGCAGTTAGAAAAGAGTACGTTATGTCATCTGTAAATCGATTGGCAAACTAAAAGGACAATCTAGACCTCGGAAGGCATGTTAAGCGCTTGTGTTATGGATTTCAAGAAGAATTAGAACGACCATTTACTTTTAGTTGAGTTCAACACGAAAAACATTGGTTTACCGTATAGCTGATTGTAGAGATCGTCAAGTAATAAAAGCAAGATTGTTAGCTACTCAAGACAAATAGAGGAACTATGTGGACCAACATTGTGACAACCCCAAAATACGTCCATTCCATCCAACCTATTCTGAGTCGCCAAATACATGGTACAGAAAATAACTACAACTTTATTACAACAATTGTCGTGCAAAATACCACAACACATATGCTGTGAGTTTGAATACAAATATATACCAAATGTGACTCATGTCCCAACCGTGGACAGCACCTCACAATGACACCTTACATAAAGGTATAGTCAAAAACTGTTTTAGAAATTAGAATCTTTGGAAAGTGCTCAAGGAAACCTTCGTACATGGGAGGCCATGCTTCTAGGTTATGATAGATATTATATTGCCACAGAATTATCCTTGGTTGACCCAATAGACCCCAAAGAAAAACGAGAAGATTACTATCATATTCTTCCCAATAGGGAGTCTTCTCTTGATATATCATTATCTCCACTGTCTCTAATTGAGAATTATACTTCAAACAAACACCAAGATTATATAGGTAGTGCTCGTAAATATACTCAGCAAGTGGATGAGCACAATCCTGTCTTATGATGACACGAGATTGTATGTCATTAGACATCTTGTATGATAGTGGCAAAACACCCTTCCAACGTTGGGTTCGCTTCACCCTAGATGATTCACCAAATATAACTACTAAATAATGACCACCGTTCTATTCCCCTGTTACCCCCGCTCGACCCAGCTACACTCTTATTACCTGAAAGGAATTGTGAAACAGAAGGGTGAGCACAACTAGCCCAGTAAAGAATATCATGACTAAAGATAAATAAGTTATCAATAGCCTTCAACATAATTAAATCAAAGATTTAGAACATATGGTAGATGATAAAAATTTCAACCATAGTTCAGCGGAACGAGCAATCCATTAGAAGAGTCAAATAGACTACAAAGTCTATTATCTTCTCCATGTTAAAAATCCACCAACAATGTTTTATCCCTGTAACATCAATCAACAATTCTGGTCCACAATCATATAAATAACTCATAATCATAATTGTAGTTCTAAATTCCTCTTCTCATCTAGGACGAAGATAATTTTCATCACCTATCTTTACCTGAAACATCAAAGATCATGGTTACACCAAATCACATTTCATGTTCATAATCATACTAATAACTTCATCTTTGCACTACGGCCAAAGATATTCATTTGTATCACCAGTTGGTCATGTTCATCTCAACACATGTTCATCTTTGCACTACTAGCCAAAGATATTCAACAACATGTCATCTTTGTACTACGGGCCAAAGATATTCATCAATAATTCATCTTTGCACTACTGGCCAAAGATATTCAACCACAGGTCATCTTTGCACTATGGGCCAAAGATATTCATCACCAGTTCATCTTTGCACTACATGCCAAAGATATTCAACAACAGTTCATATTTGCACTACAAGCCAAATATATTCATCAACAGTTCATATTTGTACTATAGGCCAAATATATTAATATCTCAAAGAAATATATAATCATTTCAGAATTTATATAAACAATAATTATAACCATGTTGATCAATTCACCTTTGCACTTAAGCTAAAGATATTCAATTATAAATTCAATTGTCATGATCATACCAGTCAACAATTCAACTTTTCACTACTGACCAAAGGAAACCCATAGTCATGATCATACCAAAAATCTACCCATCTTTACACTCAAGTCAAAGAGAAATATCATCATTAGGGTTATAAAAATGTTATATATGATAATAAATATAATCAACATATAGATTTAATCTCAAGAGTAATATTCATAAATCAACTATAATTTGGTCAGAAAAAGAAACTAATTTTATCGTGAATAGTAACTCGTGAATAGTAACTCGTGAATAGAAATTCATGAATAGTAACTCGACATGAAAAAGGTAGAAATTTCACAATAAAATCCATACAAATATTTCGATATAATGATATTGAAAGAATAATATTTCTTAAGCTTATAAACAATTTATTTTAATTGTTTACACTTTACTAAATAATGCATTTAATCATCCTAAAATGCTAAACTCATAAAATTTCATTACCAATAACCAAAACACTCATCAAAAATCTGCATATACCTCATATAGGATTCTCAAGCCATAAAATCCTATTTTTCAATTTTCTTACTTCACATAACATATTTAATTCATTTACTCATAACTAGTCCATTTTCATGAAAAATACCAAATTAGTTCCAAAAATATTTTTTTTCTGGAATTTAGTAGAATATAGTCTCATACTGAACATATATTTTTCTCAGAATTTTTAAAACTCATTTACTATTTTTCATATGGCCAAAACAACCGAATATTTAGACATTTATCATAAATTGTAATTTTATCCAAAAATTCTGAAATTCACAGAGTATACTGATATTATATAGATATACTTCCAATAAAAATTTCATCAATTTTGGAGTTAACCACAAGGAGTTATAAGCGGTTACTTTTAAAAATAGTCTTTTCCCGTAAAATTCATAACTCTTAATCTATACATCCAAAAATCACCATTTTTGGACACAATCAATAAAACTCATCAAAATATCATTTTAAATTTTTTCAAAATTTTCTGAAGGTCAGAAGAATTACGAACTGAAAAACATAATAACCCTTAAAATCTCTTACCTCAAAAGAGCAGTACTTCTGATCGGTATAAGGCTGAAAGAAACTTGCACTGGATAAAAACTCTCAAAGCATCTAAATACCACTAGAATATGCTTGACAATATAGAGAGAAAAGAAAACTTATTTCTGGTGTGATTTTCAATTCTAAAATAAGCACCTATTTATAGGAAAAATGCTAGAACGCCAAAGGATACTAAAATAATAAAATATTATTATTTATTCTCATTCTTTCTACGCATGCTTTGAAAGCCATCAGCCCCTCAATTCTAAAAATTTTAGCAGCCCACATGTTATTGACACCAACCAAAGTGGGTCCCACCCATAAATTTAATAAAAATTATTTTATTTTCCGAAACTTCAATAATTCATAGAAAATAGTCTTTTATCAGAAAATTCAAATCTCGCGATTTTTTTAGGAAATTCAATTCTCTACAACTTTGCAGAAAAAAGTTTTTCCAAATTCTAAACAGAAATTGACCGAAATCCATAAACGGGCAATTTTACAGGCTATAATCAAATTTCAGTCAAGAAATGGGGTCTACCGACACACAAAATATGTGTTAATCATTTAATACAACAAAAATACTCTTCCTCCTCATATAGTCATATATCCCACATTCATTATAAAACTATCACCATTATTATATTATTAAATATAATAATAAATTATTTTATCAGAAAAGATAAAATATCATTTTTCAACAATTGTCACTTTAAAAATTTTCTCCATCTATATCCACATAAAATTAATATTTTTCTCATCATATAAATTAATAATTAATTATTCACAAATAATATTACAGAATCACAATACTGACAACCAGGCCGTTCCCAGGAAAGAGGGGGCTTTCCAATAAGGATTTCTCCTTATTGACGCGTAATTAGATGACCAAACCTCTCCTTAGACAGAACTTTCTAGACATTGCTAATAATGCTATCTAATAATATTATTCAAATAATATGAATTATTGATCTGTTAATGGAGATGATGTGCAACAATAATTATTGAAACAACAATAATATAAAATATCAACGCAGCAATTATTGAATCAATAAAATAAAATATTGAACAGTAATTACTGTGACAATTATTCATTAGTGCCTTCTTACGTAAGAATCAATAATTTTAAAAATACTGTGCAATACCGTGTGCTACTGTGCAATAATGCGTATTACTGTATTTTAACCACCGGGTATTCCAACAGTGTTAACGGTAACAACTACGCCGTTAATTATAAAAACTCAATTTTTGTCGTTATCTTCATCCGACCGTTTTTCGTTATGGGGCCCACAAATAGTTGCGCCGTCGTACGAATATTCCCCAACATAAAGAATATTCCACGACCAACGAATATTTTCCGACAACAATGATTATTTTATAACCACTTGTTTATTTTGAAAATTTTCACATTTCACCCATAACTTTAACTTTTTATCAATTTAACCATTTACTGAATTGTAATTATAAGAAAAATTGAATACTTTTATTTCATAAAATTTGGGGTCTTATAAACATTATCAGAAGTGAGAATTTATAGTAGATAGCTTCGTTTTTTTAGAACATCTCACTTGAAGAGAAAGATAAATTTAGTAGAAAGGGAAAGTTGAGTCTCAGGTTCTTAGTTTTACATGTTGCGAGAGTAGAAGAGATGGTTTATGAGGTAGCCTTACCTCTACAGTTAGTATTCACAAATTTTTCATGTTTCATGACTATAACCATACAGAACTTATTATAAGCATGTCATAAAGTATGAACTATTGCAATTTTAAAAGATTTAATTTATGAAGAAGTACCTATTCAGATAGTTGACAGGAAAGAGCACTTTCTCAGAGATAAAGTGATACTTTCTGTTAAGATAATATAGAGAAACCACAACAGTAAAGAAGCTATGTGGGAACTTGAAGACAAAATGGTCGAAGATTATCCTCAGTTATTTGCTTAGTATGTGTATAGCGATTCTGAGGACATAATCTTTTTAAGGGGGGAAGAATGTAACGAATGAATTTATTGAGTCGTGATTCTGGGGACAGAATCCTTTTAAGGAAGGAAGGATATAACGAACGAGAATTTTATATTTAATTTTAAATATTTATTAAATTAAATAAATATTTGAGTTGATTTATTTATTGAGATAAATAAATATTCGATGAGGATATTGTGTAATAATTTAATTAGGAGATATGTTAATTAAATTAATGTTTAGTGATTTTATAGTTTGAAGATTTAATTTAATGAGATAATTAAATTAAATGAATTGTTAAATAATTATAATGTCTTTCTAATTTAATAATTAAATTAGAGATTTATTAATTTGTTAAATAAAATTATAATTTATTATGGAAATCATAATTATATGGTAAATGATTAATTTGATTTAAGGGTTATTTTAATTTAATTGTTTAAAGGTGTGACAAATAAACTATAGGCTAAATGAATTATTAAAATAAGTCATTTAAGTCCAGCCAAACATGGACTTGTGACTCTTGGTTTATTCTACCTGATGAAACATTTAGTTTGTGAATTGATGCATGAAATAAAAATTAATTTTAAGTTTATATCAGTTATTCCTCTCCATTAGTCTATTTGCAAACTTAGAGAAGTGAGGAAAAGAGAGCTTAGAAGAGAAAATTGAGAGGTTAGAGAAGAGGAAATTTATATGGAATCAAGAAGGAAAAGTAAGGTACAGTCATACGAATATTCCCTGACAGGAAAATATTCCACGACCAAATGAATATCCCCCGACATCAATGAGTATTTTATAACCACTTGCGTATTTTGTAAACTTTACATATATCACCCTTAACTTTAATATTTTATCAATTTAACTATTTACTGAATAATAATTATAAAAAAAATTGAATACTTTTATTTAATAAAATTCGGGGTCTTACAATCTCCCCTCCTTATGAAATTTCATCCCCGAAATTTATGTACGTACTTGGTGTTTCGAAAAGGTGAGGGCACCTCGCTTTCATTTCAGATTCTATCTTTCCGGTCATCATAATTTCTCAATTGCTTATCTCTTGTATTTCAGATATCATTCTAGAACACAGCTTCAAAACAAAGCTTAATTGACATATCACAATTTGTCAACTTAAGTAAAAAAAATCAGCTTAGGTAGGACACACTAGTGAAGGATATTACTCGTCTCTCCCCTCCTAGTTCTATTCCCCGATCTCCGCCAAAGATCATATCCCTAAGCTCTGATACCAACTATAACGCCCCCAAAATAGGTCCATTCCACACAACCTATTCTGAGTCGCCAAATACATGGTACAGAAAATAACTACAACTTTATTACAACAATTGTCGTGCAAAATACCACAACACATATACTGTGAGTTTTAATACCAACTGTGACTCATGTCCCAACTATGGATAGCACCTCACATTGATAGCTTACATAAAGGTACAGTCAAAAACTGTTTTAGAAATTAAAATTTTGAAAAGTGCTCAACGAAACCTTCGTACATGGGAGGCCACGCGTCTAGGTTATGATAGATATCATATATCCACAGAATTATCCTTGGTTGACCCAATAGACCCCAAAGAAAAATGAAAAGATTACTATCATGTTTTTTTCAATGGTGAGTCTTCTCTTGACATATAATTATCTCCACTGTCTCCAGTTGAAAATTATATTTCAAATAAACTTCAACATCATACAGCTAGTGCTCGTAGATATACTCAGCAAGTGGATGTGCACAACCCTGTCTTTTGATAACACGAGGTTGTATGTCATTAGACATCTTGTATGATAGTGGCAAAACACCCTTCCAACGTTGGGTTCGCCTCACCCTATTTGATTCACCAAATATAACTACTAAATGATGTATAAAATACAACACACTTTTCTATACAGTTTAGGGAGAACTCCATAGCTAGAGACCACCGTTCTATTTCCTTGTTACCCCCGCTCGACCCAGCTACACTCTTATTACCTGAAAGGAATTGTGAAGCAAAAGGGTGAGCTCAACTAGCCCAGTAAAGAATATCATGACTAAAGATAAATAAATTATCAATAGCCTTCAACAGTAATAAATCAGAGATTTAGAACATATGGTAGATGATAAAAAAAAATTTCAACCATAGTTGCAGCAGAACGAGCAATCCATTAGAAGAGTCAAATAGACCATAAAGTCTACTATCTTCTCCATGTTAAAAATCTAGCAACAATATTTTATCCCTGTAACATCAATCAACAGTTCTGGTCCACAATCATATGAATAACTCATAATCATAATTGTGATTCTAAATTCCTCTTCGCATCCAGGATGAAGATAATTTTTATCACATGTCTTTACCTGAAACATCAAAGATCATAGTTATACCAAATCATTGTTCATGTTCATAATCATACCAATAAATTTATCTTTGCACTACGGGCCAAAGATATTCGTCAACCGTTTATCTTTGCACTACTGGCCAAAGATATTTAACAACAGATCATCTTTGTACTACAGGCCAATGATATTCAACAACAAGTCATCTTTGCACTACGGGCCAAAGATATTCATATCTCAAAGAAACACATAATCATTTCAGAATTTATATAAACCATAATTATAACCATGTTGATCAATTCACCTTTGCACTGAAGCTAAAAATATTCAATTGTAAATTTATTGGTCATGATCATACCAGTCAACGATTCAAGTTTGCACTACTGGCTAAAGAGAACCCATAGTCACGATCATACTAATAATCTACCCATCTTTATACTCAAGTCAAAGAGAAATTTCATCACCAGGATTATAAAAAATATTATATATGATAATAAAAATAATATGATCAAAATATGGATTTAATTTCAAGAGTAAGATTCATAAATCAACGATAATTTGGTCAGAAAAATAAACCAATTTTATCCTGAATAGTATCTCGTGAATAGTAACTCATAAATAGTAATTCATAAATAGTAACCTCGGCATGAAAAAGGTAGAAATTCTACAATAAAATCTATACTAATATTTCGGTATAATGATATTAAAAGAATAACATTTCTTTAAACTTATAAATAATTTATTTTAATTATTTACACTTTACTAAATAATGCATTTAATCATCCTAAAATGCCAAACTCATAAGATTGCATGACCAATAACCAAAACCCTCATCAAAAATATGCATATACCTCATAAAAGATTCTCAAGCAATAAAATCCTATTTTTCAATTTTCTTACTTCACATAACATATTTAATTCATTTACTCATAATTAGTCTATTTTCATAAAAAATACCACATCAGTCCCAAAAATATTTTTTTTTCTGGGATTTAGCAGAATATAGTCCCATATTGAACATATATTTTTTTTCGGAATTTTTAAAATTCATTTACTATTTTTCATATGGCCAAAACTGCCGAATATTTAGACATTTATCATAAATTGTACTTTTGTGCAAAAATTTTGAAATTTACAGAGTATACTTTTGTTATATACATGTACTCCCAATAAAAATTTCACCAATTTTGGAGTTAACCACAAGGAGTTATAAGGGTTTACTTTTAAAATAGTCTTTTCCCATAAAATTCATAACTCTTAATCTATACATCCAAAAATCGCCATTTTTGGACACAATCTAGAAAACTCATCAAATTAACATTTTAAATTTTTCTAAAATTTTTGAAGGTCAGAAAAATTACGAAACTGAAAAACATAATAACCCTTAAAATCTCTTACCTCAGAAAAGACAGTACTTCTAGCTAGAATACTGGATATAGTGCTGAAGGAAACTTGCACTATATAGCAACACTCAAAGTTTTAAAATACTCACAAGAATACGCTTGATAATATAGAGAGAGAAAGAGAGAGAAAACTTTAGTTTCTGGTGTGATTTTCAATTCTAACCTAAGCACCCTATTTATAGGAATTTGCTTATAACACCAAAGTAGAAAATTTAATAAAATATAATAATTATTAAAATTTGTCTACTCCAACCTTTGAATTCAGATTTCAGCATGCTTAACAACACATGAGCCCACCAAACAACCACAAAAACGTTTTTCTTTTAAAACAAATTTAAAACTTTTAAAAAAATAATTATTTCGAAACTTCAGAACTTCAATAATTCATAATAAATAGTCTTTTTATCAGAAAAATTCAAACCTCATGTCCTTTTCATAGGAAATTCCATTCTCTACAACTTTACAGAAGAAAGCTTTTCCAAAATCCAAACAAAAATTGACCGAAATCCACATACAGATGATTTTACAGGCTAAAATCAAATTTCAGTCAAAAATAAGGTCCACCAACACACAAAACACGTGTTAAACATTTATTACAACAAAAATACTCTTCCTCCTCATTTATTCATATATCACACATTCATTATAAAAATATCACCATTATTATATTATTAAAATATAATAATATATTTAAATGAATTATTTTATCAGAAAAGATAAAATATATATCAATTTTCAACAATTGTCATTTTTCTAAAAATTCTTTCATTTATATCCACATAAAATAAATATTTTTCCTATCATATAAATCAATATTTAATTATTCACAAATAATATTACAGAATCACAATACTGAAAACCAGACAGTTCTCAGGAAAGAGGGGGCTTTCCAATAAGGATTTTTCCTTACTGGCGCGCAATTAGGTGACCAAACCTCTCCTTAGATAGAACTTTCTAGACATTGCCAATAATGTTATCTAGTAATAATATGAATTACTGATCTGATAATGGAAAATACTGTGTAGTGACAATTATTGAAACAACAATAATATAAAATATCAACGTAGCAATTATTGAATTAATAAAATAAAATATTGAACAGTAATTACTGTAACAATTATTGAGTAGTGCCTTCTTACGTAAGAATCAATAATTGGTGCAATACTGTGTGCTACTGTGCAACAACGCGTATTACTGAGTTTTAACCACCAGGTATTTTAACAGTATTAATGGTAACAACTACGCCGTTATTTATAAACAACTTATACTTGTCGTTTTCTTCATCCAATCTCTTTCCGTTATGGGCCCACAAAAGGCTGCGCCGTCATATGAATATTCCCCGACAGGAAGAATATTCCACGACCAAACGAATATTCCCCGACATCAATGAGTATTTTATAACTACTTGCGTATTTTGTAAACTTTACATATATCACTCTTAACTTTAACATTTTATCAATTTAACTATTTTCTAAATAATAATTATAAAAGAAATTTAATACTTTTATTTCATAAAATTCGGGGTCTTACAATTGCACTATCTTACATTGTTGTACTGAACTCTTAGTTGACTAGTGATTCTCTATTAATTCAACTAATCCTTAGTTTATGAATGTTCTAAACTCTAAATTACCCTTAAAGTTAATCCAAACCAAACTTCCTTTGGTTTGCTTATAAATATGTACAGTTTTAAGAATGTATAGTCGATGACTTATACTTGTTTAGCAGATAAACCATTGATATCCTATCTCTTATTCATACATAGCATAATTCGATTGTAACCAAACTCTTGAATAGTTATTGATCCCTACATGATTTAACTAGTACTTGGTTGATGAGCGTTCTAAAGATCTAGAATTCTTTTGAAGTTAATTCCAAACCAAACTTCCTTTGGTACAGAACCTAGCTAATGATCTAAGCTGAGATGAACAACCCTATATCAGGGGATTATTTTAGAGCTATGCAATAACGTTAAAATGTTTGCGCAATATATAGTACAAAGGGCTGATCACCTGGAGTACGAGACGATGGTCCATATAGTCATTTAGAATGTTAAAGGTTACAATAGAAACGCTTGTTAACCTAGGACATAGATGAAGATTATGGTCTTTTATACCGTTAAAGGTTAAAGTAAAAATACTTGATAACCTATAACATAGTTCGTGATCTTGTGACCCTCAGTGTATTGCTTTGATGTTGATATCTGTTGTTAACTTAAAAAGTTCATTATTCCTTTGAACTCATAACTTTTGAATTAGAGTTTATTGTTCTGGTAAGAGTACTTTACCATTGAAAGCTCAGTTAATTGTCATTCATAGAATGTTATTGTATGCTATCCTTCTTGTGGGCAATTGTTTGCTCACTCTTGCAGCACAAAACAATGCAGATGAAGTTAAGAAGTTTGAAGAGCTTTCTACAAGCAAGGGCAAGGGCAAAGTGCTTGATTAGCTATATTTGTTTTTCTTTTAAACCATGTTTAAGGTTTTGAGAAATGTACTTAATAAATTATGATGTGAAAATTCATATTTAGGTGTAAAGTTTGAGCTACCCAATGTATAAGGGATATCAAGCTGAGATATAGGATTTTATATAATAACTCTAATGAAGTGAATCACAAAATAAATTTGATTCAGAGATGTATAGATGATAAAGGTTTTGATTCAAGGAATTAAAGTTAGAAGACAGAAAAGTTTAAATAATTCTGCAATTTTATTAAGTTTAACATCGAATAATGCTATAAAATCAGAAGTTAGACGTATTGTTAACGACCGAAGTTGAGAGATGAATTGTATGAATTTTGGGGTCGTTACAGATATTGTAATAAAGGTTAGATAACTTGAGATTATTTTAGTTGAGATATAACCCTTTAATCGGATGATGGTTTATAAAGTTTATTATTATCATTGATTATGGGTAGTTAGATGTGATTATTTTGGACAGTGGGCATCATATATGTGGGATTTAAGTACTCGATTTTGGGGTATCACACTCGTCATGTCTTAGACCAGACGATCACATTCTGTTGAGTATTTTAAATCCTTTATTGATTACATTTCAGAAATACACTCAACCCCATTTGTGTTGGTATGCTCACCTTTTTTTAATATATATATATATATATATATATATATATATATATATATATATATATATATATATATATAAAGTTTAAAACAGTTGTACTTGCATAGCATAACCAACGACTGAATGCGATACCAGACAAATGTCTTCCCTAAACTCTCATGTCAATCTTCATTAACTATGTTGTTTTCCCAGACAAGTACACATGGAACCTCATTATGTGAACTTAGGAATACAAACTAGAGTAGGAACACAAATTTCATGACATAGGTTCCAGTTACTAAGGACAATCAATTAATGTACAGGGCTCACACTGTGAATGGATAGGGATCCACCACATCATTCTTTTGTACTATGTCGCCTATTCTGCACACAAGGTACAATTCTCATGTTATGTTAAATCTCTCAAAAAAATTCACTCTAGCTAAAATAACACCATACGAATAGTAGTTAATCGCTCTTAGCGTTTAGCCTTAGAAAACATCCCTAGCTACTTCAAATAGTATCTAGTATGAATCTAATGTTTGACAACACCTAAAAACAAGGCTACACCTTTTACAAGTGTTCGATATATAATGATACCTCTTCTTAGACCTAGCCAAGGCGACTCAATCGTAGTGTCTCAAAAATTGTGCCCGACCATTTAGACCTTTGCAAAATAGTCGCATCTCACTCACTATTACAAGTGTCGAGGCAGGTTATCCGTGTGAGTAGATTAACCTTTTTACCTTCTGGCACTTTATCTGTGTGCTTATATATATACAATAAGTTAAAAACATATAACTTAATAAAAATTAACATTATGTAATAACCTTTATTACATAAAAAATATAGTAAATAATATCCAAAAGATGTCCATTATCAAACATAAAACATATCAAGGCCTACGAAGTCTCAAGCTCCTAATATGAGCTCGAAAAATGTCCCTAGGAACGGGCTTAGTTAAGGGATCAACAACCATATCGCTCGTAGAGATATGTTTAAGAACCACCTTCTTTCGTTCCATAATATTCCTAATGTAGTGAAATTTAGTTTCAATATGTTTGGTCTTTCCATGGTACTTGGAATCCTTAACGTAAGACAAAACAGCCATATTGTCATAGTGAATAGTGATAGGGTCACTCGAATGTGATCCAACACGCAGGCACTTGAAGAATCTTTGTAACCATACTGCCTCTTATAGTGAAAAGCAACATGCAATATATTTTGACTCCATAGTGGATAAAGCAACACATGGTTGTTTCTTGCTCAACCAGCTAATGGCTCCACCACAAAACAAGAAATTATACCCAGTGCTAGGCTTATGTTGGTGTAAAATCTAATTACGCACAACACACAAGTATACGTGATCAACAAGTAATATAATGATAAGTTAAGTATCGTTCCCACAGAGACAAAAACCAATTTTAATCTGACAATTACCAACTTTGCATTATTTCAATTTTATCAAACTAAATGATTTAAGAATGAAATTAATGAATAACTACTAAATAAAATAAAAATAAACTAACTACCGCAGATTTTACTCAGATAATGGAGAATTAAGCCCACAACTTCGCTTTATGCTTCACTCGGATTATCACACTTCTTTTTAACCAATTTAACTATTCCAGTTCATTAATCAAGAACACTAAAGTATATATAACCATCTCTCGATGCACTATACCCGTATTAACTTAAATCTATAGATGATAGAATTAAGCTAAACACCCTAATTAACTAATTCACTATATCTCTATGTGAATTACAATTAAAGAAGGTTTAAATCCCAAGTTCTCATACGATTACATCCGATGCATAGGCATATATCTATCCTAAACATAAATTATGAATTCCATCAAAACGCAGAAATCACAAACACATGTTATTATGACTAAGTCTAAACTCATATTTCATCTCTCGAATTCATACAAATTCACATAGAATTGGTGATCAAGCAACTCATAGATTACGCACAAATCATAATAGATGAACTAAAAATAGCATCATTGAATTAAACTTGAAGCATAATAATCATCATTACACATAAAGATCCATCATAGGCTTAATAAGTTAATTTAGTTCATGACTAATGAAATAAAAATTGAATAGATAAAAGATTCAAACATCCCAATTACAGAACTGGAATTAAATAATAAGAACGGTAATAAAACCACTCTTTTCTTCACTTCAATCTGCAACGTTCCTCGCTCCTTGCCTTAATTACTCCAGAACTTTCAAAATCTAGGGCTTGAGAGTTGTTTATGATTGATTGAAAGTTGAATGAATCATTAACCTTGATAATGTCTCTATTTTTGTAAATGAATACATTCCCTTTCAAGTCCCAATCGCATCCAAAGTCCACCAAGCCACGCCACAATAGTAGTAGAAACACATCAAAACTCATTCTTCTCTGTCATGCACCCCCGACCTGGCGGGCTTTTTGTTCATGGGAACCCCCACCCCGGCGGGGTATTGCTTTCTCTGATTTTGTATACCCCTGCCCCGGCAGTGTAACGCCCAAGAAAATCGGATCTTTATGTGAATTAAATTTTTATTTAATTATTTGAATTAAATGAATTTAATTGAGTATTTATGTGAGTAAGATGTTTGAAGGTCGTTCTATGACCTAGAATGTGCGGATGTGATTAGTATTCTGGCTATGTGCTAGGATTAATTATTTTGAATTTCTAAGACAAAAAAAAGGTTTTTCGAGAAATTTTTTGTAAAAACACTATTTATCCGATTCTGCTCGGAGATTAGGTTTGAATCTCTGAGAAACACGTAGTGATAGAATTATAAGACGTAATGGAATATCCAATAATATTTTAGTTATGGCAAACGAAGTTTTTGCTTGCGGACTTAAAACCTAAGGGTTAGGAAATGTGATTTTCGAGAATTTAAGGTTTACGTACAATGATTAGGATTATTATACGTAAGGAATACGAGTATGATACTAGTTGTTATACGAATATAGTACGAAGATTATTACGACGTATAATACTAATATCATATGAACTATATATGAGGAGAATACGAAAATTGAACGCGTAGAATATGAGTAGTTTTAATGGACTTTGAGTTATGGACTTTGCATAATCCAATTGGACTTGGATTATGTCAAGCCCAAGGAGTATGGAAATTAAGCCCAAGTTAGGCCCAATATGAATAAAGGTTAAGGCCCAAAATAAGAAAATAAATCGCGGATCGAATCGACGAGTCACCGGATGGGTTAAACCCATGGGGCAACCCATGGGGGTAATCCACAAGGCATGTGGACCGGCCACTTGGCCACCAAGTAAAGTGGTTACTTGGTGGCTACACAATGAATAGTAAGGAGGTTTGGAGACAATGACCATTTTACCCTCCATTTAGTTTTTCTATAAATAGAAAGCTAGCTTGGTTCATTTGATGTTTTACAAACACTGACCAACATATATTAAGAGAGAAAAAAGTAAGATAACAAGTAATCAAGTGAGTTCAAAGCAAAGTATACAAGTTTACTCAAGAACGCGAAAAACGTAAAGGTAATATTTTGTAAACGTTAGTCTTCGATCTTTTTTTATTTCTATTTCGTAGAGAATTATGATTTGGTGGAGCATGTCTCTTCCGGAGTTATAAGGATGGCTAATAATGGATTAAGTCATTATAAGTCATATATGATTAGTAATCGTAAGCGTTTAAGTAAGTTTTAAAATCAAAGAAAACTATAAAGCCTTTATTTGGTTGTTGATGGATAAATTAAAAACCATCATAGGGTATGTGCATCTTGTTTGGTTAGGATGTAGATGATGAATCAATAAAGTTGGTCCATTTGGTTTGGCGTAGAAAACTCGAGTAACGAAGTTATGGCAAAATTTCCAAAATTAGCCGTTAAACGTTGAAAACGTAAAAATCTCGAATTAGCAGTTGAAAGTTGCCGTGAAACTTAGAAACTTTGGTTTTCAATGACATCACGTAAGTTAGGGTATTTGAGAGTCGTGGACCCAAGAATTGTCGAATTCTGACTTAGAATGTCGAAATGAGCTATGAACGCTCACGATCATTAAACGAACGCTCAATAGTGAGCTAATATGTGAATTTCATGTTAAAAGATTCGAAAATAAAAAATTTTCTAATGAAATCATAGTGCATGTGATTTGTGAGCTAATGGCTTTTGAACGAGCCAATTCAAACTTAAAACAAATAAATTATGGGCCCGAAAATTTCACATAAAATAATAACTGTCAAAGTTGTCTGAGGCACAGGGTCGGCGCCGCAGCGCGACCCTAAGCTTTAATCCTCGCGCCGCAGCACCGGGTCAAGAGCATAGGAACTATAGAGTCACGCCGTAGTGCCGAGACATGGGATGAGCTACTATTAGTTGACGCCGCAGCACCAATTATAGGCATGAGGCCGGCGCCGCAGCGCTGAGCCAGGGTAAATGTTAGACTTGGTTGTTTTTAAACTCAAAAGTTATATGACCAATATGGGGCAAGTGTATATACTTAATGTACATGCTAAGACCATTCCTTTGACACATCTATGGTGATGACCTTAGGAATTGAATGTAAGTTATTAGTAATGAAACGATAAATGTTAATAAGCCGTAAGGGCAGATAAATACTTGAAACGAGTTTATTAATGAAATAAATTTGGTTAAGTTATAGAAGAGAAAGAAGTTGGTGGAAATAGTGTGATTAGGTTGTTTGGTAGCTAATTATAGTGTGCTATGTGAATATATCATGTAGATACTATAAAGACTGAGAACTATAGAATATTAATTTGAAGACGCTTAAAGGCAAGTTTTCTTAACGCTTGTCTAACCTTCGTGTTAGCCAAGTTCTATGTGATTCATGTTATGAGATACATGAATTATTTTTGGAAAGGGTCGATGCCAGTTTTAACTCGGCTAGACTAATCTTAAGAGTTTGATTGATTTGTTTACAAGTCTTTCGATATAGTATTGATAACGCTATCCTACGCCAATTATTTTGTACGGATTCAAAGGTAAGCCTGAGTATGAATAAACAAATGTATTTTACATCGATTATTCGATGGGCACATGAGGTTGATCAACATAAAGTACTATAGGCTGATCACCTAGAAGTGCTCGTAAGATATATCAGACTTAAGGTCTTAGTGTCGGGTTGTCCTTTTTCATGAATGAAAATAAAAGAGAATGTTCATGGACTTTGACCTACTCAGAATTCCTAAGTCCCTATAAGTACTTCGGAATTGTTTATAAGAAAGAAAAGTGTTATACAATGTTTCATAGTATTTCATAGCTATTTTTTCAGTTATTGAAGAATAATCATATGATTCTCGAAGTGGTATTTATATTATACATTGCTAGACTTGTTGAGCTAGTTATGCTCACTTCTTTCTTGAATTATATGATTGCAGCTAAGGCCGAATGAACTGAGGGTTCTAAGAAAGATAAAGGCAAAGCTAAGATAGATAATTAGTTATCCTGTAATAGACTAGTATGTTTGTATGTATTACACTTATGAACAATAAAGAATGTATTCAGTTTCAGAACATGGGAATGGATTTATTATGATTGTAATAAGAATGTAGTTAATACACTCATTTTGATTTTGTTTCAGTGGAATGAATGTATTGTTAGTAGTACCGTGTAGCACCATTTGTCGGGTTAGAAGATACCCGAATTTGGGGGCATCACAGGTTGGTATCAAAGCATTAGGTTATAAAACTTAAGGGGGGAAGAACCTTAGGCTAATAACCTCGTTAGTAGATGAGAAGTAGAAGTGAATGAACTCTGGTCGAACGAGTTAATTAAGTATTGAGGAAACTCAGTACCGAAAAATTTAAAAGATGGAAATTAACCCTAAATAAATTAAATGTGATTTGTGCTTATATTATTGTGTATTATGTACTAATCAACATGTTATGTGTTATTGTAGATGTCCATCGAAAGCTACATGTATAGGGATATACACGTAGTGAGTGAAGAGTCAGTGAACAGAATAGAGTCAGTACCAGTGCCAGTGGCGGCGGTGGTACCAGTAGTGAACCTAGAAGAGTCCGAGCTTGAGGAGGAATTTTCAGAGGAGGACTATTCAGAGGGGGATATGGGATTGTCGCCATATCTTGATATGATGATTGATGTGGAGGAGGATATGGAGGTAACATCGATTAATACGGTGGTACCTATACTAGAGCCAACACCTCCGGATGCAATGAGGGCATTGTATCTAGCGGTGCTTGACCGCAATGTGCAACTGCGCACAATTGTGCAGAACCAAAAGGAAGAGATTAGTGATCTCCACGAGGCTAAGGAGTCTGCAGAAGCAGATTTTGAGATTGAGCAGGACGAGAAGGTGCTCATGAAGGATAAGGCCATGGCGTATAAGAAGGAGGCCGTAGAGCTTCGTAGAGAACTTGGGTTGAGGGACTAGAAAATAGCACAGATGTCTTACATCCACGAGAGTGCTCATGAGGATTTCAAGCTAAAGATTGCTTGTTATTCCATTAAGTCGGGACAAACTCGACATACTATAAGTCAGAATATTGTGTCGATTCTAGAGAATGAGAAACACGAGAATGCTATTATGCAGTATTAGGAGTTTAGAATGGTAAATACTTTTATGTAGTAACGTAAAGCCCTCTTTTGTATAATTAAAGGGTAGTCTTTTTTTAAATCCAAACTTTTGTGAAGTTCAATTGCGGGATAGAAATGTAATAACTTTTGGCTATGGAAAGCAAATTATAAATAGTTTCAAACTATGAAGAAGCATATTAATATAATGAAGTTTTTGTTAAATGTGCTTTGTTGTGTATGAGTTATTATTTGGCGAATAATAACTAAGTAAACAAATAAGAAATAATGAAACTTTATTTATTTAATCAGAAAATGCCGCCAAGAAGGAGACAACGTAATCAGGAGGCTGAGTCCCATAACGATAACCAAGGGGATCATAATAATCATATGCAGGAGTTCATTAATTTATTAACGACTGCATTTAACCAAACCGGGGGTAAAGCTCCCGTAGTACCTAGGGTAGACAGAACGACTACCTTCAAAGAATTTAAGAGTGTCGGTCCACCAGAGTTTAAGGGAACCACGGACCAAATAAAAGCCCAAACATGGGTGAAGGAAATAGAGAAGGCGTTTGTTATTACAAACGTGAATGAGGCGCAAAAGACTTCTTTTGCGACTTACATGATGAAAGGGGAAGCCAACTTTTGGTGGGAGGCTCACCAGGGTGGGGCTAGAACTAATGTTGTTACATGGGAACAGTTTAAGAAGATTTTCTTTGAGAACTACTTTCCTACTAGCATGCAAGGTAGGATGGAGATTAAGTTTCTAGAACTTAAGTAAGGGGACATGACGGTTCCCCAGTATGTGGCCAAATTCAATAAATTGGCAAGGTTCGCTCCACACTAAGTGGACACTGAGGAGAGGAAGGCTCGTAGGTTTGAGCAGAGACTGAAACCCTGGCTCTATAGTAAGATTTCTGTGTTCCAGAGTGCTTCCTACGGGACCATTCTAGAGAAGACAATCATTGCGGAGGGTGGTAGTGAGGCATTGACCCAATACCACAAAGAAAGGAAGAATAAAGGAAAAGGAGAAGGAGGATCCAAGGCGGAGGGAGCCAGTGGAAGTGGCAGTATGCCCAAGAGGAAGAGTTTTAACTCTTGGAATACTTGAGTGAAACAAGGGGATCCTAAGCGTAGGATCGAGGCATGTAAGACATGCGAAATGACTCATCTAGGAGTCTGTCTAAAGGGAAATTCAGTTTGTTACAACTGTGGTCAGGAGGGGTATATATCACCCAATTGTTCTAATCCTAAGAAGAACCAAGGATGTTTTGTTTGTGGGTCAATGGACCACATGGCAAGAAATTGCCCAAATAAGGGAAAGGAGGGTAATAAGAGTGCTAGTAGTGGTAAGTTAGCCATTACTGGACCAACACCATCGGGTAGACCTATTGCCCGTACTTTTAATATGACTGTCCAAGATGCAGTTGTATCGGCGGATGTAGTAGCATTTATCATTCCCGTCAATGAAATAAATGCTTATGTGTTGTTTGATTCGGGTGCTACTTGTTCTTTTATAGTGTGTGGATTTGCTAAGTGATTAGGTTTACTCCCAGAAAGATTAGAAATACCTTTAGACGTTAAGGTAGCGAATGAAGAGGTAATTCCCGTTAAACACATTCATATGAATTTTTTCGTAGATATTAGAGGTAATAGATTATTGGAAGATCTTTTACCAATAAGGTTGAGAGAATTCGATGTAATTCTCGGTATGGATTGGTTAATTAACCATAAAGCGATAATAGATTGTCATAAGAAAGGTGTGAACCTTAGGCTTTCTAAGAAACCCGAGTTGGTGTTTTACGGTAATAAATCACCGGGACGCTCTTGTTGTCTAACCATGACACAAGCTAGGAAAATGTTGAGGAAGGGGTGTATAGGTTACCTGTGCCATGTTGTGGATACCCAGAGAGTGGGAGCATCATTGGAGCAGATACCTATAGTATAAGAGTTCGCGAATGTATTTTCGGAGGAATTACCAGGAATTCCGCCGGATAGGAAGTCAAATTTGTGATTAACTTGGTACCAGGTACGATACCAGTTTCTAAGGCACCTTATAGAATGGCGCCGGTAGAGATGAAGGAGTTAATGGTTCAATTACAAGAACTATTAGATAGGAAGCACATCCAATGAGTGTGTCTCCTTGGGGAGCACCGGTATTGTTTGTAAAAAAGAAGGATGGGTCGTTACGACTTTGTATCAACTGTCGAGAGTTGAACAAGTTAACAATTAAGAATAAATACCCATTACCCAGGATCGATGATCTATTTGATCAGTTGAAAGGGGCAAACTATTTTTCTAAAATAGATTTGCTTACGAGGTACCATCAGTTGAAAGTAAGGAAGGAGGATGTACCTAAGACGACGTTCAGAACTCGTTATGGTTATTACGAGTTTCTGGTTATGTCGTTTGGTTATGTCCATAAATGCGCCAGCCGCATTTATGGGTATGATGAACAGAGTGTTCAAACAGTATTTAGACAAGTTCGTCGTAGTGTTCATTGATGATATTCTAGTCTATTCTAAGACGCCAGAAGATCATGCTGAACATTTAAGGATAGTGTTAGAGACATTACGAAAGGAGAAGTTGTATGCCAAATTCACTAAGTGTGAATTTTTGTAATAACCCAATATTTTCGATATAATTAAATAAGAAATTTTACGTATATATTTTTTTTTTTAAAAAGAATAAAAGTGGGAATATGTACAAGGTAAAGTGTATGTATATATGTGATAAATAAAAATTTATTTATTACATGATTAATTTCAAATAAGTTTTTTAGGAATTATTGATCTTTATAAATTATATTCTTATAATAAGTCAATTTAGTAGTAAAAATATTTTATTGTTTATTTTCCCTAAAAATATGATTATTGTATTGTTTAAATAATATATGATATGATTATTAGAATTATTATTAGAATTATTTTATTATATGAATTTATTCCTATTAGTTATGTTAATTATTTTAACTTAATTAATAAGTCGGATATGGATTCAAAATCCTAATTACGGATTTTGAATAATGCATTAGAATAATAATATAATATTAATTATATTTTAGTGCTATAAATGTGTACTGTATGTGTAGACTGATAATGGTTGGTCAATTATGGTATAATATTACAAAACTCTGGTATTATTTTAATAAACCCTAATTCGAAAGTCAATTACGACTTTAAGAATTTGTTAAGTCGTTATGTAGTCGTGATATTGTGATAATGTATCTAATGACAGGTATTATATATTTTTATAATAATTAGGAACACCCTAATTTCTAAATTAGGAACCCTAACTTCGAAATTAAAAATCCTAATTTGCTAATTGTAACCCTAATCGCCAATTTAACAATCTTAATGCTAATTAATAAATCTTTAATCTAATTTCCATGTTATATGTGACTAGGAAACCTAATCTAATTAGGGAACTCTAATTTTCATTTTTAGAAACTAATTTTTTTATTTTAAACCCTAATTAGAAATTCTAGAAAAATAAAATAAAAATAAAATCAATTTCCATGAAACCCTAAGGGTTAGCCAAATGTCTAGAAAGCCATTAAATTTGCTAGCAAAATGACTTAAATGCCCTTATTGCATAATTGAAGCTAACTTGTGTATCTTGCCAAAACTTTAGTTGGTGAACAAATTTAGATTAGTCATGTGACTGAAATATAACACATATCAGCCTTAAAACATCAGCCATTTCATTGCAACATGTTATATATAGAATTAAAGAGAGAAAAGTCTCATTATTTGCCTCATTTATTCACCAACACTTATCCAAGACCCTCTCTCTCTAAAACCCACAAAATAAAATAGCAAATCTGTAACGGCCCCAAAATAGGTCCATTCCACCCAACCTATTCTGAGTCGCCAAATAAATGGCACAGAAAATAACTACAACTTTATTACAACAATTGTCGTGCAAAATACCACAATACATATACTGTGAGACCCCGAATTTTATGAAATAAAAGTATTCAATTTTTCTATTTTGGTAAATGGTTAAATTGATAAAAGGTTAAAGTTAAGGGTGATATGTGAATTTTTGTTAAAGTAAACAAGTTGTCATAAAATACCTGGTCACTATTCACGAGTTACTATTCACGGGTTACTATTCACCAAAATTACTATTCACTCTAGTATCGTTCACTCGAGTATTTGGGACACTTTTTGTGTCGAAGTACTATTCACGAGTTACTGTTCACGGGAAATATTCGTACGACGGTACAATCATTGGTGGACCCCACAACGAATTATTGTCGGATTGAGAAAACGACAAAAATATTTTATTAAAAATAACGGCGGAAGTTTTACCGTTGATACTATTGAACTAGTCGGTAGTAAAAGTACAGTAATACGTGTGGTTGCATAGTAACACACGGTATTGATGCTTATGTGAGAAGTCACTCAGTTTGATTCAATTATTGTCAATTAATAATATGAATTATTTAGCGATAATGAAGTTTTGTTTTATTCGTATTATTAACGTAATAAAACAGAAATATCTTTTTATATAAAACATAATACTTTATTAAAGTTATTCTATAAATAGAATATATTATATTTTATTTAAAAGATTTTTCTTTAAATATGGACCGTCAGTTTAAAGTAAATCAATCTGGACCGTTCATGGATTAGTTACTATGCATTCTATTTTTCTATAAATAGAAGCTCATTCCTTCATTATTTTCTTACGAATTCACTGAACTCTAGAGAGAGAAACTATAGAGAGAAAGAAGAAGAGTATTCTGCCACTTAACTACTTCTTTATTTCAGTTCTTCTTTAAAACGGTAAGGGGTGTTATTCTTTCTTATTCATGAAGAGAACTTCTGTTATTTCATTCTTGATTATTCTGTTGGAATAACCTGTAAAAGTGGCAAACCCTATACATGAACTGTATATGCGGCATACCCTATACTTGGTGAAATCCTTATGTTATTCCATTCTTTATTATTCTGTTGGAATAACCTGTATGCGTGGTTTACCCTATACTTGGTGGAATGACCTGTATATGCGGTTTACCCAATACTTGGTGATCTTCTTCTGTTATTCTATTTTTTATTATTATGTTGGAATAACCTGTTTATGCGAAGTACCGCATACTTGGTGAAACTCTTTTATTATTCCGTTCTTTACGATTCTGTCGGAATATCCTGTCGGTGTGAATTTCACCTGACCTGGTTCCATCATTTATTATTCCGCATTTATTATTCTGTCGGAATATCCTGTCGGTGTGAATTTCACCTGACCTGGTTCCATATTTATTATTCCGCATTTATTATTTTGTTAGGAATAACCTGTCTGTGCGGTCTCTATCGCATGCATGGTGAATCCTTCTGTTATTCCATTCTTTATTATTCTGTTGGAATAACCTGTCTATGTGGATTGCCACATGCATGGTGAATGATCCTTTATATTCATTCCTTATTAAATTGTGAAAATGATCTGTATACATGGATTACCGCATGGCTTGTGAAAATCCATTTGTAGATTCATATATTCTTTATTATACTCATTTGGTTAAAGTTTTGATTTCTATACTCCATGAAATTAGTGGAATATCCTTGATATTTGCGCTTCATCCAGTATCTTTTCATGAAAATATTCTTCTGAGCATTCTTGACTGTTACTTTACAAAGAAGTATCATGTTGACAATTTGGATATTATTAGTTCCTGGATAAACTAATTCTTGAACTTGTTTAATTGAATTCCTATAACATTGTCATCATCCTCATGTTTATTTTATGTTAAAAGTCATCTTTGGCTTACGTACATAGATGGACTTAGTATGATTATGACCAGGGATCATTCGGTATAATCATAAACTGTGATGTTATAAGTGGTGTGGTAAAAGTCCTCAGTGGCTTGTAATGCATTGATATACAGTTTTTGGTATGATTATGACCAGGGATTTTTCGGTATAGTCATGATCATTGATGATTTAATGAATATCCTTGGCCCGTAATACAAGGATGATTAGAAAATGTGGTTTATTTATTAAGCTGAGTCTCAGTGATAAAAGTTGATGAAAACATTTTTAAATCATAGAAGATAGTAGGTTTTATTCTCTACTTGACTCTTCTAATGGATTGCTTATTCCGCTGCAGTTAAACTTGATGTCTATTGTATTTTATCAGTTTAACATTGTTGAAGACTATTGATAATTTATTCTTCATTATCTTAGTCATAATATTTCTTACTGGGCTAGTTGAGCTCACCCTTTCTTTTAATGTTCTCTTCAGGAAATGAGAATATAGCCGGGATGAGTCAGGGAAAGGAGTGATGGTCCAGAAGATAGCATTAGTAGTCCTCACCATTCTGTTAAATAGTGTGACAATAAATGTAATGACGACTCCTTGAGTATGGATATTGTCTAGATGACAATATTCCTATTAGAACTCTCAGTTTATGTATTGTCGTATGTTACACGACATTTGTATAATTAAGTTTGTATTTGTATTTTGTACCATGTATCTGGCGACCTAAGATGGGTGATGAATACCCGATTTTGGGGGCGTCACAGTTGGTATCAGAGCTTAGGGATATGATCCCTGGCTGAGATGTGAGAGAAGAACTAGGAGGGGAGAGACGGGAAATTCGTTCGCTAGTATGACCTACCTAAGTTTATTTGGTATTTAATTGGTCGGTCAGAGTATAGGGATAATATGTGATATGTTAATTAACTCTTGTTTGGTGGCAGTGTTTGAAAATGACATCTAACAATGTTGAGATAAGCATTGGAGCAAAATAATATGACCATATAGCAATACGAGGCTAAGTTTGCGGAGTTATCCCGGTTTACATCCAATTTGGTCGATAATGAGGAGCGAATAACGCGAATGTTTCTAAGAGGTTTGAAACCCTATATACGTTAATACCTTATCCTCATGTTTATGTTGAAAGTCATCTGTGGCCTGTAGTGCATAGATGGACTTGGTATGATTATGACCAGGGATTATTCTGTATAATCATGACTGTAATATTACAAATGATGTGAAAAAAAATAAAAGGTCCTCATTGGCCCGTAGTGCATTGATGGACAATTTTTGGTATGATTATGGCTATGGATTATCTTTGGCCGTAGTGCAAAGACGAATTATTTTATGGCATGATCAGGACCGTTGATGAAAACACGATTATCTTTAGCCGTAGTGCATGTATAATTTGTGGTCGTGATACTAAAGAATATCCTTAGTCGGAGTGCAAGGGTGATTCGATGATGTGGATTAATTATTGAGCTGAGTCTCAGCAGTGAAATATTAATTAATAGATGTGGTAAAAGTCATCTGTGGCTTACGTGCATAGATGGACTTGGTATGATTATGACCAGGAATTGCTCGGTATAATCATTACCATAATTGAAAACACGATTATCTTTGGCACGTAGTGCATGGATAATTCGTGGTCGTGATACTAAAGAATATCATTGGCCTGTAGTGCAGGGATGATTCGATGATGTGGATTAATTATTGAGCTGAGTCTCAGCAATGAAATATTAATTCATAGATGTGGTAAAAGTCATCTATGGCTTACGTGCATAGATGGACTTGGTATGATTATGACCAGGGATTGTTCGGTATAATCATGACCGTAATTGAAAACACGATTATCTTTGGCACGTAGTGCATGGATAATTCGTGGTCGTGATACTATTAAGCTGAGTCTCAGCATTATTGATTTTACAGTTGTATATCCTTGGCCTGTAGTACGAGGATTAACTGTTGATTATTGGTTATACAGTTGTAAATCTTTAGCCGTAGTGCAAAGATGAATTTATTAGTATGATTATGAGCAGGAATTGTGATTTGGTATAACCATGATTTTTGATGTTTCAGGTGAAGATAGGTGATGTAAATTTTCTTCTTCCTGGGTGCGAAAAGGAATTCAGAATCACAATTATGATTATGAGTTATTCATATGATTGTGGACAGAAATTGTTGATTGATGTTACAGGGATATAGTCACTGACGGAGATATTAGTCTAGAAGACGAGTAATATACTTCGCTAGGGTGTGACTTACCTAAGCTGAAATTGTTTACTTAATAAGTGGATAAATTGTGGTATGTCGATTAACCTTTGTTTTGAAGGTATATTCTAGAATGATATTCGAAATACAGGAGATGAGAAATAGAAAAATCATGATAGAGCGGAATTATCCGGAAAGGTACAATCCAAAAAGAAAGCAAGGTATTCTCATCTCTTCGAATATCAGGTACGTACGTTAATTTCGAGGGCGAAATTCCATAAGGAGGGGAGATTGTGAGACCCCGAATTTTATGAAATAAAAGTATTCAATTTTTCTATTTTGGTAAATGGTTAAATTGATAAAAGGTTAAAGTTAAGGGTGATATGTGAATTTTTGTTAAAGTAAACAAGTTGTCATAAAATACCTGGTCACTATTCACGAGTTACTATTCACGGGTTACTATTCACCAAAATTACTATTCACTCTAGTATCGTTCACTCGAGTATTTGGGACACTTTTTGTGTCGAAGTACTATTCACGAGTTACTGTTCACGGGAAATATTCGTACGACGGTACAATCATTGGTGGACCCCACAACGGAATTATTGTCGGATTGAGAAAACGACAAAAATATTTTATTAAAAATAACGGCGGAAGTTTTACCGTTGATACTATTGAACTAGTCGGTAGTAAAAGTACAGTAATACGTGTGGTTGCATAGTAACACACGGTATTGATGCTTATGTGAGAAGTCACTCAGTTTGATTCAATTATTGTCAATTAATAATATGAATTATTTAGCGATAATGAAGTTTTGTTTTATTCGTATTATTAACGTAATAAAACAGAAATATCTTTTTATATAAAACATAATACTTTATTAAAGTTATTCTATAAATAGAATATATTATATTTTATTTAAAAGATTTTTCTTTAAATATGGACCGTCAGTTTAAAGTAAATCAATCTGGACCATTCATGGATTAGTTACTATGCATTCTATTTTTCTATAAATAGAAGCTCATTCCTTCATTATTTTCTTACGAATTCACTGAACTCTAGAGAGAGAAACTATAGAGAGAAAGAAGAAGAGTATTCTGCCACTTAACTACTTCTTTATTTCAGTTCTTCTTTAAAACGGTAAGGGGTGTTATTCTTTCTTATTCATGAAGAGAACTTCTGTTATTTCATTCTTGATTATTCTGTTGGAATAACCTGTAAAAGTGGCAAACCCTATACATGAACTGTATACGCGGCATACCCTATACTTGGTGAAATCCTTATGTTATTCCATTCTTTATTATTCTGTTGGAATAACCTGTATGCGTGGTTTACCCTATACTTGGTGGAATGACCTGTATATGCGGTTTACCCAATACTTGGTGATCTTCTTCTGTTATTCTATTTTTTATTATTATGTTGGAATAACCTGTTTATGCGAAGTACCGCATACTTGGTGAAACTCTTTTATTATTCCGTTCTTTACGATTCTGTCGGAATATCCTGTCGGTGTGAATTTCACCTGACCTGGTTCCATCATTTATTATTCCGCATTTATTATTCTGTCGGAATATCCTGTCGGTGTGAATTTCACCTGACCTGGTTCCATATTTATTATTCCGCATTTATTATTTTGTTGGGAATAACCTGTCTGTGCGGTCTCTATCGCATGCATGGTGAATCCTTCTGTTATTCCATTCTTTATTATTCTGTTGGAATAACCTGTCTATGTGGATTGCCACATGCATGGTGAATGATCCTTTATATTCATTCCTTATTAAATTGTGAAAATGATCTGTATACATGGATTACCGCATGGCTTGTGAAAATCCATTTGCAGATTCATATATTCTTTATTATACTCATTTGGTTAAAGTTTTGATTTCTATACTCCATGAAATTAGTGGAATATCCTTGATATTTGCGCTTCATCCAGTATCTTTTCATGAAAATATTCTTCTGAGCATTCTTGACTGTTACTTTACAAAGAAGTATCATGTTGACAATTTGGATATTATTAGTTCGTGGATAAACTAATTCTTGAACTTGTTTAATTGAATTCCTATAACATTGTCATCATCCTCATGTTTATTTTATGTTAAAAGTCATCTTTGGCTTACGTACATAGATGGACTTAGTATGATTATGACCAGGGATCATTCGGTATAATCATAAACTGTGATGTTATAAGTGGTGTGGTAAAAGTCCTCAGTGGCTTGTAATGCATTGATATACAGTTTTTGGTATGATTATGACCAGGGATTTTTCGGTATAGTCATGATCATTGATGATTTAATGAATATCCTTGGCCTGTAATACAAGGATGATTAGAAAATGTGGTTTATTTATTAAGCTGAGTCTCAGTGATAAAAGTTGATGAAAACATTTTTAAATCATCGAAGATAGTAGGTTTTATTCTCTACTTGACTCTTCTAATGGATTGCTTATTCCGCTGCAGTTAAACTTGATGTCTATTGTATTTTATCAGTTTAACATTGTTGAAGACTATTGATAATTTATTCTTCATTATCTTAGTCATAATATTTCTTACTGGGCTAGTTGAGCTCACCCTTTCTTTCAATGTTCTCTTCAGGAAATGAGAATATAGCCGGGACGAGTCAGGAAAAGGAGTGATGGTCCAGAAGATAGCATTAGTAGTCCTCACCATTCTGTTAAATAGTGTGACAATAAATGTAATGGCGACTCCTTGAGTATGGATATTGTCTAGATGACAATATTCCTATTAGAACTCTCAGTTTATGTATTGTCGTATGTTACACGACATTTGTATAATTAAGTTTGTATTTGTATTTTGTACCATGTATCTGGCGACCCAAGATGGGTGATGAATACCCGATTTTGGGGGCATCACATATACTGTGAGTTTTAATACCAACTGTGACTCATGTCCCAACTATGGATAGCACCTCACATTGATAGCTTACATAAAGGTACAGTCAAAAACTGTTTTAGAAATTAAAATATTTGGAAAGTGCTCAACGAAACCTTCGTACATGGGAGGCCACGCGTGTAGGTTATGATAGATATCATATGTCCACAGAATTATCCTTGGTTGACCCAACAGACCCCAAAGAAAAATGAAAAGATTACTATCATGTTTTTTTCCAATGGTGAGTCTTCTCTTGACATATAATTATCTCCACTGTCTCCAGTTGAAAATTATATTTCAAATTAACTCCAACATCACACAGCTAGTGCTCGTAGATATACTCAGCAAGTGGATGTGCACAACCTTGTCTTTTGATAACATAAGGTTGTATGTCATTAGACATCTTGTATGATAGTGGCAAAACACCTTTCCAACGTTGGGTTCGCCTCACCCTATTTGATTCACCAAATATAACTACTAAATGATGTATAAAATACAACACACTTTTCTATACTATTTAGGGAGAACTCCACAGTTAGAGACCACCGTTCTATTCCCTTGTTACCCCCCGCTCGACCCAGCTACACTCTTATTACCTGAAAGGAATTGTGAAGCAAAAGGGTTAGCTCAACTAGCCCAGTAAAGAATATCATGACTAAAAATAAATAAATTATCAATAGCCTTCAACAGTAATAAATCAGAGATTTAGAACATATGGTAGATGATAAAAAAAAATTCAACCATAGTTGCAGCAGAACGAGCAATCCATTAGAAGAGTCAAATAGACCATAAAGTCTACTATCTTCTCCATGTTAAAAATTCACCAACAATGTTTTATCCCTGTAACATCAATCAACAGTTCTGGTCCACAATCATATGAATAACTCATAATCATAATTGTGATTCTAAATTTCTCTTCGCATCCAAGACGAAGATAATTTTCATCACATGTCTTTACCTGAAACATCAAAGATCATGGTTATACCAAATCACAGTTCTTGTTCATAATCATACCAATAAATTCATCTTTGCACTACGGGCCAAAGATATTTGTCAACCGTTTCTTTGCACTACTGGCCAAAGATATTTAACAACAGATCATCTTTGCACTACAGGCCAAAGATATTCAACAGCAGGTCATCTTTGCACTACGGGCCAAAGATATTCATATCTCAAAGAAACACATAATCATTTCAGAATTTATATAAACCATAATTATAACCATGTTGATCAATTCACCTTTGCACTGAAGCTAAAAATATTCAATTGTAAATTCATTGGTCATGATCATACCAGTCAACGATTCAAGTTTGCACTACTGGCTAAAGAGAACCCATAGTCACGATCATACTAATAATCTACCCATCTTTATACTCAAGTCAAAGAGAAATTTCATCACCAGGATTATAAAAAATATTATATATGATAATAAAAATAATATGATCAAAATATGGATTTAATTTCAAGAGTAAGATTCATAAATTAACGATAATTTGGTCAGAAAAATAAACCAATTTTATCCTGAATAGTATCTCGTGAATAGTAACTCCTAAATAGTAATTCATAAATAGTAATCCCGACATGAAAAAGGTAGAAATTCTACAATAAAATTTATACTAATATTTCGGTATAATGATATTAAAAGAATAACATTTCTTAAACTTATAAATAATTTATTTTAATTGTTTACACTTTACTAAATAATGCATTTAATCATCCTAAAATGTCAAACTCATAAGATTTCATCACCAATAACCAAAATACTCATCAAAAATCTGCATATACCTCATAAAGGATTCTCAAGCCATAAAATCCTATTTTTCAATTTTCTTACTTCACATAACATATTTAATTCATTTACTCATAACTAGTCTATTTTTATGAAAAATACCAAATCAGTCCCAAAAATATTTTTTTTCTGGGATTTAGCAGAATATAGTCCCATATTGAACATATATTTTTTTTCGGGATTTTTAAAATTCATTTACTCTTTTTCATATGGCCAAAACTGCCGAATATTTAGACATTTATCATATATTATACTTTTGTGCAAAAATACCAGAATTTACAAAGTATACTTCTGTTATATACATGTACTCCCAATAAAAATTTCACTAATTTTGGAGTTCATCACAAGGAGTTATAAGGGTTTACTTTTAAAATAGTCTTTTCCCATAAAATTCATAACTCTTAATTTATACATCCAAAAATCGCCATTTTTGGACAAAATCTAGAAAACTCAACAAATTATCATTTCCAATTTTTCCAAAATTTTTGAAGGTCAGAAAAATTACGAAACTGAAAAACATAATAACCCTTAAAATCCCGTACCTCAGAAACGACAGTACTTCTAGCTGGAATACTGGATATAGTGCTGAAGGGAACTTGCACCGTATAGCAACACTCAAAATCTTAAAATACTCACAAGAATACGCTCGATAATATAGAGAGAGAAAGAGAGAGAAAACTTTAGTTTCTGGTATGATTTTTAATTCTAACCTAAGCACCCTATTTATAGGAATTTGCTTAAAACACCAAAGTAAAAAATTTAATAAAATATAATAATAATTAAAATTTATCTACACCAACATTTGAATTCAGATTTTAGCATGCTTAACAACACATGAGCCCACCAACCAACCACAAAAACGTTTTCTTTTAAAACAAATTTAAAACTTTTAAAAAAATAATTATTTCGGAACTTCAGACCTTCAATAACTCATAATAAATAGCCCTTTTATCAGAAAAATTCGAACCTCATGTCTTTTTCATAGGAAATTCCATTCTCTACAATTTTGTAGAAGAAAACTTTTCCAAATTCTAAATAGAAATTGACCGAAATTTACATACGGACGATTTTACATGCTAAAATCAAATTTCAGTCAAAAATAAGGTCCACAAACACACAAAACATGTGTTAAACATTTATTGCAACAAAAATACTCTTCCTCCTCATTTATTCATATATCACACATTCATTATAAAAATATCACCATTATTATATTATTAAAATATAATAATATATTTAAATGAATTATTTTATCAGAAAAAATAAAATATCAATTTTCAACAATTGTCATTTTTCTAAAAATTCCTTCATTTATATCCACATAAAATAAATATTTTCCCTATCATATAAATCAATAATTAATTATTTACAAATAATATTACAGAATCACAATACTGACAACCAGGAAGTTCCCAGGAAAGAGGGGGCTTTTCAATAAAGATTTTTTCTTACTGGCGCGCAATTAGGTGACCAAATCTCTCCTTAGACAGAACTTTCTAGACATTGCCAATAATGTTATCTAGTAATAACATTAATTATTGATCTGATAATGGGAAATACTGTGTAGTGACAATTATTGAAACAACAATAATATAAAATATCAACATAGCAATTATTGAATCAATAAAATAAAATATTGAACAGTAATTACTGTAACAATTATTGAGTAGTGCCTTCTTACGTAAGAATCAATAATTGATGCAATACCGTCTGCTACTGTGCAACAACGCGTATTACTGTGTTTTAATCCCCGAGTATTCCAATAGTATTAACGGCAACAACTACGTCGTTATTTATAAACAACTTATACTTGTCATTTTCTTCATCCAATCACTATCCGTTATGGGGCCCACAAAAGGCTGCGCCGTCATACGAATATTCCCTGACAGGAAGAATATTCCACGACCAAACGAATATTCCCCGACATCAATGAGTATTTTATAACCACTTGCTTATTTTGTAAACTTTACATATATCACCCTTAACTTTAATATTTTATCAATTTAACCATTTACTGAATAATAATTATAAAAGAAATTGAATACTTTTATTTCATAAAATTTGGGGTCTTACAAAATCAGTCCCAAAAACAAGCCCCACTACCACTTATAGTAAATCAGTAGCCTAGAATCAAGGATTTGATCAAGAAAGATATAACCTAAAAACCAAATCTGATCTTGCTTAATGTGTTAGATGTTAGATTTTTGTGTTAAAACATGTTGTATAATGTGTAACTAAGTGATTTGGGTTGCTATATAATAGATCCATAACATCTATAGTCTCAGATTTGAAGTTCTTCAAAATATGGAAAATATATTATTGTTGTCTGACAACCGAATGTCAGACCTCATAGATCAGTGATCGTTAATGATTTTTATGTGTTAAAGGTTTTTACTTATAGTATGTCATGTGGGCTTTACTCTAAAACTTGAATCAGGATCAGAACTGCTATAAATTGAAAGTTATGGATGGTCAAATTACGTTGACCGACCATGACTTGACTATTCTGGGTAACCCAGATTCTTGCCCAAAAAGCTCTGACAAAAAATGTATGAACCTAGATCTTTCTGTTGTTTGTGGATGTTATATCTAGATTGTAGCTTGGTACTTGGCCTGTAGTTTCATGCTATTAGAACACCTAAACATCAAATAGGCTGGATTTAGTGGCTGGTCAAAGAAGGCCGGACGATCATGGAATCAATTTTCTGGGTAACCTAGAAAACTGATGAACATGATCTCTGACAGACTTTGACCGGCATAGAACTGCTTTTAGTGTTGTTGAGATTTTATGTAATGGATCTCTTCACTTACATGTTGGCTACACACTGCAACCATTAGATCACAAAAATGATACAAGAACAGCAAGTTGTGGAAGCCCAAAATAGGCTATACGAACTGTTCTTTATTTCTGGGTAACCTAGAAAATGAAGAACAGCTTTGATAACATGTTCTAAGCATTATATCTTCTTGATGTGTTATGATATAATTCAGAACTTGTTTTACACTTGTAGTATTACATAAATATTACAAGATATGATCATTAGTTTGCCCAGAAACATCAAGATCTAAGCATTACACTTGGTCAAAGTAGCTAGCTTGATAACTGTCTATGCATGTTCTTGAGGACTCAAGAACACTATAGGCGACACTTTCTGTTGCTAAAAGCTATAACGATAGATTTAATAATTTTATTTATTTTAATTTCTAAAAATCATTTAAAAATAGAAAATAATTTCTAAAAATTACAAAAAAAAATATTAAAAATTATTTTAAGTTATAAAAATTAACTTCTAATAATTTGACATATTTTTCATAAATATTATTATTTATTTGATAAAAAATGATATTATATTTATTTAATTAATGTATTAAATAAATTGATTTAAAATGATTTTATTATATTAAAAATTATTTTATATAAAAATAATGTATTTAAAAATATTTTAAGTTATAAAATATAACTTTTAATATTTTACAACAAATTTCATTAATTATTTAATATTAATGATAATAGATTTATTTAATAATTATATTAAATAAAATTAATTAAAAATGATTTTAATATTATAAAAAACATTTTAAATGAGCATAAATAGTTTAAAAATATTTTAAGTTATAAAATATAACTTTTAATATTTAAAGGTAATTTTTATTAATAATTTAATGTTAATGATATTAGATTTATTTAATAATTATATTAAATAAGATTGATTAAAAATGATTTTAATATTTTAAAAATCATTTTAAATGAAAATAAATAGTTTAAAGATATATTAAGTTGTAAAATATAACTTTTAATATTTAAAGGAAATTTTTATTAATAATTTAAAATTAATGATATTAAACTTATTTAATAATTATATTAAATAAATAGTTTTAAAATGGTTTTATTAATTTAAATTTTTTTTAAAAAGGATATAAATGATTTAAAAATATTTTAGGTAATAATTAATGACTTTTAATATTTTGGTGAATAATACATTAATATTTATATATTAATGGTAATTATTTAAAAATGATGTTAAATGCTTTAAAAATTATTTAAGGGTAATATTAATGTTTTAAAAATATTTTGAGTTATTATAAATAACTTTAATATTTTGACAATGGTTTCATTAATAATTTAATATTAATTAAATATTAATGATAATAGAATTATTTAATATTTAAATCATTTAAAAATGATTCTAGTGTTTGAAAAATCATGATAAATTATAATAATTATTTAAAAATTATTATAAGCCAATGAAAAATAATATGACTGATATTTAAAATATCTAAAGGAATATTGAACTATAGAATAGAGTTTTAGACTAGATAATTACCCGATAAAGCCGTCGGTACACCGAAATATTTTAGAAATTGATATGGACTTATATAATTTATCTGTATAAGTGTTTGTTTATGTCATAATGACTGCTGAACATATGTGACAATATGATTATGTTATGTGTTAACTGCAAACAGTAGTACTATGTGTTACGATGTATTATTCTAATCGACAGAATGATTTTATTAATGATAGGTTGCTATATAAAAGATAAAACTAAGTTATGTAAGCAGCAGATAAGGCAAGTATCTTACCTTTGCATTTACTTTGTGCAATAAACATGTGTAAGCTGGTATATGAACTATTCTTTTTCATTGTTTAAATATCTTAACCTTGTATATACTTATGAAATGATTTTATATAAGTAAGTTATTACGTTATAATCTATTGTTCAAGTTCTTTAATTCTGTTATTATAGATCAAGAAATATATTATGTTCGTTAATTTCTAAATTTGGTTATGCAAGTGTCCTCACTTGGATAGTTGTTGTACTTATTGATACATACCTATTAAATTCTAGTATGTATACATTGATTTACAGCTGTCTAAGCTATTTGATTTGGCTAAACACATATTTAAAAATATTGTTAAACATGACAAAATATTATTTTTATCCAACCGAATTGTTTTGGTTCGGATTCCAGACTAAGTATGAACATCCCGAATATGGAAAACTTTTGTGCACCTAAGACAGATATGCTGGATAAAAATATCGTTCGAACGTAGTATTGATCAATACAGGGCATAACGGTCTGATCACCCCCTGTGCCTGTAAGTTATGACTGTTTGCGGATGAAGTTCTGTTAAACCTTATCGAAAATTGAAAACAAAGTTCATAGTCTGTCGACTGCTCTCCATTTATAGTCAGTACGTAGTTTCAAAAATTTGATATAGAATTGATATGTTGTTATTGTTGGTTCAGCTTACTTCACAACTGTTGATTTGTTGTAGAAGTGTTATTCAAAGAAAACATTTAATCCTTTCAGCTAGTATTTATTGTTGCTATTACTTGTTGGGCAATCAAATGCTCATTCTTGCTTTAAATTTAAATATTTTTAGCTAAGCGTGATCAACCAGAAAGCTTTGCCAAAAATAAAGAAAAAGAAAAGCAAACAGAATAAGTTTATTGGTATCTATGTAATAGATAAACTTTATTAAGACAATGATATATATTAATTATCATGTAATGAATGTTTAAAGGTCGCGTACCTGAGATTAGACTCTGATATATGTAAATTAAGTTTGATATTTATATTATTGTTATTATTCCGCTCAAAGAAATGGTATCGCGAAGCACCAAGTTCGGGTTTCAAGTACCTGAATTTGGGAGCGTCACAATTTTAGCTCGAAAGAGTGCAGTTTCTAGGACATGTTATTGATAAAGATGGTATTTCTGTGGATCCAGCAAAGGTAGAAGCAGTTAATAATTTGGAACAACCGAAGACGCCGACCGAGGTTCGGAGTTTTCTGGGGTTAGCGGGATACTATAGGAGGTTCATTCAGGACTTTTCTAAAATATCTACTCCGTTGACGAATTTGACTAGGAAGTCGGTAAAGTATGTATGGACTGAGAAGTGTGAGAATAGTTTTTTGGAACTAAAAAGGAGATTAAGTGAGGCACCTGTATTATCCTTACCAGATGATACGAGGAATTTTGTAGTTTATAGCGATGATTCGCATAGAGGACTAGGTCGCATGCTCATGCAGCATGTCAAAGTCATTGCGTACGCATCATGCCAGTTAAAGGATTATGAGAAGGTCTATCCTACTCATGACCTAGAATTGGCAGCAGTAGTTTTTGCCTTAAAAATATGGAGACATTATTTATATGGGGAGAAGTGTGAGATATATACGGACCATAAAAGTCTGAAATATATCTTTATACAGAAGGAGTTGAATATGAGATAGAAAAGGTGGTTAGGGTTGATAAAAGATTATGACTGTGCTATTTTATATCATCCGGGGAAGGCAAATGTAGTAGCAAATGTGTTAAGTAAGAAGGGTAGGGAAAAGCTATCAATGTTAACAACTCAGAATGAGTTAATAACAAAGATGGCAAGAATGGAGCTAGAAGTTAAGTTACCGAGTGAAGCGGAAGAAATGTTATTCACGATGGAAACTCGACCAACAATAGTGGAACGGGTTAAGGAAGTACAAATGGGTAATGAGGAGTGCGAACGAATGAAAAAGATAATGGGGGATGAAGTGAAGACAAAGTACAACCTTGATAAAGAAGGTTTACTTCATTTTGAAGGAAGAATTTGGGTTCCAAATAATTCTAATTTAAAAGAAGAGATTATGAGTGAGGCCCATAGTTCGAGGTACTCGATACATCCTGGTAGTACTAAGATGTATCAAGACCTTCGTCAGAACTTTTGGTGGTCAAACATGAAGAGGGAGATAGCAGAATATGTTAGTAAGTGCTTAACTTGTCAAAAAGTTAAGGTTAAACACCAACGACCGAGTGGATTGTTACAATCACTAGAGATTCCGGAGTGGAGGTGGGAGCATATCACGATGGACTTTGTGGTGGGACTTTCAACGACGAGAAAGGGTTATAACGCTATTTGGGTATTAATGGATCGATTGACGAAATTGGCTCACTTTCTACCAATAGGAGTTAGTTATAACCTAGAGCAATTAGTTAAGCTTTATGTAAAGGAAATTATTTCGAGACATGGAGTACCAGTTTTGATTGTGTCAGATCGTGATCCACGATTCACGTCGAACTTTTGGAGGAGTTTGCAAGAGCAACTAGGAGCGCAGTTGAGGTTGAGTACAGCTTATCATCCTCAGACGGATGGACAGAGTGAACGAACAATTCAAATGCTAGAAGATATGTTAAGATCTTGCGTTATGAATTTTAAGGGGAGTTGGGATGAACATCTGCCTTTGGTAGAGTTCGCTTACAACAATAGTTTTCACGCTAGTATAAGCATACCGCCTTACAAAGCGTTGTACGGTAGGAAGTGCAGAACACCAAATTTGTTGGGATGAAGTAGGTGAACGTTGAATGTTGGGACCTGAGATGGTAAAACAAATGGAAGACATGGTTAAGCTAATACGAATTCGATTAGTAGCAGCTCGGGATAGACAAAAGAAGTATGCAGATCCTCATCGTGAGAAGAGGGAGTTTGAAGTAGGTTAGTACGTCTTTCTGAAAGTATCGCCTTGGAAAGGGAAGATACATTTTGGAAAGAAAGAGAACTTAAGTAAAAGGTTTGTAGGACCTTTTGAAATTTTAAGAAGGGTAGGAGAGGTAGCTTATGAAGTAGCTTTACCTCCAGAGATGGAAAGAATACACAATGTTTTTCATGTGTCAGTATTGCGTCCTTATAAACTGGACTACAAGCACGTAATAGAGTATGAGTATATTCAAATAGAAAAAGACTTAACGTATGAAGAACTTTCAATCCATATTGTTGATAGGAAGGAACAAGTCTTGAAAAATAAGATAATACATTCTGTAAAGGTAATTTGGAGGAACCTAAATGCCGAAGAAGCAACGTGCGAACTCAAGAGTAAAATGAAGGAAAATTTTTCTCATTTGTTTATGTAATTATAGCGATATACTGGGGACAGAATATCCTTATAAGGGGAGAGAATGTAATGCCCGAGAAAATCGGATCTTTATGTGAATTAAATTTTTATTTGATTATTTGAATTAAATGAATTTAATTGAGTATTTATGTGAGTAAGATGTTTGAAGGTCGTTCTATGACCTAGAATGTGCGGATGTAGTTAGTATTTTGGCTATGTGCTAGGATTAATTGTTTTGAATTTCCAAGACGAAAAAAAGGGTTTTTCGAGAAATTTCCATAAAAATACTATTCATCCGATTCTGCTCAAAGATTAGGTTTAAATTTCTGAGAAACGCGTAATGATAGAATTATAAGACGTAATGGAATATCCAATAATATTTCAGTTATGGCAAACAAAGTTTTCGCCTGCGGACTTAAAACCTAAGGGTTAGGAAATGTGATTTTTGAGAATTTGAGGTTTACGTATAATGATTAGAGTTATTATACGTTAGAAATACGAGTATGATACTAGTTATTATACGTGTATAATACGAAGATTATTACGATGTATAATACTAATATCGTATGAACTATATATAAGGAGAATACGAAAATTGAACGCGTAGAATACTGAGTAGTCTTGATGGACTTTGCATAATCTAATTGGACTTGGATTATGTCAAGCCCAAGGAATATGTAAATTAAGCCCAAGTTAGGCCCAATATGAATAAAGGTTAAGGCCCAAACTAAGAAAATAAACCGTGGATCAAACCGACGGGTCACCGGATGGGTTAAACCCATGGGGCAACCCATGGGGGGAATCCACAAGGCATGTGGGCCGGCCAGTTGGCCACCAAGTAAAGTGGTTACTTGGTGGCTACACAATGAATAGTAAGGAGGTTTGGATACAATGACCATTTTACCTTCCATTTGGTTTTTCTATAAATAGGAAGCTAGCTTGGTTCATTTGATGTTTTACAAACATTGACCAACATATATTGAGAAAGGCAAAAGTAAGATAACAAGTAATCAAGTGAGTTCAAAGCAAAGTGTACAAGTTTACTCAAGAACACAAAGAACGTAAAGGTAATATTTTGTAAACGTTAGTCTTCGATCTTTTTCGATTTCTATTTCGTAGAGAATTATGATTTGGTGGAGCATGTCTCTTCCGGAGTCATAAGGATGGATAATAATAGATTAAGTCATTATAAGTCACATATGATTAGTAATCGTAAGCGTTTAAGTAAGTTTTAAAAATAAAGAAAATCGTAAAGCGTTTATTTGGTTGTTGATGGACAAATTGAAAACCATCATAGGGTATGTGCATCCTGTTTGGTTAGGATGTAGATGATGAATCAATGAAGTTGTTCCTTTTGGTTTGGCGTAGAAAACTCGAGTAACGAAGTTATGACGAAATTTCAAAAATTAGCCGTTAAACGTTGAAAAAATAGAAATCTCGAATTAGTAGTCGAAAGTTGCTGTGTAACTTGGAAACTTTGGTTTTCAATGACATCACGTAAGTTAGGGTATTTGAGAGTCGTGGACTCAAGAATCATCGAATTCCAACCTAGAACATAGAAACGAGCTATGAACGCTCACGATCGTTAAACGAACGCTTAGTAATTAGCTAATAGGTGAATTCAGTGCTAAAAGATTCAAAAATAAAATATTTTCTAATGAAATCATAGTGCATGTGATTTGTGAGCTAATGGTTTTTGAACAAGTCAATTTGGACTTAAAACGAATAAGTTATGGGCCCAAGAATTTCACAGAAAAATAAAACTGTCAAAGTTATCTGAGGCACAGGGTCAGCGCCGCAGCGCGACCCTAAGCTTTAATCCTCGCGCCGCAGCGCCGGGTCGAAAGGGTAGGCACTGCAGAGTCGCGCCGCAGCGCCGAGACATGGGATGAGTTACTGTTAGTTGGCGCCGCAACGCCAATTGTAGGAATGAGGCCAGCGCCACAGTGCCGAGCCAGGGTAAATGTTAGACTTGGTTATTTTTAAACTCAAATGTTATAAGACCAATATGGGGCAAGTGTATATACTTAATGTACATGCTAAGACCATTCCTTTGACACATCTATGGTTATGACCTTAGGAATTGAATGTAAGTTATTAGTAATGAAACGATAAACGTTAATAAGCCGTAAGGGCGGATAAATACTTGAAACGAGTTTATTAATGAAATAAATTTGGTTAAGTTATAGAAGAGAAAGAAGTTGGTGGAAACAGTGTGATTAGGTTATTTGGTAGCTAATTACAGTGTGCTATGTGAATATAACATGTAGATACTGTAAAGACTGAGAACTGTTGAATATTAATTTGAAGACGCTTGAAGGCAAGTTTTCTTAACGCTTGTCTAACCTTCGTGTTAGCCAAGTTCTATGTGATTCATGTTATGAGATGAATGAATTATTTTACGAAAGGGTCGATGTCAGTTTTAACTCGACTAGACTAATCTTAAGAGTTTGATTGATTTGTTTACAAGTCTTTCGATATAGTATTGATAATGCTATCCTACGCCAATTATTTGGTACGAATTCAATGCTAAGCCTGAGTATGAATAAACAAATGTATTTTACATCGATAATTTGATGGGCACGTGAGGTTGCCAAAACTTAAACATAAATACGTTTAACGAATGAGTGTCGATCAACATAGAGTACTATAGGCTGATCACCTAGAAGTGCTCGTAAGATATATCAGACTTACGGTCTTAGTGTCGGGTTGTCCTTTTTCATGAATGAAAATAAAAGGGAATGTTCATGGTCTTTGACCTACTCAGAATTCCTAAGTTCCTATAAGTACTTCAGAATTGTTTATAAGAAAGAAAAGTGTTATAAAATGTTTCATAGTACTTCATAGCTATTTATTCAGTTATTGAAGAATAATCATATGATTCTCAAAGCGGTATTTATATTATACATTGCTAGACTTGTTGAGCTAGTTATGCTCACTTCTTGCTTGAATTGTATGATTGCAGCTAAGGCCAAACGAACTGAGGGTTCTAAGAAAGATAAAGGCAAAGCTAAGATGGATAATTAGTTATCCTGTAATAGACTAGTATGTTTGTATGTATTACACTTATAAACAATAAAGAATGTATTCAGTTTCAGAACCTGGGAATTTATTATGATTGTAATAAGAATGTAGTTAATAAAATCATTTTGATGTTGTTTCAGTGGAATGAATGTATAGTTAGTAGTACTGTGTAGCACCATTTATCGGGTTAGAAGATACCCGGATTTGGGGCGTCACGGGTGGGGTATTGTAGCCTATGGATGCCTGCCCCGATGGGCTATACTCTTCATCTCTGCTGAACTTTGCTACTTTGCTGCACTTTCCTGCCACACTGCCACCATCCTTGCCTTAGCCTACACGTACAAACCCTGCACACAAACACACACAAAACGTATAAGACATCACTAAAATAAATGGATTAGCAACCATTTAAGTCTGAATAGGCATCTGATTCATAGGTACGAAACCCCCTCATCAAATTCCCCCAAACTTAAATTGTGCTTGTCCTCGAGCACAACAAAATGCAATGTAATGCAACTAACTACATGCTTACGAATCCAGCTATCAGACATTATAAAAGCTATTCAAATTGCCTCAGAGAAATCACAATAGACATGAACAGTAAATCTTTCCAAGACATATCAATAATCCCATATCATTCACCATATCAATCCTTGTTATGACTGATAGTGTGTGTGTGTGTGCTCAACTGTAAAACCCCAAATTTTACGAATAAGATTTAATTTTCTCGAAATAAATTTTTAATATTATGGTGTGGATTTGATATAATGTTATAGTTATGGGTAGTATTTATAAATTTTGCAAAATATGTAAGTTGTCATATTATATTCAATTGGTTGGGGGAATATTCGTTTTATCAGCGAATATTCGTACAACGGCACAATCATTGGTGGACCCCGCAACAGAATTATTATCGGATTGAGAAAACGACAAAAATATTTTTTATGAAAGTAACGGCGGAAGTTGTACCGTTAACTGTTGAAACACTCGGTGTTAAAAGTACAGTAATACGCGCGGTTGCATAGTAGCACACGGTATTAATTATTGATGCTTACGTGATAAGTCACTCAGTTTTATTTTATTGATATTATTAATATAATAAAACAGAAAAGCTTTTTATATAAAACAGAATACTTTTATAAAATTATTCTATAAATAGAATATATTATATTCTATTATGCATAGTATTTTGTATAGTAAAATCTTTTTATATAAAATAGAATACTTTTATAAAGTTATTCTATAAATAGAATATATTATATTTTATTATGTATAGTGTTGCATAGTGCCTGCATAGTATTTTGCATAGTAAAATCTTTTTATATAAAACAGAATATTTTTATAAAGTTATTCGTTTTATTATATTATAAATAGAATATATTATATTTTATTTAAAAGATTTTGCTTTAAATATGGACCGTCCGATTAAAAGTAAATCAATCTGGACCGTTCATGAATTAGTTACTATGCAGTCCATTCTTCTATAAATAGAAGCTCATTCCTTCATTATTTCTTACGAATTCACTGAAACTCTAGAGAGAGAAACTATAGAGAGAAAGAAGAAAAGTGTTCTGCTACTTCATTACTCCTATATCCAATACTCTTCTTTCTAAGGTAAGGGATATTATTTGTTGTACCCGTAAGGGGTATTATTTCTTTTATATTCATGAAGAGAACTTATGTTATTCCATTCTTTATTATTCTGTTGGAATAACCTGTATACGCGGACTACCCTATACTTGGTGAAATTCTTCTGTTATTATATTCTTTATTATTATTTTGGAATAACCTGTTTATGCGAAGTACCACATACATGGTGAAATTCTTCTATTATTCCGTTCTTTATTATTCTGTCGGAATATCATGTTGGTGCGTACTACTCCTGACCTGGTTCCATTAATTATTATTCTGTTGAAATAACCTGTCTGTGCGGTCTATCGCATGCATGGTGATTTCTGTTGTTATTCCATTCTTTAATATTTTGTTGGAATATCCTGTCGGTGCGAATTTTGCCTGACCTGGTTCCGTTCTTTATTATTCTGTCAGAATATCCTGTCTATGCGTTTACGCATGACCTGATTTCATTTTTTATTATTCTGTTAGGAATAACATGTCTGTGCAGTCTATCGCACGCATGGTGAATCCTTCTGTTATTCCATTCTTTATTATTCTGTTGGAATAACCTGTCTATGTGGATTACCACATGCATGGTGAATGATCCTTTGTATTCATTCCTTATTAAATTATGGAAATAATATGTATACGTAGATTACCGCATGGCGGACGAAAATTCTTTTGCAGTTTCATATATTCTCTTATACACAGTTGGTTAAAGCTTTGACTTCTATACTCCATGAAATTAGTTGAATATCCTTGATATTTGCGCTTCATCCAGTATCTTTTCCTGGAAATATTCTTCTAAACATTCTTGAATTTTACTCTACAAAGAAGTATCATGTTGACAATTTGGACGTTATTGGTTCTTGGATAAATTAATTCTTGAACTTGTTTTATTGAATTATTATGTCATTGTCATCATCCTCATGTTTATATTATGTTGAAAGTCATCTGTGGCCTGTAGTGCATAGATGGACTTGGTATGATTATGACCAGGGATTATTCGGTATAATCCTGACCGTAATGTTACAAATGATGTGGAAAAAGTCCTCATTGGCCCGTAATGCATTGATGGACATTTTTTAGTATGATTATGGCTATGGATTCTCTTCAGTCAATGGTACAAAGATGAATTATTTTATGGCATGATCAAGACCATTGATGAAAACACGATTATCTTTGGCCCGTAGTGCATGGATAATTCGTGGCCATGATACTAAAGAATATCCTTAGCCTGTAGTGCATGGATGATTTAATGATGTGGATTATTTATTGAGCTGAGTCTCAGCGATAAAAGTGATGAAAAACCTTTTAAATCATATAAGATAGTAGATTTTATTTTCTACTTAGCTCTTCTAATGGATTGTTTGTTCCGCTGCAGTTAAACTTGATGTTTGTTATATTGTATCTGTTTAACACTGTTGAAGGCTAATGATAATTTATTCTGCATTATCTTAGTCGTAATATTTCTTACTGAGCTAGTTGAGCTCACCCTTTCTTTTATTGTTCTCTTCAGGAAATGAGAACGTAGCTGGGGCTAGTCGAGGAATAGAGTGAGGGTCCTAGATGGTGCATTAGTAGTCCTCATTATTCTGTGAAATAGTATAATAATAAATGTAATGAATACTCCATTGAGTGTGGATATTGTCTAGATGACAATATTTGTATTAAAACTCACAGCATATGTTTTGTCGTATTTTACACGATTGTTGTATAATTAGTTTGTATATGTATTCTGTACCATGTATCTGGCGATCCAAGATGGGTGATGTATACCTATTTTTGGGGATGTCACATTAACAACTGTGTTAACTGACAATAGCTTAAATAAGACACATAATACGCCTCTTTAAAAGATTTAAACAGTTTAAAGTCAAGAAATCCATAAACAAGCAAGATCTGGCTAAAACTCAACAGATACCACATTTAGAAGTCAATATGGGATATTTTTCGCTTTCTTATTCACTGACGAGGGCTTTTCGCTCATTTTCCTGTTTTCACTTTTTTTATTTTGTTCTTACCCATGAATGTGCAATGTCTAGTCCTCTTCAGCTTTTCAGTGCTACCCATTAGCAAGCTTTCAACCAACGAATCCCAAACCATAAGGCTTTAGGGCGCTGGGTATAGAGACATCCCCTCGGGTGTACTTACACAAGTAACAAATGCCACATAACTAAACTAGCCACATTGTTTATTCATACTTTCTTTTTCTTTTTCTTTTTTTAGATATATCCCAAATCTTCCCCAAACTTAGGTCATAGTCATTTTTACTGTGTTATCCTGATTATACCAATTTCAAATAGACAAAGATTTAGGTCATGATATAAAATTACATCAAAGCCCTGATTGTCAATACCCATTCTTGTCTACGCAATTCCAAACTCATCATTGGCCAGAAATAAAATTCAACCATCTAAAAGCTGGAATCATGCAAATATGAAATAAATGCAAAACAAATGTGACGCCCCCAAATCCGGGTAACCTGACCCCGAGTTTGGTGCTCACGATCCAACATATAATTAACATCTAACTACCTATTCATTGATGAATAGCAATACACATCTCATTACATATATAGTTAATACATTGTCCCAGGTTATCTAACCATGACTTTAGAAACATACCCCTTCGATATACAAAAGGATTTACAAATACAACATAATAAGTAGTGTTCATTACAACTAATCACGCAAAACACCTTTGCCCTTGTTCTTCTCTGCCCCTCCGGCTTCTTCGTTCCTAGCTGAAATATTTTATTTAGCAAGGGTGAGCAACAAATTTACCCCGCAAGTTAAGACATACAATGAATGTATAAGAATCAAGAATAACAGACTATCTATTTTGATAGAATGACACCAAAGTTCAGAGAACTTTGAAATAGCTGAACAAATCTTTAATCACTACAAGTCTTCCCACATTCTATGTAACACAATATTCTGATAATGAAATAGTACAACACTTTCAAAGTTTCTATGATATTCTATTGAATAATCAAGAATCAATTATACACAATATCAAAGTGGAATGTTTTTCAGATTTATGCTGAGCGATCCATTGGATCTTGAACTTCTCTTCTCGAGTAACTATCAAAGATTTACTTTGATATACCCAGGTGTATCAGATAACCATAAAGATTAAATCATACCCCTCAGCAAGTATATAAAGTGATCAGCTTTAGTATACCCTATATTATGCATAATACTCACACACGCGCAACGGCCGAATATACGACCAAAATGTTTCCTTTATATAAAAGGTTGTTCTTCTCAGTCTTATAAACAGATTTTGAATCTTAACAACGAAATACTATAATTTCAATATCTATTCTCTTTCTCGATCGAGCCGAAACAATTGGTATTGACCTGTCAATAATAATTGAATTCTCTTTTCGAACCTACCAAGTTCCAATTTCAATATCAAATCACTTTCTCGATTTAGCCGAAATAATTGGCATCGACCTGTCAATAATAATTTAGTTCTCTTCTCTTCTCGAACCTATCAGGTTTTAACAAAAGTTCGTCTAGCCAGAACAATTAGCTAAGACATTTCTCAACATGATTTAACAATAGATAGAATTTGACTGTACTATTTGCAATAAATAATAGCTTCTACGGATGTAAATATCCGACAACAATTATTCTCCAAGTATATTCTCAGAATCACTAATTCAATTTGAATTAATAAACATGCACTAACTGTGAATAATCAACAATAATTCTCAGACGTGGTCTAATCAACAATAATTAACCACCATACTATTTAAAAGATATAACTCAAGATTGAGTTAAGAAAACTTGCCTGATTCGTTGACTACTGCTATGCAATTTAAGTTAACCTCTTTTGTAAGACATATCATTAATAAGATTGGTCTTTCAATCAGCATATCATACTTTGTATCATAATACAATTACTTTATCAATCAATTATCTAACACTTAATCACATAATTAAATATTAGATAACACCTTACAACCTTAGTATTATTATCATCCTTTGATAATTCTTTAATCACTATATTATATACATTATGATTTAACACTTACTTTTTTATTTCATAAGTTATTCTTTAACATCTAATAAGTCAAATACTAATCCAGCAACCTGGATTCTAAATCCAGCAACCAAATTGCCAATCCAGGATACTGGATTCCAAATCCAGCAACCTGGATTCCAAATCCAGCATCTAGATAGCCAATCCAGCAAACTAAACTGCAATCCAGCAAACTGAATTCTAAATCCAGCAATTAGATTGCAATTCAACAACCTGGATTCAACATATTTTCAATTCAGTAAACTTCTTTTCAATCCAGCAAGCTGGATTCATCAAATCTTTCAATCCAGCAAACTGGATTCATTTTTCTTCAATCCAGCAAACTAGATTCACAAATTATTCAATCCAGCAAGCTGGATTCCATATCCTTTTCACGAAAATACCAAATTAACTTATTATTTTTCTATCCTTTGTCCAAACATATAAACATATATTTCATACACAAAAAGTATTTTCTATAATTTTCCAACTTCCTTTAGTATTTTTAAAAAAATTATTTTTAGTGTGTAGCTTAAGAATTTAGCCCCATCATGCTCAACTCCAAAATTTTCCATCTCTTGGCACAATCTTATACATGTTAACGTGAGCCTCTAGTTTAAATTTTGTGGCCATCGGAGTTATAGAACTCTGGTTATAGCCGTTTTTGTCGGAAAATCATAAAAATTGAAATGGTCATAACTTGGTCATTTTAAGTCGGAATGAGCTCATTTTTGGACAGGAGGTACTTAATACCATATATTTCATGTCTCAAAAGGTCAGAATTTTTCCCACAAATTAAGTTTCCAAAACAGCCCCTGGAAAGTTCTGGGCAGTAGTTATTTTGGAAAAATAAGTTTTTTGTACTTTGTTAAAAATAATCCATACGGAAATCTACAACTCCTTTTTCAGTGATTCCACTTGTAGATGTTAGAAAACTTCTCATAGTATCCTCCCAAATTTTTCTAGAATTTTTGAATGTACGAAAAATGATGAAACTACCCCTACCCTAGACTGTCCAAAAACAGTCTTCTTTTCTCTTTAGACACGAAACTATTTTGGCTAAAACAGTCACTACGGATTGTGTACTCAACCTTTTTAAGTGCTACAACTTGGGTTTAGTAGATAACTTAATTATCTAACACCCCTCTTTTCTTTCTCCTTCAAAATATGAGATGGATCTTAAGTGTATGAAGATCAAAATCTCCTCTCCTTCTCCTCTTGGAGCTGCCGAAAATGATAGCTCTCTCTCTCTCTCTTCTCGAGTCTCTCTCTTTCTTTCTTAGTTTATGTTAGATAATAAAATAAAAAGAAAAAGATAAGACTTAGATTTTGATTGTTGGAAAAGTATGTATAGATATATTTGGTATATCTAACCATAATCCACCAATATATCTAGCTCTTCTCTCTCCCACTCAATTACCAAGTGGTTGCTTGCAAGCTTAGTTAAAGTGTTGGTGAAATAAAAAAATGACACATAGGAGGAGTTGTTCACCAACTAAAGTAAATAAACCACATTCTTCCCCCCTCTTTTTTCCTCTCTAATACCTGGCCACTTGGCCTTATTATCTACCAATTTTGGCTTTCCTTTTATGCTTTATTTGATTTACTAAATGTCCAAAAAGTCCTCTCCCACTTGGCTAAAAGTTGGGTCATTCTTTTAATCCTTTTGGCTCTTTACTTAACATGTTTGGGCCATGTAATTTGCCTAGTCCAATACCCTTAATATTTTCATTCCCTAATTATTTAATTAGGATTTTCATTTCCTCAATTATAACATAAATTCTTACTCATGCACATTTAATTTCTTAACACAATTAGACTTGCTATAATTAGGTTATAAAATTAATTAGTTGAGATATATAAATTAAATCTCTTAATATTAGTATATATTTTATATACTAACATTCTCTCGTATCATAACCCTTATGTTATTCAATTTTCTATTACAAATTTATAATTAGGTTACCTTAGCTTCTCTTATTTGTTTATAATAAACAAATAAAAACAAACACGTATTATTCATATGCAATTACTCACATATAACAATACACAAAACCATATAAGTCTTTCACACAAAAATTTTTAAATCCATACCTTATTTCCAGTCTAGGTCTTATTATTCAACCTTTAATTAATCAATTTAGATTTTATTAATCGTATAAATTCTCGTGTTATCACAACAAAAACAGTAAACTAACTAATATTTTGAGATTTTCCATTTTTCAGTTATATATATATATATATATATATATATATATATATATATATATATATATATATATATATATATAACTCAAACAAAAATAAAAAACTATTTACACAACTAAACTACAAAAACATAACTACACTATACTAATGATGCAACTAACATGCAATGCAAACATGAACTAACAAGAACTAACAAATGCAAAACTAACTAACACATGCAAAATAACATATGACATAAACAGAACTAAACATTAAACACAAAACACACTCCCCCAAATTTAAATATAACAATGTCTTCATTGTTAAAATATAGCAATAATGTGACGCCCCCAAAACAGGTATACACAACCCATTCTGAGTCGCCAAATACATGGTACAGAATTTAAATACAAACTTCCTTATACAATACGACAAAAACGTAGCTGAGAATTTTAACACGAATATTGTCTCGTAGACAATATCCAAACACAAATGGAGTCCTCATTATAATTATTATCAAACTATTTTATAAAATAGTGAGGACTACTACAGCCACCATCCCGGACCGTCACTCCATTCCCCGACAAGTCCCGACTACGTTCTCATTTTCTGAAGAGAACAATGAAAGCAAAGGGTGAGCTCAACTAGCCCAGTAAGAAATATTATAACTAAGAAAATGCATAATAAATTATCGTTAGCCTTCAACAGTATTAAACTGATAGACTACAATAAATAACAAGTTTAACTGCAGCGGAACAAGCAATCCATTAGAAGAGTCAAGTATAGCATGATATCTACTACCTTCTATAATTTAAAAGTTCATCATCAATATTTTATCGATGTAACACAACTCAATAAATAATTCACATCACTGAATTATCCATGCACTACGGGCCAAGGATATTCGTTATTATCACCAATGGTCATGATCATGCCAACAACTGTCCATCAATCCACTACGGGCCAATGAGGATTTTTACCACATCGTTTATAACATTATGGGTTATGATTATACCGATACAAAATTTCTGGTCATAATCATACCAACAACTGTCCATTAATGCACTACGGGCCAATAAAGACTTTCATCACATATAAGCATGAGGATGATGATAATAATATAAGAATTCAATTAAATGAGAGCAAGGATAAATTTTAAAGATTTATAATTCAATTTATCCAGAATTCAATAATGTCCAAATTGTCAACATGATACTGCTTTATGGAGTAAAATTCAAGAATAATATTGTATCAAAAATAATTTAGACAGAAAAGAAATTAATTTTTGTCATGAATAGTACTCCGGGTGAATAGTACCCGAGTGAATAGTATTCTGTCAATAGTACTTTATAAATAGTACCCCGTGAATAGTACCCCAGCATGAAAAGATGAAAATTTAACAAGAATGTTTAGAAAAATATTCTTGTGAAATGATACTAGATGAAGCGCAAATTTCAAGGATATTCTACTAATTTTAAGGAGTATAGAAGCAATACTTAACAAAATAAGTGTAGAATTCGGAATCTGAAATGAAATAATATTACTTACATATTACAGAGTATGGAATAAAATATTATTTTCTTACGAATATTGAACAAAAATAATATCCCTTACCTTAAAAGGAGAGTATTTTTGACTGGTATAGCGAGGATATTCTTGAAGAAAACTTGCACTGTTTTTTACACTCAAAGCTTTCTTAAATTCTAAAGAAATATGCTCAATATTATAGAAGAAAAATTCTCTGATTCTGGTGTGATTTTTAATTCTAAACTAAGCATCCTATTTATAGGAGAATGACTGAATACTATTTAGAAAATAAAATCACGGACTGCACAGTGGAAAAAAATTACGAACAACGTTCGGCGCGAATTCAATTAAAATTTTTGATTTTACTATGTAACACTATGCACACACTATGCAATACTATATGACAATATGCAGTACTGTGAAACACTATGTAGTACTATGCAATCAAATAAAATATAATATATTCTATTTTTCATAAAAAACAAAACTTATATAATATATATATATATATATATATATATATATATATATATATATATACTAACTAAGATAACTTTCTACCGATGATTTTAAAAAATGAGTAAGTGGGGGTCCATGTAATAAGCAAAATTTACAATAAATACTTCATAAAATACCCCACTATTTATCTCAATTCACTTGGCTTCACTAAACACATTTTTAATAACATTTATTCATCATTATTATAACTCGCAATATTAACAACCAGATCCTTCCCAAAAAAGAGGGAGGTTTTCGATAAGGACTTCTCCTTATTATCGAGCAATTAGGTGACCAAACCCCTTTTCTCGACAGAACTTTTTAGACATTGTCAATACAGCAAATAATAATATGAATAATTGTGTTGTATCAATTATTGATTTAATAATATAAAATATTATGATAATAATTAAATCAATAATGTGAGATACTATGTAGCAATTACTATGGCAATAATTGAGTATAACTGAGTGACTTCTCACGTAAGTATCAATAATCAAAGATATTGTGCAATACTATGTGCTACTATGTAACCACGCATATTACTGTACTTTTATCACCAGGTATTTCAACAGTTAATGGTAAAACTTTCGCTGTTATTTTTATAAAAAGATATTTCTGTCATTTTTTAACTTCGACAGTAATTTCGTTGTGGGGTTCACTAATGATTGTGTCGTCGTACGAATATTTCCTAATAAAACGAATATTCCCTGACCAAACGAATATTTTATGACAACTTGCTTACTTTGCAAAATTTTAAAAATTACCTACAACTATAACATTATATCAAATCCACACCTTATTACTCAAAATAATATTTAGAAAAATTAATCTTTATTCATAAAAGTTGGGGTCTTACAACCTCCCCTTCTTATGGAATTTCGTCCTCGAAATTGGTGTACGTACCTGGTATGTCGAAGAGGTGAGGATACCTTGATTTTATTTTAGATTCTAACTCCCAGGTCATTTCCTTAACATTGTGGTTTCTCCACAAAACTTTGACTTGAGGTATAACCTTGGAGCGTAGAATATATTCCTTCTTATCCAAGATTTTAACAGGTACATCTTTATACGTTAAATCTTCCGCTATCTTATCTAGTTCTAATTCAATAATGTGGTTCGGGTCTTTCACATATTTACGTAACATAGATATGTAAAAAATGTTATGAACACGAGACATACTAGACGGTAAGGTGAGTCTATAGGCCATAGTTCCTACTCGGTCGAGGATTTCAAATTGGACAATGAATCGAGGATTGAGTTTTCGTCTCTTTCAAAATCTTTTAACTCCTTTCCATGGAGAAACCCGTAACAACACATGATCTCCAACATTGAATTCAACGTCCCTTCGATGAAGATCAACATAACTCTTTTGTCGATCTTGTGAGATTTTTATACGTTGCCGAATCATTTGAATCTTTTTCGTTATCATGCGTACCAATTTTGGTCCGAATAATGTTGCTTCACCCACCTCCCCAACATACTGGAGAATGACACTTTCGTCCAGACAACGCATCGAATGGAGTCATGCCTATACTTACTTGATAATTGTTGTTGTGATAGAATTCCACCAATGGCAAGAACTTGTCCCAACTTCCTTTGAAGTCTAGGATACAGAGTCTTAATAGATCTTCAACAGTTTGAATAGTCCTCTCCGACTGCTCGCCCGTTTGAGGATGATATGCCGAACTGAATCGTAAATCTGTACCCATAGCTTTTTACAAACTGACCTAAAATCATGAAGTGAATCTTGGGTCTCGATCAGAAACTATGGATAATGGCATACCATGAAGTCTTACAATCTCATTTATATATATACGAGCAAGACGTTCAAGTGAATAAGTTTCTCGTATAGGTAAGAAATGAACAGACTTGGTTAATCTATCAATAATGACCTAAATTGCATCTATGCCATGAGAAACCTTAGGAAGACCAGTAACAAAAACCATGATAATGTGCTCCCACTTCCATTCTGGAATTTCAAGTGATTGCAATGGACCTTTAGGAACTTAATGCTCTGTCTTGACACGTTGACAATTAGACACCTTGAGATAAACTTTGCGATCTCTCTTTTTAAATTGCTCCACCAAAATGTATGTCAACGATCACGATACATTTTGGTACTCCCAGGATGGATTACAAACTGTGTGTTGTGCGCCTCCATCATGATTTTATACTTTAAATCAGAGTCGTTAGGAACACAATGTTTGGAGTTGACTCAAAATATTCCTTTTTCATCGATTCTTGCTTTCGAAATAGCACCTTCTTGCACTTTCTTCTTTATAGGCATCAGCTTCGAGTCCGTAGCTTGAGCAGCTTTAACTTAATCGATTAAAGTCGGTTCTACTCGTATATTTGACATCATCACGTGGGTCCCTAGATTCTTTAACTCTATCTCTATCCTTTGTAAGTCATACCAAATGAACCTTTGCGTTGACAATATCGCACTCGTACCCGCATATGATCTTCTACTCAGCACGTTAGCTACCACATTCGCTTTTCCAGGATAGTATTGAATGGAATGATCATAATCTTTCAACAGCTCGAGCCAAAGTCATTGTCGCATGTTGAGTTCCTTATGGATGAAGAAATATTTGAGGCTTTTATGATCCGTATAGATCTCCACTTTCTCCCCCATACAGGTAATGCCTCAAGATTTTAAGCGCAAAAATGACTGCTGCCAACTTTAGATCATGAGTATGATAATTCCTCTCATATTCTTTGAGTTGTCGTGAGGTATAGGCTATGACTTTTCCATGTTGCATGAGAACACATCCTAACCCTCTGCCTGAAGCATCACTATAGATGACAAATCCCTCCAAACCAGATGATATTGTCAGAACAGGTGCTGAAATGAGTCTCCTCTTGAATTCTTGAAAACTCATCTCACATTCCTCGCACCAACCAAATATTGTATCTTTTCGAGTCAGCTGAGTTATTAGAGTAGCGATTCGAGAAAATCATTCCACGAATCTCTGATAATAACTAGCTAAACCCAGAAAGCTACGTACTTCGGTCACTGACTTAGGTTGCTCCCAGCTTTGAATTACTTCAATCTTCACTGGGTCAATAGATATTCCGTGATTTGATATCACGTGCCCAAGGAATGCTACTTCCTCAAGCTAGAACTCACATTTCCTTAACTTGGCATATAGCTTATTTTCACGAAGCTTTTGGAGTATCAGTCTCAAGTGTTGCTCGTGATCTTCACGGCTTTTGGAGTAAATGAGGATGTCATCAATAAAGACAACCACAAAATGATCCAAATATTCCTTGACTACTCGATTCATTATATCCATGAAGCCAACAAGAGCATTAGTCAATCCAAAGAACATGACTAGGAATTCGTAATGCCCGTACTAAGTTCTGAAAGCAGTCTTTGGAATGTCATCAGTTTTAATCTTTAACTGATGATATTCGAAATAAAGATCGATCTTTGAAAAGAATTTAGCTCCTTGCAACTGGTCAAACAGGTCATTAATGCGAGGTAACGGATACCTATTTTTAATGATGATATGATTCAACTCCCGATAATCAATACAAAGTCGCATACTCTCATCTTTCTTCTTTAAGAATAAAACAGGAGCACCCCAAGAAGACATACTAGGACGAATGAAACCGATGTCTAACAACTCCTGCAGTTGGGTTTTTAACTCCTGAAATTCAATAGGAGCCATTCGATATGGGGTTTTCGAAATGGGTTTTGTGCCGGGTTCAAGGTCAATACAAAATTCGATTTCATGCTCTAGGGGTAGGCCAGGAAGTTCTTTAGGGAATACGTCAGGAAATTTATTAACAATAAAAATATCATTCAAATCTGACGTATTTTTGTTTAAATCCGTGATATGGGCAAAGAAAGCTTGACATCCGTTTTTCAATAAACGAATAGCTTTATGGCTTGATATGACAGTGATTGACTTTAGTGGTTTGGTTGCTTGAATTCGCATAATAGGTTGGTTAGGAATATGAAAGCTAACAACCTTACGAAAATAATCAGTTTTAGCATAATGAGTAATTAACCAATCAATCCCTAAAATCACATCAAATGCAAGTATTTTCAAAGAGATAAGATCGACAGGTAATGTGAGGGTGCCAATTTGAATAAAACAAGATTTATAAACAGTGGATGTAATGAAAGTTTCTCTCAACGGAGTTTCAACAGATAAGTCAAAGTCTAATTTCTCCAGAGTTAAATTTAAACGTTGAGCGCAAGTAGGAGAAATAAAAGAATGGGTAGAACCGGTATCAAATAAGGTATAGACTTTGCAAGAGTTTATGATTAGCTTACCCGTGATAACTTTATTCGGGTTCCTCGCTTTTTTGGGTGGTTACGGCAAATGCTCTCCGTTGAACTATCGGCTTTTACTTGTCTGGGACAGCCTTTAGTGTCAATGTCCCAGCTGGATTTGACTTCACTGCATGACAAAATTGAGCTAAATGACCTTCCTTTCTACAATTGTAACACACTTTGTGTTGTTGCGTATAGTTTGGACTGATGTGTCCTTCTTGTCCGCATTTGTAGCATACGACCAGTGGTCGTTCTCCTTCCTTGAAAATGGGTGCTGGTGATGCTGTCTTTCCATCATTGTTGAATTTCCTCTTCTTAAAATTTTTACTTCTATTATCTTGGCCAGGATTACCACCGAAGTGATTACCATTTCTAGCATGTTGGTTTTCTCCATGTTTGTTGTCACCGCTTCGATGACTACTACCATTGGTATTATTATTTTGTCGGCTGCTCTCTCTTGGTTGGGTTAACTCATTATCGTGCTCCAATAATTGAGCCTTATTCACAACATCTGAATACAAGAAAATTTGTGAGAAATGAGGTATTGACGTATTTCGGGTTTCAAACCTCGTAGAAACATTCGTGTCATTCGCTCCTCATTATCTACCAAACGGGACGCAAACGAGATAACTCCGCAAACTTAGCCTTGTATTGCGACATGGTCATATTATTTTGCTCCAGCTTGATGAATTATACCTCCTTCATGTGACGAATACTTTTAGGAAAGTACTTTTCGTTGAATAATTCTTGGAAATTCTCCCAATACATCTTCAGTGCAGCAAGTTAAGTACGTTTTATAGATTCCCACCAATAATCTGCCTCTTCTCGCAACATGAAGGTGGCAAAGGAACCTTTTGCTTCTCGGAGCATCCCAAGACATCAAATATCTTGGTGATTTGCTTTATCCACGTCTCTGCCTTAAGTGGTTCTGCTTAGCGATGACCATCCGTGAGTTACCAGTGTTTCCACCTGCATTTTGAACAGGAGTCTCTCTCGCCTAATGTTGCACGAATTGCAAAAAACTCCTAAACATCACATCGTTCATCATTTGGTTTGTGTTGTTATTTACATGAGGATTATTACCTTCCTGATGCACATTATCCTGCGTATTGATCAGCGGTGACTCAACGGTCTCATGTGATCCATTGCTTAACTTAACATTTTCAGATGCCATTTCAAACACTGCCACAAAACAAGGATTAATTGACATGCCACATATTATTCCTATATTCTGACCAACCAATTAAATAACAAATAAGCTTAGGTAGGTCATACTAGCGAAGGATTTACCCGTCTCTCCCCTCCTAGTTCTAGTCTCACATCTTAGCCATGATTCATATCTCTAAGCTTTGATACCAATTGTGACGCCCCCAAAATAGGTATACACAACACATTCTGAGTCGCCAAATATATGGTACAGAATTTAAATACAAACTTCCTTATACAATACGACAAAAATATAGATGAGAATTTTAACACGAATATTGTCTCATAGACAATATCTAAACTCAAATAGATTCCTCATTACAATTATTATCACACTATTTTATAAAACAGTGAGGACTACTACTCACTCCATTCCCCGACTAGTCCCGGCTACGTTCTCATTTCTTGAAGAGAACAATGACAGCAAAGGGTGAGCTTAACTAGCCCAGTAAGTAATATTATGACTAAGATAATGCAGAATAAATTATCGTTGGCTTTTAATAGTGTTAAACTGATAGAATACAATAAATAACAAGTTTAACTGCAGCGGAACAAGCAATCTATTAGAAGAGTCAAGTAGAGCATGATATCTACTATCTTCTATGATTTAAAAGTTCATCATCAATATTTTATCGTTGTAACACAGCTCAATAAATAATCCATATCACTGAATTATCCATGCACTACGGGCCAAGGATATTCGTTAGTATCACATCCACGAATTATCCATGCACTACGGGCCAAGGATATTCGTTATTATCACCAATGGTCATGATCATGCCAACAACTGTCCATCAATACACTACGGACCAATGAGGACTTTAACCATATCATTTATAACATTACGGGTCATGATTATACCAATAAAAAATTCTTGGTCACCAACAACTGTCCATCAATGCACTACGGGCCAATGAGAAATTTCATCACAATATAAGCATGAGGATGATGACAATAATATAAGAATTCAATTAAATGAGAGCAAGGATAAAATTTAAAGATTTATAATTCAATTTATTCAAAATTCAATAATGTCCAAATTGTCAACATGATACTGTTTTGTGGAGTAAAATTCAAGAAAAATATTAGATCAAAAATAATTTGGACAGAAAAGAAATTAATTTTTGTCATAAATAGTATCCCGAGTGAATAGTAACCCGTAAATAGTACTTCGTAAATAGTACCCCGTGAATAGTACCCCGGCATGAAAAGATCAAAATTTAACAAGAATATTCAGAAAAATATTCTTGTGAAACGATACTAGATGAATCACAAATTTTAATGATATTCTACTAATTTCAAGGAGTATAGAAGCAACACTTAACAAAATGAGTGTAGAATTCGGAATCTAAAACGAAATAATATTACTTGCATACTACAGAGTATGGAAGAAAATACTATTTTTTACGAATATTGAACAAAAATAATATCCCTTACCTTAAAAGGAGAGTATTTCTGACTGGTATGGTGGGAATATTCTTAAAAAAAACTTACACTATTTTCTACACTCAAAGCTTCCTTAAACTCTAAAGAAATACGCTCAATATTATAGAAGAATAACTCTCTGATTCTGGTGTGATTTTCAATTCTAAACTAAGCATCCTATTTATAGGAGAATGGCTGGATACTATTTAGAAAATAAAATTACGGACTGCACAGTGGAAAAAAATCGCGGACAACATTTGGCGTGAATTCAACGAAAAATTTTGATTTTACTATACAGCACTATGCACACACTATGCAATACTATGCAGTACTATGCAATCAAATAAAATATAATATATTCTACTTTTCATAAAAAAATAACACTTATATATATATATATATATATATATATAGATATATATATATATATATATATATATATATATATATATATATATATATTTATATACTAACATACTGAGATAACTTTTTACCGATAATTTTGAAAAATGAGTAAGTGAGGATCCATGTAATAAGCAAAATTTACAATAAATACTTCATAAAATACCCCTCTATTTATCTCAATTCACTTGGCTTCACTATACACATTTTTAATAACATTTATTCATCATTATTATAACTCGCAATATTAACAACCAGATCGTTTCCAGAAAAGAGGGGGCTTTCCGATAAGAACTACTCCTTATTGGCGCGCAATTAGGTAACCAAACTGTTTTCCTCGACAAAACTTTCTATACATTGTCAATACTATAAATAATAATATGAATAATTATGTTATCTCAATTATTGATTTAATAATATAAAATATTGTGACAATAATTGAATCAATAACGTGAGATACTATGCATCAATTACTATAGCAATAATTGAATATAACTGAGTGACTTCTCACGTAACCATCAATAATCAAAGATATTGTGCAATACCGTGTTCTACTATGCAACCACGCGTATTATTGTACTTTTATCACCAAGTATTTTAACAGTTAACGGTAAAACTTTCGCCGTTATTTTCATAAAAGGATATTTCTGTCGTTTTCTAACTCCGACAATAATTTCGTTGTGGGGTCCACCAATGATTGTGCCGTCGTACGAATATTCTCTGATAAAACGAATATTCTCCGATCAAACGAATATTTTATGACAACTTGCTTACTTTGCAAAATTTGTAAATATTACCCACAACTATAACATTATATCAAATCCACACCTTATTACTCAAAATAATATTTAAAAAAATTAATTTTTGTTCATAAAAGTTGGGGTCTTATAAATAAAGCACAAGACGACTTCCCTGTATTGGCAAAGCCGGAGGTGGCACCTCCTCAACGTCTAAATCTGATGGTGGATAAGTTGGTAGTGGCTGTGGACTTGGAAACTAGAACTGCTCAGCAGCAGCGGGATTCATTCTAGCAAATGCATCTGCGAAGGAATCATTGAAGGCATTTTGTGTGGCAAAAGCATGGTCTTGATGCACTGCTATTTTTTTCAACTTTCTATCCTCCTTTCTATCCCTTTCATCAATATGGCGCTGCAGGCTTTGAAACTGAGTGCTAAACATATATTTAGATGATCGATAACCCCTAGATGCAACCTCCTCAGCACCCTCAGACATCTCATCATCTTTAAACTCATCATCCTCTTAGCTATCTTCTGCTTCCTCCCCCTCAGGAACATCAGGAAATACAAACCCCAACCCATGAGGATGTGACTCTACCCCAGGCCAGACTAAATATCGAGCAATAAGACGTGAGTCTAACAACTGGAGTGGCTGCTGCATTGGCTCATCCGCTGACCATCGCACTCCCGACTGTCAGCCCAGTCCACATATAAAGGACGGGTATGGCAACCCCCCAGAGAATGGGCCTCACATGCAGTGTTTGATAGAGAAATTGATGATAGCACCCACATCGATGTCAAAGTCTTTCACAGTAGCATAAAGGAGCAACACCTTCTCTTTGGTCACCTCGCTCGTATGTGTGGATGGGAACAACTTCGCGCAGAGGAAGGCGTACCAAATCTTTCCATACCTTCTCAAATCCTTGCTCATGAAAAGAGTCCCTCCTTTCTTTCCTTTAACCTATGTTGTGCCCGGCTTTGAGATCTCAGTCAATATTTGGTCGTAGTAGGGGTTGCTATCACGAAACTGAGCATATTGACATAAGGTTGTGGCTCGCACATTGTAGAATTCATTTATAGCCTCGAGACTAAATAGGACTTGTTTTTTGCAGACAAATACAACGAATGGTGCTTTTTCCTCTACATTTTCATAAAATTCCTTCACACCTATCACCACTACAGGGTCCGATTGATACGTGAATGTGTCCCAACCTTGTTCATAAATTTGGTGCCTCATCTGCCCGTCGAAAGAATCAGGCCTCAACCCACGCTCTAGTGTCAATGCCTTAGGTGAAAAGTACTCAAATTTAGTCACCACTAAGGCATTGACAAATTTCCTTTTATTGAAGCTTCTTGTGACCGGAGATGACCCTTCACCGCTTTAACGTTTTATCGGTGTCTTTGGTGCCATTGTGTAGTAATACAATTCAAAATCCCCTAAACTTTCACTTGTGCAATTTGTCGAGCAGTTGGCGTGTGTATAATGTCACAGAAAAGCACAATATCCCAAATTGAACACAATAGTTTCCAACTATGATGAAAAATGACTAAGGATGCTTACCCACTTAATTGCGTTACACTTTGATGATAAAGAAACGATTTACTTCAAATTGCAGTGTTCTCCCCTCTTCTTTGCTTGAGAACCTTTAATGGTGAGAAACCCTAGGTTAGTGTGATGAAGAATGAGATTTGGTGTTGATTTAGTGGAGATTACGGGTGATGTTTATATAGAGGTGTAATTGATGGCTGAATTTGGTGTGAAGTGGGAGCTTTGGTATGAGTTCGTGGATGTTTAGGAGTATTGGGTTCAATTTTGAGAGATGGAAGTAGGGGGGCACGATCTGTAGCAGGTTCTTAAAAACTAAACTCACGTACCCCCGCCGGGGCGGGCTCCTTTTGCCTACAAACCCCCGCCGAGGCGGGCATGGACAGAGGACCCCCCAGCTGGGGCGAGCATGTCAGCTATAATTGGGCCCACTGGGGTGGGCATCTATGCCCTACACCACTTTTGATTTTCTTTTATTTTGTCCCACACGCATGTTTAACTTCATCCTCAGTTCCTAAAATCCATTAAAATCCACTATTAGAACTATTCTCATAGAAATTGGGCAAGGAGGTTGTGAGTAACACACAATGACTCAATAATAATCTAACGAACTACTAACCTATGATTTGCAAAAAGTTTGAACTACTAAATACTAAAACTAATAACTAAGCTATAGAATTACACAATGTGAAACTAAATACTGTAAATAACAAGAAAATTGGGTTGGCTCCCAATGAGCGCTTGTTTTTAAGTCTTTTAGCCTGACTACTCCCTGTGTCTAATCTGGATCGATCGGAATATTTTTAGCATGTTGTTTGTATACCACGCATAACCAACACGACTTTATTGTATGCTCGTTCAACTGCATTACTGGGGCCGAAGTTGACTTTATATCCTCAATAAGCGCCTTTAGACCACCAACCTCTCTATAATCCTTGTGCTTGACATATGTAGATGCCTCGATCAAATTACTCTCTTCCTTATCCGTAGGAATTGGAATTTCTTTAAACACTTTAACTTTCACTTCCTGAACGAACACTTTCATGGTCAATTCTCCATTAGGCACGTCTATTAGTGTTCATCCCGTTGCAAGGAATGGTCATCCCAAGATGATCGGGATGTTCTTATCTTCTTCGAAATCTAACACCACAAAATTAGCTGGAAAAATCAATGTGTCAACCTTTACCAACACATCTTCTACTATCCATAATGGATAAGTTATTAATCTAGTAGATTGATATTTGTTGGCTTTGCTTCCTTTAAACCCAACTTTCTGTATATGGATAGTGGCATAAGGTTTATACTTGTTCCTAGATCACATAGGGCTCTTCCCATATCTTGGTTACCAATTGCATAAGGAATAGTAAAACTCCCCGAATCTTTTAACTTAGGGGGAGCTTTTTCTGCAGAACTGCACTGCATTCTTCCGTTAACGCCACTGTTTCGAATTTATTAAGCTTGTGTTTCTTTGAAAGAATCTCTTTCATGAACTTGACATAACATGGCATCTGTTCTAGTACTTCGGCGAATGGAATGTTAATGTGCAACTATTTAAAGATGTCCATAAACTTAGAGAACTGATTCTTGAGCTTTTTACTTTCCAAACGTTGAGGGAAAGGCACAGGTGGTGTGACTATATTTTGTTAGTCTTCCTTCGGCTTTCCCATAACTTTTTCCTTAGTTTTCCTTGTCGAATCTCTCCCGTCATTCTCACAATCCTCATCATTGCTTACTTTCCTATCGAAATTAGAAACCAACGCTTTACCACTGCTCATGACTACCTCTAGGATTCTTTTCAGTATCACTCGGTAAAGTTCCTTAAGGTCTGTTATTCAATGTCATCGCAAGCTATCCCACCTAATTTTCCATGTTCTTAATCGCCATCACTTGTGTTTTCATAGCTGCCTTATTACCGGATATATACTTCAACAATAACTCCTCCAAATCTGACTTTTTCTCATGATGTGGAGTTGACTGTTGATGCTGATTTTGGAAACCGGTGGGATAAGATGGTTGTGGAGCTTGATGATTTTGATTGTTACTCCACGAGAAGTTTTGATGGTTCCTTGCCCCCGAATTGTAGGTATTCTGATATGGATTAAGAGGTCTATTATAGCTACCTACAAACTGAATTGCTACCGGATTGATAGCACACTGATCCGTCGGATGTTCCCCCGCACACAATTCACACACATAAGCTACCTGCTCAACCTGTACTCCCATGAGGGCATCTATTTTCTTCGATAGCGCTAAAATCTTAGTCGCTAAAGCAATCACTCCATCTACCTCTAACACTTCAGCTGCCTTAGGTTGAGTCATCCTTGCAGTTGGCCACTGGTAGTTGTTAGATGCTATTGTCTCAATCAAGTCATACGCCTCCTCAAATCTTTTAGCCATAAAAGCTCCTCCCGACGCTGCATCTATACTAGTCCAAAGATTACTATTCAGCCCATTATAGAAGGTATTCATCTGCAACCACTTGGGGCGGACACTTCTTCAGCAATTCATTATACCTTTCCCAAGCTTCGTACAGTGACTCCTCATGCTGTTGTTCAAACATTGTAATCTCATTCCTCATCTTAAAAGTCTTCACTGGTGGGAAGAATTTGGCTAGAAACTTTTGAGCTAGGTCATCCCAAGTAGTGATTGATCCTGGTGGTAGTGAATGTAACCAGCTCTTTGCCTTATCTCGCAGTGTGAACGGGAACAAACGTAGTTGCACTGCATCATCAGATACCCCATTATACTTGAAGGTATCACATATCTCCAAAAAGCTCACCAGATGCTCGTTTGGATCATCATTAGCCAATCCCCCAAACTGTACCAAATTCTGTATCATCTGAATTATGCCAAGCTGGATCTCAAAATTATTCGCTGTAATTGCAGGCCTAGTAATGATTGACTAAATTTCAATAACCCTGGGTGTGGCATAGTCCCTAAGTGCTTTCTGATCCTCTGCAACCATATTTTCTTGCTTCTCAAAATTCTCCCTAGTGTCTTTAATCCACTTACACACCCTCTAAAACCTTCTTTCAATATCGTCCTCGTACGAAAGTAATTCTGGTTTCTTTGACCGAGTTTGCATGCACTAATCACAAGAACCTGAAATAAGAAATAAAACAAAAAGAAAAAGAAAAATGTTTAACTAAAACTGATCTAATTAAACTGATATTCAAAGTAATAAAATCAATTATTATCCCCAGCAACGGCGCCAAAAACTTGTTGGTGTAAAATCTAATTACGCACAGCACGCAAGTATACGTGATCAACAAGTAATATAATGATAAGTTAAGTATCATTCTCATAGAGACAAAAACCAATTTTAATCTGACAATTACCAGCTTTGTATTATTTCAATTTTATCAAACTAAATGATTTAAGAATGAAATTAATGAATAACTACTAAATAAAATAAAAATCAACTAACTACCGTAGATTTTACTCAGATAATGGAGAATTAAGCCTACAACTTCACTTTATGCTTCACTCAGATTATCACACTTCTTTTTAACCAATTTAACTATTCCAGTTCATTAATTAAGAATACAAAAGTAGATATAACCATCTCTCGATGCACTATACCCGTATTAACTTAAATTCACAAATGATAGAATTAAGCTAAACACCTTAATTAACTAATTCATTATATCTCTATGTGAATTACAATTAAAGAAGGTTTAAATCCCAAGTTATCATATGATTACATGCGATGAATAGGTACATATCTATCCTACCCATAAATTATGTATTCCATCAAAACGCAGAAATTACAAACACATGCTATTATGACTAAGTCCAAACTCATATTTCATCTCTCGAATTCATACAAATTCACATAGAATTGGTCATCAAGTAACTCATAGATTACGCACAAATCATAATAGATGAACTGAAAATAGCATCATTGAATTAAACTTGAAGCATAATTATCCTCATTACACATAAAGATCCATCATAGGCTTAATAAGTTAATTTAGTTCATGACTAATGAAATAAAAACTGAATAGATCAAAGATTCAAACATCCGAATTACAGAACTAAAATTAAATAATAAGAACAGTAATAAAACCACCCTTTTCTTCACTTGAATCTGCAATCTTCGTGTTCCTCGCTCCTTACCTTAATTCCTCCAGAACTTTCAAAATCTAGGGCTTAAGAGTTGTTTATGATTGATTGAAAGTTGAATGAATCATTAGCCTTGATAATGTCTCTATTTTTGTAATTGAATACATTCCCTTTCAAGTCCCAATCACATCCAAAGTCCACCAAGCCATGCCACAACAGTAGTAGAAACACACCAGAACTCATTCTTCTCTGCCGCACACCCCCACCCCGACGGGATTTTTGTTCATGGGAACCCCCGCCCCGGCGGGCTATACTCTTCATCTCTGCTGAACTTTTCTACTTTGCTACACTTTCCTACCACATTGCCACCATCCTTGCCTTAGCCAACACGTACTAACCCTGCACATAAACACACATAAAGCGCATAAAACAACACTAAAATAAATGGATTAGCAACCATTTAAGTCCAAATACGCATCCGATTTGTAGGTATGAAACTCACTCATCAGCTTACGTTCGTCCAAGTCGCTAGCCTAATCTGCTTCGTTGTACCCTTGTAAGCGTAGCTTACCACCCTAATAACACAACATATAGTCCATGGTGCCTCTCAAGTATTGAAGTATCCTCTTAACTGCCACCTAATGAGCAGATTCAAGATTTCTTTGAAGCTGATTAACCATCTGATAGGTCTCCAAACCTTGAAGTTTTATTTTGATGATAACAAATTAAGTAAATAGGTCAAATGGGAAGAATCCTCTCCATAGGATTAAAATGTTTTAATTGATCTCATTTACCTTGACTAAAATGTTTCTCTAAATTCCTTATTAAGTTTATTTTTCTTAACCTTGATAATTTAATATCAAGTGTGAAAGAAATTAATTCATAAAGTAGATTTTTGAAGGCAAGGAGAATTCCTATTTCTTTTTCAAAACTAAATCTTTTAATAAAAAATCTTTTTTGGGCAAAAAGAAAATTATAATATATATATATATATATATATATATATATATATATATATATATATATATACATACACACACACACACACACACATGCATGTGTATTCCATGTATATGTTGATAGTAATATGCCCTCGAGCCAATCACACTGGATGTGATAACCATTTACTTTTTAATCTTATTCATTTATTAATAAGAGAATTTATATAATACAAAAGACATTCTTTATCCACGCTAGTTAGTTGAATTAATAAATGTGATAAACCCATAGTTTTTTAGAGCAATGCTTTTAGAAACATGATGTTGATCATGCTAATGAGATCTAAATTTTAGATAGCTTTAAAAATAAAATGTTCTTACTCGTAATGGATCACTAATGTGGGGTTACTAATTCCAGATAGAATAGTACATACTATGTTTGCTCTGTTGAAAAGGATGATTGATCTCATAACCATTTGTGTAGAGACACTAAAGTAAGTATGTAGGTGCTTATTGAAGAATAAGTTCACTAAATGTGATCGCATAAAGGAACCCTAATAGAGTTTTACTTACCTGACAATAGGAGTTCCTATAGTGATAGTTATACAAGTGATCCTTGGACTTGAGATCATCATAGTACCTTGTGTATTCTTAATTATATTTTGTCATATTCCTTAATACTTAAAAGTATGTTGTAGGGTATGTTTTGGTATAATAAAGTATACATGGAGGTAGGTGGATGATCAACAAAGGATCTAACACTTCTGGTAAAGGGAGAGAATGTCCTATACGATTCGATGAATAACACCTCAGAAATCCTTGGCCAATGTGAAATGGAAATTAGAAAGGAGTTGTGCAATTCTAATTTACATTAATCAGAGTTATGCATTTTAAGAAATGAAGTGCATATGATTAAATAAATAAGACTTGTCAATAATTCCATGTCTTATGTTTAATCGGGACATTGTATGGTAGAAGGATTGAATTGTACGATTACTATTCACGCAATAGGTTCTTTATATTCTTTGTGATTAACGTTGAATTCATATTATCCGAATAATCATGATACATTATTTATAAGGTGTCACTCATGATATAGAATAAATATTATTTATTTATATTTGAATTAAAAGAGTTTAATTCATTATAAATAATATTAGAATAGTTCTAATTTATTTATTCTACTACTGGCCTAATATTGAAGCTAGAGGGTCATACCACAAAAGGGAGAAATATTATTTTAGAAGTGATTGGTGATAGGTCTCCAAATCTTTATAGTTTTATTTTGATGATAACAAATTAGGTAAATAGGTCAAATGGGTAGAATCATCTCCAAAGGATTAAAACATTAAAATTGTTTCATTTATTTCATTTATCTTGACCAAAATATTTATTTTCAAAACTCTAATTGAATTTATTTTCAAACATTGATATATATATATATATATATATATATATATATATATATATAGTGTGTGTGTGTGTGTGTGTGTGTGTGTGTCGTGTATATGATATGTGTGCATTAAGTGCATATGAATTTATATGCAGTGTGTGAATGTTGTTGTTGTGGGCATGTTAAATTACAATTGTGAAAGGGTTAAAAATATTTACCTAACTAAATGGGCATGCATATAGGAAACAAAACTTTATGGGCCAAAAATCCACCCAATCAATTTGATTCAAAAAGAGATTCGAGCCCTTCAAATTTTTCATCATCCAATCTGGACCATTGATTTCAAAATTAGTTTACCAAATTACCTTTTTGCTAAACTCCAAAATCCTATAAATAGGAAGCTTTTCATTCATTTTGTTTTACCAATTTACAAATCAAAAAAGCTTACTCTACTTGCCTACATTCTCTCAAGAAAGCTTTCACACTCTTCTAAACAAAGTTCTAATTCTACTAAGAAGAGAAAAATTGGCAAAATATTCGAGATAAGTTTTTGATTTATTATTGTGACAATCCAAATTTTTGGAAATTAATAAAATATGAATTTAATAAATAAAATTTTTATTATGAGATGTTTTGAGTTTTGGTATGTATATATATGTGATATATATTGTGAAATATGTGGTTTGGTGTGAAGAGAATTATATATATTCATATATTGGGAAAAAGAGGTTTAATAGTTAATTAAACTATTGAAGAAAATAAATGAAGTTGTTTCGAAAAGAAAATTAATTGAATAATATTAGTTAATTTAATTAAGTTAAAATTATATTGTGACTAATATAATTTGATTGTTATGCCTTGTGGACAATGAAAATTATTAAGAATTAAGTTTCATAAATAATGTGAGTGGTTCACTTAATTAAAATAGTGAATTAATGTGAATATATTTGTTTTAATAAACTGGGAGATTAATATATATATTACATATAAATGTAATATGTTAATGTAGTAAGATTGTGAGTTTTGTAAATAGTTAGAAATATTTATGGAATTGAATAAATATTTTATTTGCAATGTTTAAGGAATTGAATAAATGTTCGATGAAAATTATATTGGAATAAAAATATTCTAATTTAATTAAATAATTAAATTAGAGGATTAGTGATTTGTTAAAAAAAATTGTTGTTATATTGGTAAGGTTTGTTTGAAATTATTAATTAATTGAGATTGAATTAGTTTAGTTGGTTGTTAGGTGTGACAGAAAGGAACTATATGATAAAGAGAAATATTAAAAGAAATTAGAAGGAGGGTTTTGGGTGCTAGCCAAACAGGGCCTAGTATCTAATTGATGGAGTAAATAGGATATACGTGTTTTCTCAGTTTATTATACGTGCTTCGTCAGTTTATTATACGTGCTTGGTCAGTTTATTTGCTAAAACACAGAAAAGAAGAGAGAAAGAGAGAAATTGAGAGGAAGAGAAGAGAAATTCTATGTGAAGATTTGAGAATCAAAGAAAAGCAAGGAGATTGTTCAAGCTTTATAGCTAATCAAAGGTAAATAATCTAACTTTAAACTCTATTTCTCATCCTCTTGAGTTCTCCCTCGAAGAATGGATTATAGGGTTGACTTGTTAAGTAATTGGTTATATATGTTAATGGGTAGGTTTAATCCATTTTATAACATCTAAAAGTGGTTTTATAGTGATCAAATTTGTAGGAATGTGTTGAAAGAGGAAGATTAGAGTTTTGGTAGTAATATATAAGTTTTGGTCTACTTTGAGACTAAAATTGATGATGAATTCGTGATGAAAACTTTAAATTGATGGTTGATTGTTGTTATCCTTTAAAAAAAGAAAACAACGCAACTTGAATGGATCAAATTGGTTAAGAAACGAATTTGTGGTATGTGACTATGTTATGTATGCCAAAACATGTAAAACTAATATGAACATGAGTTTTGGGTCAAAATTTGGGTTGGTTAATGGTTCTATAAATTGTTGATTTTCTGATATGTTGTATTCATATGAATTAAGAATCAATAGAGTTGAAAATGAACTGATTTGGATGTATATAACTCGAGTTATGAAGATTAGAAGGAGCACGGGTCGAAAAATCGCAAAGAACACAAACTGCAGAATTGGAGTTTGGGAATACCCGCCCCGATGGGGGTTTCTAGTTCAAAACGTACCACCCCAGTAGGTATCCCGCCCCAATGGGCTTTCGTAGCTCAAAAACCCCGCCCCAGCAGGGGTGGGTAGACTGACCAAGTGTTAGAGAAAAATCTGACCGGACATATTTTACTAAAATGGTCATAACGTTTTCATACAAACTCTAATTGAGGCGATTCAAGATGATCCGAAACGGGGAAGAGTAGACCTACAACTTTTGTTCTTTAAGATTTTAAATTTGATCTCGTTTGAAGGGGTAAAAATGGCCATCTTTGGGACTAATATGAATTTGGAGGCAATCGGAGGGCGTCGGGCATGCACGTATGCAAGTGTAGTGCTTCTGACGATAAAAGATATTCTTCTAAGTTATAAAACATGAATATTAGTAAATATAATGATGTTTAACATTAATAAATGATGTATTAGATAAGTTGTATAAGCATACACAAGAGAGACGATTCGGGCGTGTAACGAATGAACGTCGAAACACGACAAGTGTTAATGAACTTAAAAAGTGTTTCAATTCAATTGAAGTGAACATTATAAGATATGGAATGTGGTTAATATAAAACCAATAAGGAGTCCTAGCAAGACTTAAACACTTGAATAAACTTCGAGTATGACTAAGAAGAAATATAATGAGATATAAGTCAAAAGTTAACACAATCAAATTAAACATTATGTATTAATTAATAGGAAGGGTTATGGGATATAGAGTAAAGTTTTTATTACAACAATTATGCATTGATATGTGACTAATAGTTAATGTGCATGATTATATAATTATGTAGGGCATGTGAAGTGCAGATAGCTGTAAGTTGTTAGTCTGTTATTGGGAAACAACGATCAAGACAATTCTTTCAGTTCCTATTTGCTATGTGAACTTGATGATGAACTATTTTAAATATTTATTGCAAAGAGCAGATGTGTTATATATGTTGAAAGTATGAAACGTTAAAGTCAATTTATGACTACGTTGATTGAGTAAAGAATGTTGATTGGGTAAGGAATTTAATCTTCATACTTGTTATGTGAACTGCAGCATGTATGTTATGTTAATCCAATGATTATGAGATATATGTTGAGCATGTTATTATGTGCTACGTGATGCATGAAAATTGTTAGATTTGCTGGGCTGTCGAGTCCAACCTTGCAAATAACCATTTTTGGAGGTTAAGGATTTAAGGTAATGTTATGTGTTACTTGAATGAAATGGATCAGATGCAATGCATGAAAATTAAATACTTTAGCTATAGATGTTATTCTTTTAAACCATATTTAAGGTTTTGAGATATGTACTTGATAAGTTATGATGTGAAAAATTCATATTTAGTTGTAAAGTTTGAGTTACCCAATGTATAAGGGATATGGAGCTGAGATGTAAGATTTTGTATAATAACTCTGATGAAGCAAATCATAAAATAAATTTGATTCAAAGATGTGTAGATGATAAAGGTTTTGATTCAGGGAATTAAAGTAAGAAGACAGAAATGTTTAAATTATTCCGCATTTTATAAAGTTTAACATCGAATAATGATGTAAAATCAAAAGTTAGGCGTATTGTTAACGACCAAAGTTGAGAGATTAATTGTATGAATTTTGGGGTCATTACAATTATTGCTTATATTATCTCATACTTGTGAAAGTAGTATGCACACAAGCCAATCATGTTTGATGATAAAGCATATACTTTATAACAATCCTATTCATTTATTAATAAAAGAATTGTTTAATTAAAGACATTTAATTTATCTACAAGGTGTTGTTTTATAATATGTGATAAACTCATAGTTTTGAGTAATGCTTTTAGAATCATTAGATTACAAACTAAATTCTTAGATAGCTCACAAACTAATTGTTCCTAATCGTTGGATTACTAAAAAGGGGATTAGTGAATCTGGATAGATTAGTACATACATTGCTTACTTATTGGATGAGGATTATTGATCTCATGATCATTTGTGTGGAGACACTAAAGCAAGTATGTAAGTACTTATTGGAGAATAAGTTCACTGAACGTGGCTCACTAAGGAATACCTAATGGAGTTTTACTTGACTGTCAATAGGAATTCCAGTAGTGATAGTAGTACAACTTATCCTTAGACTTGAGATCATCATAGTATCTTGTGTATGATGAGTTATACTTTGACATGTCCCTTAAGACCCTTAGGGTATATCAAAGAGTATGCTTGGGTGCAATAAGTTGTGCATGAAGATAATGAATGATCAACAAAAAATCTATCGCTTCTAGTAAAAGAAGAAAATGTTCTATGTGATTCGATAAATGACAACACAGTAGTCTTTGGCCAAGGTAGAATAAAATTAGAAAGGAGTTTCTAATTTACATTATTTAGAGTTGTGCATTTAAAAATCAAAATAGATATAATTAAATAAAATAAGACTCGGCAGTGGTCTTATATTTAATTGGGACATTGTATGGTGGCAGGATTGAATTGTACGGTAACTATTTACTCAATAGTTCTTTTAGGATTAATGTTGAAATCTATATTATCTGAAAAGTCGTTGATCGCTAAGGAGGTTTATCCTTATTGTAGAATAAATGTTATTTATTAAATAAATTAATAGATTAACTTATTTATTTAAATAAGATTAGAATTGTTCTAATTAATTTATTCACAACCGATCTAATATGGAGAACCTAAAGGGTCACACCATAAAAGAAAAAATATTTATTTAAGAAGTAAATAGCATAATCGTAATAATAAGTTAAATGTATTTAATTCAATCTATGGTGATAGAATAAATTAAATAGTTTAATATTTATTATTTAATATTTTAGAAATATTAAATATAAATTAATAAGAGGAGTCTTATTATTATTTAATTTTTAAAGGAGTTTTAGAATTAATTAATAAAAGGTACTCTTATATATTCCTAATAAGATTAGGAGGCTAATTAATTAAAAAAGTTTAATTAATTATTCCTAATAAGATTAGGAGCTTAATTAATTAAATGAGTTTAATTAAAATAAAACTCAATTCCTAAATTTTTTTAGGAGGGTTGCTCACATCTATAAATAAGAGGAGTCTTATTTTGATTTGGGGTTAATGACAATTCCAAGAGTTGGGAGATTACACAATATTCTATAAAGATAGAATTAAGATTTTTCCAAACACCCATCTTCTTGAATATTTGTCCTTCCTTGGTGGATCACCTCTAGATGCCAAACACTTAGGTGGCTAACGTTGATCAAAGGAAATAATCAAACCCGGTGGATTTAAGTTGAACGTGAAAAGGAATTGGAGGTGAACTCGTACATGAGAAAGCTCATTTCTATAAGGGTATGAATCTGATCTTCATCTCTTTTCTATTGATTTATAATTATGCACAAAATATGATCATGATGATGGTTTGTATGAAAATTTTTAAAATCTGTTTTATCGCACTTCTGCTCCTTTTATGTAATTTGATTGTATTATCGCGCTATATACAAACCTAACAACTTATATATATATATATATATATATATATATATATATATATATATATATATATATATATATATATATATATATATATATATACACACACACACACACACACGGAGAGGATTAGGTGCATACTTCATTATTTAACATACCCTGCTCATCACCTTTAGCAACGGACCGGGTGACGGTTCTATCCGTCGCGTATATCAGAGAACCGTCGTCTTAGATTTTAGCGATGCATTGAACTGTCGCCATAACATATAAATTATTTATCTGTTCTATAACGACAGACCAAACCGTCGCCTGGTTCGTCGCTAAAGGTGGTGAGCAGGGTATGTAAAATAAAGGTGTATGCACCAGAAACGAACTGTATATAGATATTCAAATATAAATTGTTATACACACACACACGCATATATATATATATATATATATATATATATATATATATATATATATATATATATATATATGTATGTATGTATGTATGTATGTATGTATGTACCTATATTTCATCTATCAATATCAAGTAAAAAGTCAGTACTTAGATAATGATATTTGCAGATATTTTTTAAACAAAGAATATTATCCGGACATTATTTGAAATCTTAAGTGGCCTTTTATTGATATAAATAACTTATATAAATGTTACATAATTTTTATATAATTATAAGATTATGAAACAAACAATTTAGTCAGTACTTAGATACCGATGTTCGGAGATATTTCTTTACAAAAAATATTATCTAAACGATCTTGGAAATCCTAAGTGGACAAATTTTCACAACATAGATCAAATATAAAAATATATATATATCTTTGAGTGAAACAAATTTATTTAATATATCAAGCATTATTTAATTGATTAATTTGTTATACTTAATAACTGTCATCACAAGTATTTTATATACAAACTTACTTATTCATAAAATTACTTGTTGTATTATGATAAGTAGGTTTTATACCTACTTATCCGGTATCTATTACTTGAATTAGTTGCTTAAACCTATGTTTTGTAGTTACTTTGCATGCATTTTATAGATTTTATGCTTGGAAACGGTGTGAGCGACTATTGGTATGAAAAAGCAAAGAAAAGCAATCCGGACATCGTTTGGGCTTTCATGTTCATTTCATGTTCTTGGCTTGGAACTTGGATTATATTTTAGATCTTCTTCTTAGCTTTCCAGAACATCTTGAATCATTCCAATCGAAGTTCAGATGCAAGAGTTATGACCTTTGTACCAACGGACGTTGAACTTCAATGTTTTGGGTGGCCATGTGCAGCAGTCACTTCCAACCCAATTTTGACATTCATCCGTCCATTATTTCTCAATTCTCAAAGAATGAAAGTTGTAGAACTTGTCGAGATCTTCGATTTGATAGATAGCAGGCCCCGTAACTCCTCCTGGATCAAAAGTTAAGACTGTTTTACCAGAGGACACTGCAGCAAAAAATCTATGGTGCGGGCGCGCCAATTTCTAGTGCATTTGGAGCACGGCCATGCCATTCCCTGGACCAAGAAAATGTTATTTGCTACTTGAGCGCGGGCGCGCCCAACTCCAGGCTATTTCCAGTGTGCCCGCGCCACTTCGAAAGTTGACAAGAGCTTACTTTTTCAATAAATAGTGAAATTGGAGTGTAACTTGGGCAAGGGGTCAATTAAGGTTTATATATAGAAGACATATCAGTATGTAAAGATGGATTCCACCCTTGGGGATCATTTAGATTACATATGCTCTTTTCTTTTCTTTTCTTTTCTTTCATTATTAGATTAGATTATATTAGAACCATAAATTAGCTAAGATTTGGGGATTGAAGCAATTGAGGATCCTTGAAAGTTCAGAAGTGAAACAAGAGAAGAAACTCAGATTTGCTATTTTTAATCCCTAATTCTCTTCACTTCTATTTGTATCTTTCAATGTATAATCAATTGTGAATTATAGATTCTAGTTCAATCATGATTTAAACTTTATTTTGAGATTACATTGGATCTTATTGAGTAGGTTACTTCAATTTGCTACCTTGTTAGTTTTATTAGCTATTCTTGGACCGTCTATTATGATTTGCTCTTAATTGATTAATTGTCTAGCTAACATTTACCGTGATAATCCATATAAAATTAAGAAACTAATTATGGGTTTAGATCTGATCATAATAGCATGTGTTTGTGTGTTCTACATGGCGTTGGAATTCATGATTCGTGCCTAGGATAGAGATATACCGAAGCACCACATATAGTCAATTGAGAACTTGAGCTTCAACCTTCTTTAATTGTAATTCACATAGAGATATAGTGGGTTAGTTAATTAGGGTGTTCACATTCATTCTATCATCTATGGATTTCGTGTGATATGGGTATGGTACATCGAGAGATGGCTATATTTTACCTTCGTGTTAACGACTAACAATCCGGTATAATTAATTTAGCTTAACAGGAAGTGTGTCGATTTAAATGATTCAATAGGTGAAATTGTAATCTCAAGTCTTCATTATCTAGTCTCATTCTAGGGGTAGTTAGTATTAGTTAATTACATAGTTTAAATATAAAATATCAAATCAATTGTTTAAATAAGATTGAGTTGGTTACAGGTTAGTGCTTGGTAAGCTTTATTAGTAATTCTTTGTGGGAACGATACTCTACTTACTCTTTATTACTTGTTGATCGTGTATACTTACACGCATATATTGATCGGGATTACGACCAACAAGTTTTTGGCACCGTTGTTGGATAATTAGTTTAATAATTTTTGCCAACATTAATTCCAATCAAATTAGTCTTAATTTAAACATCTTGTTTTATTTTATTTTAAATTAATTTAATTCGAAATCTTCATAATCAGATAGATCAAATGTTCGAAGCCTTGAACAATTGTCCTCAAAACAATTGGTGCTATGACATGGATTCTAAGACTGATGGAGAGCCCGGGTTAAATCTGCAACTGGATGAACTACAAAAGTTTGAAAAAGGGGAGACAAGTGGGGATAAGGAGTATGAGGCCATCAAATATCTATCTTTAGTTCTAATGATGATGACCCTAATCTATTAGTGTCCCAAGTGCCTTCTCCACTAAGGTTAAAGAATCCAGTCAATTTTGCAAAACCCTGCCCGTTGAGGAGTCACGTCGTTGGCAAAACTCTTTATGACATGAGAGCTAACTCAACTTTGAAGCCATGGTTGGCCGAAGAAGAGAAGATAGAAGAAGAGCCCACTGTGCTTGACAAGCACCAATGCCCCAACTTATTACAAACACAACGGAGGAAAAAGCACCTAGTTATTCAGCATTCTCAATTGGGCACTTATCTAAACAGAGCAAACTAGGTGACTTTAATTCAATAGCTATCACTGTGGGGAACCTACCAAAAGCTATATTACTCCTGATGGATAAGGGGTTCCCCAATTATCGAAGAGGAATTGGATAGCATTGACAAAAAGAAGTCCATCTGAATGACTATAAACTAAGCGCTCGATGGGAGGCACCCCATCCAATCTTTCTCCCTCCTTGTTTAATTCTTATTTACATTTCCAAATACTTCTTCTTCTATGTTTAATTCTTCATATTGTCCATATTTAGTAGATGTTTGATAGTTGTAAGTCTTAATAATAGTTTGATTGTTTCTCCTCTCAGGTTCAATCCAATTGCTATAAGCATTCAGGATCAAACAGAAGTCAAAAAAAAATCTAAAGTTGCCAAGGTACAGGGTAGCGCGGTCGCGCCCAACTACAAGCTGAACACAGCACGGCCGCGCCATCTCTCAGTCATAGAAACAAATACTGCTCAATTTTTAGAATTTCTGACTCAAGCATTCGGGTAGTTAGAAACCCACACTCAGTTTCCAACTTTAGATTATCTCAAACTTATCCATCGCCTGATATACCATCGGATCATGAGGAGGTGAACGAAGATGACATTGCCACTTAGGGGAGTATTCTTTCACTTTTAATTACAATACGGGCATTGTTCATTTTAAGTTTGGGGGTATTTTATTTATTGGGTTGTAAATAGTAGTATTGCATTATAGTAGTTGCATATTGCATATGGTAGTAGTGTATGTTTAGGTTGCATGATAGTCTGCATTTTTAGTACTTTCGTTTGTTTGTTTACTTAGTCACTTAGTTAGTTGTTGCATTACACTGCATGATCCCATGTTTGAGTCTGTTGAATTCCAGTCTGGCCAATGATGATATTGAAGTTTTATAGATGTTTGAACTCTGTTGATAGCTTAAGCTTAGTCATAGTTTCATACATGATGTAATCTTTACCTGTTGCTTTGATGTTATCGGATAGCACGGTTCTGCTATTATCAGCTTGTGGTTGAGATTAGCACATACGTGTCTTCTGAAGGGAAAAATCTGTTTTTAAAAATAGAATTTTGTAGAAAATGAGTAATGACCATAATGACGCAAAAATTCAAGTTTGGGGGAAAACATTGGGTATGCATGCTAAAAAAATTATGAAAAAACACAGTGGCTAGTCTTGTTTTGTGGCCTTTTTATTTTGAGTAAGTACGCCCGAGGGGATGTCTCTACACCTAGCGCCCTAAGACCTGTACGGTTTGGGAGTCGTTGGTTGAAAGCTCTCTAAGGTAGCATTGAAAAGCCTAAGGGAATGAGACATTGCACAGCAATGGGAAAAATATAAAAATAATAACCACAGGAATGTGCGAATATCGCCCTCGTGAGTGAATAAAAGTAAAATAAGCCCTTTGTTGACCCTTAGTTTGGATTGATGTGTTGGAGTAGTTGTTATTTCATTTGTCTCAACTTTCTTGATTTAAAGCCTTATTTTTCCTTCTTAGAAGCATAGCATGTGGAATGTTTACCCTTTTTTAAGCTTATTCGTGAATATTAGTGCGCACAAACTACATCATTGTCAACAGGTTTGGATTTTCAGATTGTATGTCTTTATGGGTTTAACTTGGTTTGATGCTTTGTTCTTAGATCTTGTAATTTTTCTAAGGCAACTCTTATTCGAATTCATATTTAGCTGAGAATGTGGAATTCATTGTCATGGTAGCGTAGCTTGCATAGCATGTAGATTGCATTATGTTGTGTTGATTAGGGACAAACAACTATTTAAGTTTGGGGGTATTTGATAAGTAGGTTTTATGCCTACTTATCCAGTATCTATTACTTGAATTAGTTGCTTAAACATATGTTTTGTAGTTACTTTGCATGCATTTTTTGTTCATTTTGTAGATTTTAAGCTTGGGAACTGTGTGAGCGACTATTGGTATAAAAAAGTAAGGAAAAGCAATCCGGACATTGTTTGGGCTTTCATATTCATTTCATGTTCTTAGCTTGGAACTTAGATTATATTGTAGAGATTCTTCTTAGATTTCCGAAACATCTTGAATCATTCCAATCGGAGTTCGGATGCAAGAGTTATGACCTTTGTATCAACGGACGTTGAACTTCAACGTTTTGGGTGGCCATGTGCACAGCAGTCACTTCCAACCCAATTTTGACCTTCATCCGTCCACTTTTTTCTCAATTCTCAAAGAATGAAAGTTGTATAACTCATCAATATCTTCGATTTGATAGATGGCAGACCCCGTAACTCTTCCTGGATCAAAAGTTATGACTGTTTTACCAAAGGACATTGTAGCAGAAAATCTATGGCGCGAGCGCGCCAATTTCTAGTGCATTTGGAGCTCGACCGCGCCATTCCCTGGACCAAGAAAATGTTATCTGCTACTTGAGCTCGGGCGCGCCTCCAAGCTATTTCCACCGTGGTCGCGCCACTTCGGAAGTTGACCAAAGCTGACTTTTTCATTAAACAGTGCAATTGGAGCGTAACTTGGGCAAGGGGTCAATTAGGGCTTATATATAGAAGACATATCAGAATGTAAATATGGATTCCACCCTTGGGGATCATTTAGATTACATATGCTCCTTTCTTTTCTTTTCTTTCATTATTAGATTAGATTAGATTAGAACCCTAGATTAGCTAAGATTTGGGGATTGAAGTAATTGAAGATCCTTGAAAGTTCAGAAGTGAAACAAGAGAAAAAACTCAGATTTTCTATTCTTAATCCCTAATTATCTTCACTTCTATTTGTATCTTTCAATGTATAATCAATTGTGAATTATGGATTCTAGTTCAATCATGAATTAAACTCTATTTTGAGATTACATTGGATCTTATTGAGTAGTTTACTTTAATATTCTTCCTTGTTAGTCTTATTAGCTATTCTTGGACCGTCTGTTATGATTTTCTCTTAATTGATTAATTGTCTAGCTAACATTTACCGTGATAATCCATATGAAATTGAGAAATGGATTATGGGTTTAGATCTGATCATAATAGTATATGTTTGTGTGTTCTACGTAGCTTTGGAATTCATGATTCGTGCCTAGGATAGAGATATACCGAAGCACCACATGTAGTCAACTAAAAACTTGAGCTTCAACCCTCTTTAATTGTAATTCACATAGAGATATAGTGGGTTAGTTAATTAGGGTGTTTACATTCATTCTATCATCTGTGGATTTAGTGTGATATGGGTATGGTACATCGAGAGATGGCTATATTTTACCTTCGTGTTCTCGACTAACAATCCGGTATAATTAATTTGGCTTAACAGGAAGTGTGTCGATTTAAATGATTCAATAGGTGAAATTGTAATCTCAAGTCTTCATTATCTAGTCTCATTCTATGGGTAGTTAGTATTAGTTAATTACATAGTTTAAATATAAAATATCAAATCAATTGTTTAAATAAGATTGAGTTGGTTACGGGTTGGTGTTTGGTAAGCTTTATTAGTAATTCCTCGTGGGAACGATACTCTACTTACTCTTTATTACTTGTTGACCTTGTATACTTGCACGCATATATTGATCGGGATTACGACCAACACATTATATAAGAGATTTAAACTGTTATCCAAACTCATCTTTTATATTTGTTTATACAATAGAAACACACTCTTTATTTATAAAGAAGAATCTTTTCAAATCTATTTAAACCATAGAAACACATTCTTTATTAAAGAAAAGAAAATCTTTATATTAGTATATCAATTTACACATCTTCTTACACAGAAGCACATCACATAAAAGTTTTAAACTTTTATCTTTAAATTTGTACTATACTTTATCTGCTTACTTTAGAAGCAAAGTCAAACCAATCAATTGTAAAAAGGAATAAGTAGAGTTAGTATATTTTATGTACTTTTGAGAAAGACGAGTGATTCTTTTATCAAGATCAAAGTATTAGAGAGGTCAGCTGAGAGTTGGGTCTCTAGTGTACTTGTAAAGTAAGGAAGAGACTGTTGTTTCAAGACCAGATCATAAAATAGTTATGAACTCAAAAGGAAAGTACAACTAAGCTTAAGGAAGAGCTAGGAGTTCACTGTCACTAGTAGAAAAAAGTAAATAAATAACGTTTAAAAATGTCGTAATAGGTCCTCCAGAAACGTCGTGGTTAGCAGTATCATCTATTAGACACATTTACACAACGTTTTTAAAACGTTGTCTATTGACACATTACACAACATTTTATATATACATCTATTACAATGTTTTTTAGTAAAAAAAACGTTGTAGAATCATACTATCTACAACGTTTTCACGCATACAACACCTTATGAAAAACAAATAGACAACGTTTTTTGATCTCTGCTTTAGCAAACAACGTTTATTTTGTAAAAAAATGTTGTCTATTGACACATTACGCAACGTTTTTTTCCTAAAAAATGTTGTCTATTTGTTTTCCATAAGATATAATACATGCATATATATAATTACTACTATATTGAATTACCAAACAAGTACCTACAATGTTGTGTCAGTACCAAACAAGGACTGCTAATGCCATGATATAGCTAAAAAATTCTCTAAATTCTCATTAAAAGCCAAAATGTATCAAGCATTCTAAGTTTCAAAATACATCCAATAATACCAGTTTAGCCAATATAATATCATTCAAACAACTCAAAACTAGGAATCTAATAAACACCAAGCCAAAAGACTTCAACTACAACAGCTAAAAACCTAACCAGTCCACTAATCTTCTTCCTTCCAGCAATTTGGATGAGTAGTCATGTCCTAGAACTTCGCATAGCCGATCGGCTGCAAATTGAAGGCAATAACAGAAAAAAGTCCATCAACAACTAATGAAATATATGTACCACACACTAACATATATATATATATATATATATATATATATATATATATATATATATATAGGGTCTGGTTCCAGTCTGGACTCCCGGATTTTCTTAAAATACTAACTTTTTTTTAAAAAAAAATAACTAAAAAAATAGTTTAATATTTTATGGAACTGGAATTTTTCCATAATATAGTGTTTTGGGCGTGATTTGGAAAAATTATGAAAAAATTCCACTTCCATAAAATATTAAACTTTTTTTTAGTTGATTTAAAAAAAAGCAAAAAAAAATATATTGGTCCGCATTTTAACAAGGTCCGGACTCCCGGACCTGATCCTATATATATATATATATATATATATATATATATATATATATATATATATATATATATATAAAGACTGAAGGAACAATAGAATAATATAAGAAAAGTGAAAACATGTTCCGAAGTCAATATTTACCTGTAATATCTTCCATATTCAGGACTCTTGTGTCTGTCATAAGATGGATCATTGTACCTATCATAGATTGGGCTTTCCAGGGTGACCATAATCAAGACTTTGTCGACCTCTGCGAGAGAATGGACACGGTGACCTCCTATAAGGACTATCCACACGCCTACCATAGTCTCTTCTAGGGCTATCATATGTATCTCCCCTCTCACCATCGTCCCTCAATGCATACTCAACAAACACCACCCTATCCAGTATCTTACTGGAAAATGAGAAAATACACATTCACTAGGTCACATATTAAAGGACAACAGTATCATAAATATTGTTAACCAGGAAACCACGCCAAATATTTTACATACCTCATGTGGGTACACTCTAAGCTTTTGTGGCATCCTCTTGAGTTTTAAACTGCACTAATGCAAAGTTGCGTCGAATTCTGACATTGAGAGCCTTGCCATATGGATCAAAGTGTCTTTCGATATCCTGGACCCGTGTGCGAATAGGGTCAAAGTTTATATTTTGGTGTTTAGAGAGGAAGATAAAGTGAAATGCTAGTTTCTTTTATGGCATAAACCTTAAATGAGAAATTTGATCCTCTTCTTTACTAATTCACGATACCTTAAAGAATGACAACACATCATAAACACTCACATAGTTCGTCAAACTTGTTTCCAGGTTGACCAATCGAACATCAAGTGACCCAAAGAGAAATTCCTTTCACATCTTCATCAGTTTCAACAACTGAACCATCACCTCCAAGTGTATTCAGATATAATGTAGCCCTATCACGAACCTGAGAACAGGGCTAGAATGGCATAGCACTTGTGATGAGAGCAACAATATTAGGATACAATAGAAGCTACATCAAATAAAAATTGTTCATGAATCTCATGCTGATAGGCTAAAATGCTCCTAAGATCACCACATAACCAAACACAAAAAAAGGCCTAGAGGCACATAAAACAGAAGAATATGACAGGAAATCTAGTGGAGTAGCATTCCACAGCCTGTCAAAAGGAAAATTCTTGGTCTATAAGGGGTATAATTTTATTTTATTTATAAAAAAAATTGGGGGGGGGAGAAACTATTTCTTTTCACAATCTAATGACAAATAAATGGGTTATTTAATATGGCTAGAAAACAAAGAGATATCAGAACTTATACAACAAGTATCGACAGACTAAGAAAAACATTTGAAAATAAATAAAGATACATTTTTTGTGAAATTTGGGAAGACCCTTAAGCTTTATAGCTAGATTTGATTTATCCCTCATGAACTCTCTTATTCCATCTTCATTACAGTAACTAGCAAGTTTCTGTAGTTGAGCAGAGCACCCACCATTAATTAATTTAATTTTTTAGCATTATGTGATCTCTTTATGCAGTGTACATGTGGTAGAAGGGAGATATAACCCATGAATAGAATAAAACAGTGTTGGAGGAAACCTTCTCAATAAGGTAGGTGACATGGTTCAAACCATACTTCACAACAATAGCCTCATGTTCCTTTCTATCCCGATAAGAAATCCATCTTCAGACAGTGCTGCCAAAAGACTTCCCGTGCCAGCATCTTTTCCCGACACAGCATACTCACTCACAAAAGCCTGTAGTCATTCAATGGTAAGCCTGTTTGCAAGTAGCACTAGGATCTAAATTTAGATATCACTGACAGCCAGATAAAGCACACCTTTGGGCCACTACGCTGTGAATTATCAAAAGCATGAACCCGTGAAATGTTTGCATTGGTATAAATCTTGTTGGATCCAAAAGCACAAGGTAGGTATTATTACCATATATTAGTTAGTAGATTAATATATTGATAGTTAGATATAAGAGATATTGATAACCTAATACATATATGCAATTTCTTTGAAGTTGAGGATCTCACATGATAATCATACAAATCAGCTGGGTGATCCAATAATCATACATATATGCAAATTCTTTAAAGATTTTCATTAGCTCCTGTAAATCCTGGAATTAGTGGACTGAAAATGTCTCAAATTGATTTCAGATAGTCAATAATTATCTTAGATTTTGGAACAAATGGAGTACTATAAAGGTTGTATTTCCTGGTTCAAGGTAATTAATAATCACTTGTATAAGCCCTAACAATGACAATGAAGCTCCTACATAAATAAAATTGATTAGAGATCAAACTTAGCACATAATACTACTTACTTTTGCTAATAATTGATTTGCTTAAGCGCATATAGCTCAAAAAGATGCCGTGGGTTTGGTCCTAGAACCTCAACAATCACATTCCACCACAATTTGAAATATTGTCGAACATCAAATTAAAACTTCAATCATAGAAGCTCGGTAAGAATAATAGTTGCAGAGTATTAATGAACCTCAACTTCCATATCATTAAAACAAAAATCAATAAATAGAGTTATCACATGATAATAAATTAATTAATTAAGTCAACATATATAGCAGAATATTAATGAGTAAAAATAAGTAGCACATCGACCATTGTTATGAAATAGGCAAGGCCAAACACAAACTTCTTAACCTTACCAAACTGTTGGCTGGATTTAACGAATGCCCAATCCATTTGAAAAGTACAGGAGCCTGCTTCATGCAATAGAGAAGCTATTCAGAATTGCCAACACTGATTTTATTTGTTCCCTTTTAGATGCAGTGTATAGATATCAATGGTTAAAAAGATAAATATGATTTTGTTAATAAATCCTATGAAGTTAAACATGGTGGTTACAGATGTTGATACAGATAAATAAGGGTAAAACCATAAAAATGAACAATATGAAGGACTTATTTCATTACACTAATAGAAGGTAAGTTTTTTTTTAGTTTTGGCAGTTGCTAAAATGTTTTTACCACCTATATAATATACTATTGTTCAAGGTTTAATTATCATACATAAGGTTTAACGCACTCACTTTCGCTTATCTTACAAATGATGGATTGATATTAACTAGTTGAAAATTCTCAGTAATTAAAAAATTGCAACCTGCTTCTTTCTCTTCCATTCATTTATATCTGCTAAAAGAAAGTTATACTTTGGTGGGACTCTTCTGCAGCCAACCTCCACTCCTGAGTGCAATGATTGTAGATATATTTATTAGAACCGGCGATTTATACTTTGTTCGAAAGTTTCTCCCAACCCTTCTCACTGAACATAAGTTTTGGAATTCAGGTATTAACTTTTCTATCCTATAACTTCACAACGAATATATCTCATGATTTCCATCACTCTACCTTTTATTTTCAACTTACTTTTCCTCTTGCAGCTGATTCTACTTCTCGGCTGCAACTTATAGTTTGCAGACACTGTTGTCAATTGCTTATTTTCTTTTTCTTTTCAAATTACTTGTTATACAACCACTTATCTGTCTTCCGCCAATGCTTATGCTGTTCAAGGAAACTGAGGGAGATCATACATTGATGGCCTCTGATAATTTCATTCAATCTGATGTGATTTTGGGAAGTACAAGAATTGAGGTTAGTTCTGTAATCAACAAGTATGTCTTGATTATGATTGTTTATGCTGGAATCACTTGTGTGCATTCCCTTTGCCACATCTTTCTATATATCTTTTTGCTTCTTATGTATCTATTTATGCATATAAGTTCCTTATCTGAAATTGGATAAGTATTTTACAATTCATTTAATTGATGCCCTTGCACCATTAAGAACATATCCAAATTCTTTGATGAGAGTGTTATTTCTATAAACATAGTATATATTTAATATACAATAACAAAGTTAATTAAATTTAGTTAAGCAAATCAGATTTAGATAATTTATTGTACTTACTTGAAAAATCAGAATCTGGAAAAGATGAATATAAATAAATTCGAGTCCTTTGAATTCACAAAGTCTCCTTGAAGCAAATTTATTTCCTCGCTGGTGCTAATAATTTTTTTTTTTTTGAATAATTACTTCTCAGGATAAAATGGATTTCCAATTCTTAATTAGTAGCACTTCAAAATTAAGAATTCTTCGAACGCAATTTCTATGTTTTGTACTCAAACCTTACTGTGATGATGAATGATATGAATGAAGAAAAATATTGGGAATGAATTAAGCAATCTGCAGTACAGGAAATAGACTTATGAAGGAATGTGCTCCCGGATAGACTATTTATAGAATAATTTCATGACTGATCAGATGGGATATGACCGTTGGCGCTTCCATTTGTCAAAACGACGTAGTTTCCGTGATGATAATAAATTAAACAGATTTTGTCCAAAAAATTATATATCACGACCAACCCCGTCCGCCCGCTCAGTCGACGCGCGCGTGGGTTCAAAACAAGCCTTGGCTAGGTTCTCTCCCTTCCACAAAAGTGGGGTGCCCCTTGTGGCCCTTCCCATTGTGGAAACATCCCATATATAAATTCTTCACATTTTCCTCAAACTTTTTATATGGGACAAGGCAAGTTACAACATTTCAACTAGGTGACTTTGGAGTCAATTTTTTCATTCAATTCTTAATGGATTTGAACAAATAAGTATACCACGTTATACTCCTCGCGGAGGAGAACGTATTGGTGTATGGACCCGACATTTTTGGAGTGTGGGTCCCACATTAAATTGAGCCTCAAAATGCTCTAATATTTATTTTTCTAACCCATTTCCAACAATCCACCATATGAATGTAAAATTGGCTTTACAACATGGAAAAAAATTATGAATATGCAAACACTAGTTCGAGTATATGAGAAAAGATACTTCATCGGGGTTAAGTAGTCTAGTGGCTTTGAACTTGCCCTAGTAAAATCTATCGGATTTACTTGGCTAATCAGTATACTTGATGTCTTTGAACTGTCAGCTTTTCGTGTAAACCAAGACAATAGAATTCACAAAATATCTCTTCAGACATAATTAGTTCTCACGTTTGTGTTCATTTTGGCCTTGAAACACCTCTTGGTTCCGTGAGTATATTAGATAATTCAGCCTTCAAAATTCTCACAGAAGTGGCCCTCTTCTTACTCACGTAGGTGACTTCTATCAAGAGTATCCTGCAATACCCTACTTGAACGTATTTCAAGATATAAAAGTCATTAAAAGTGTAACTTATCCTGATTCTCGCGACAGATGTGCACTGTCTCATCATAGGAATTGTTAGGAGTAAATATCTCCTCAGTGCTTTACTGAGTACTACATAGTTTGGTTTGCCCATTGAACCTAGATCTTGGGATCTCCAGTCAACTAGGTTGGGTTGCCACTATGACGACTCTTAATTTAAACAATAGGCTTTAAACCCATTCCCTTCGATGAACTTTCCACTTGCTCTCTTGTTAAACCTTTCGTAAGCGGATCCGCAATATTATCTTTTGACTTTATATAGTCAATTGAGATAATTTCTGTGACGCCCCCAAAATAGGTATACAACACCCATTCTGAGTCGCCAAATACATGGTACAGAAAGCAAACTACAACTTCAATAATACAAATGTCGTGCAAAATACGACAACACATACTGTGAGTTTAAATACAAATATTGTCTTCTAGACAATATCCACACTCAAATAAATCCTCATTACAATTATTCAAACACTATTTTACAGAAATAGTGAGGACTGCTAAAACATCTTTCTAGAACCATCACTCCATACCCCGACTAGATCCTGCTATGTTCTCACCTCCTGAGAAGAAAAATGGAACAAAAAGGAAAAGGGTGAGCTCAACTAGCCCAGTAAAGAATATTATGACTAAGATAATATACAAACAAATTATCATTAGTATTCAACAGGGAAAAATCTGATAGAATATAATCGACAACAAGTTTTAGATCAACAACTGCAGCGGAAACAACAAACCATTAGAAGAGTCAAGTAAAGAAAGAATTCTACTATCTTCTAAGATTTAAAAGTCCATCATCAATATTTTATCCCTGTAACATCAATTAATAATCATCTTTATCCAAATATTCATCTTTGCACTACAGGCCAAAGATATTCATTTGTATCACCTGTCAGTCATGTTCATCTCAACACCTGTTCATCTTTGCACTACAGGCCAAAGATATTCATCAAGTAATCATACATCTTTGCACTACAGGCCAAAGATATTCAGTAATATCATCATTTAGGACTGAGGATGATGAAAAATATCTTAAAGAGAACGAATCCAGTGAGACAGAAGGACAAATAGTAGGGATTCGTATAACAGTTTATCCAAGATCAATAATACTTCATAATAATCAATTGTGAAGCAGAATTCAAAAATAAAGATCAAAACATGGATACAATCAAGATAGTAACCATAATAGTCATCTTGGACAAAAAGGAAAAATTTTATTTTTCGGTGAATAGTGCCGTATTCGTAAATAGTACCGTATACGTGAATAGTGTCGTATACGTGAATAGTGTCGTATACGTGAATAGTAACCCCGACACAAAAAGTTCTAAATTTGATAAAAACTCATATCAATATTTCAGCATAATGATATTGAAGAAAATAATATCATTTAAGAAGAAAATAATATCCCTTACCTCAAGATATCAGTACTTCTGGTCGGAATACCGGTATAAGACTGAAAGAAACTTGCTCTGATGAATAAAAACTCTCAAAGTATCTAAATACTCACAAAATACACTCAATAATCTGGAGAGAGAGAGAGAGAAAAAACTTGTTTCTGGTGTGATTTTCAATTCTAACTTAGCCCTCTATTTATAGGAAAATTTTAGTAGGTTTGACCTGCAACCTGATGGCTTTACCTGCTACTATTCCCACCCACCACATTTGAAATATAATTCAGCACATTTCTTCACCAACCACAAGTGGGGCCCACCAATTCTAGAATTTTTCATCAAAATGATAAACTCCGAAAATTCAACAATTTATGAACCAGTCATCTCGTAAAATTCATAATAAATCATACGTTCATTTTTAACGGTTCAAAATTTGTGGACATATACTCAACTTATATATGTATAACATATCCCAAAAATTACCACGATCCAACGGTCGGATTAAAAATTATAACCCCCGCAAAATATCTCAAAAATCCTGATTTTTAATACCTCCATTCCGACAAAAAATACTGATAAAAATCTCAACATTAACTTCTTCATTTTTAACCACAAAAATATATCCCTCATTTATATCCACAAAAATAAATATTTCCTTATCATATGAATCAATAATTAATTATTCACAAATAATATTACAGAATCACATTTATGACAACCAGGTCGTTCCCAGGAAAGAGGGGGCTTTCCAATAAGGATTTCTCCTTACTGGCGCGCAATTAGATGACCAAACATCTCCTTAGACAGAACTTTCTAGACATTGCCAATAATGTTATATAATAATATTATTCAAATAATATGAATTATTGATCTGATAATGGAAAATATTGTGCAGCAACAATTATTGAAACAACAATAATATAAAATATCAATGCAACAATTATTGAATCAATAAAATAAAATATTGAACAATAACTACTGTAACCATTATTGAGTAGTGCCTTCTTACGTAAGAATCAATAATTGATGCAATATAGTGTGCTACTGTGTAACAACGCGTATTACTGTGTTTTAACCACCTGGTATTCCAACAGTATTAACGGTAACAACTACGCCGTTATTAATAAACAACATATACTTGTCGTTTTCTTCATCCAATCGCTTTCCGTTATGGGGCCCACAAAAGACTGCGTCGTCGTACGAATATTCCCCGACAGGAAGAATATTCCACGACCAAACGAATATTTCTCGACAAAATGAATATTTTATAACCACTTGCTTATTTTGTAAAATTTGCACATTTCACCCATAACCAAAGTATTATATCAAATTAGCCCCTTATTATTCACAATAATATTTAGAGAAAATTTGATTTTATTCATTAATAAGTTGGGGTCTTACAATTTCATTTGAGAGCAATTGTCTAATTGTATTATGTCTTCGTCATATATGGCGTGACTTACTATTATATAGATGACTCTGTGCTCTTCCAATTGTTGATTGGCTATCACAGTGTATACATATAGCTGGCACAGGTCTTGACCAATTTGTAATATCTTCTAAGAAATTACGAAGCCACTCTGCTTCTTCTCCAGCTTTGTCTAAAGCAATGAATTCTGATTCCATTGTAGACCTCGCAATACACATTTGTTTTGAGGATTTCTAAGATACCGCTGCACCTCTAAGGGTAAAGACATATCCACTTATGGATTTTGAGTCTTTATTATCATATATCCAATAACATCACTATATCCTTCTAATACTGATGGATATCTTGTATAGTGCAATTCATAATTTTGAGTATGTTTTAAATATCCCAAAACTCTTAAAATAGCTTTTCAGTGATCTTTACATGGATTACTAGTATACCAACTTAGCTTACTTACCGAATAAGCTATATCTAGTCTAGTACAGTTCATGACATACATTAAACTTCCTATTATACGAGAATATTCTAATTGAGATATGCTATCACCTTTATTTTTAGCTAGATGAAGATTTATATCAATTGGGGTCTTATTTAGAATTATATTATACTTATTAAATTTTTCACATATTTTTTCAATGTAATGAGTTAGAGGTAATATAATTCCATCAGATGTTCTAGCAATCTTGATTCCTAATATTATATCAGCAACCCCTAAGTCTTTCATATAAAATCTATTTGCCAACATACGTTTTGTAGAGTTGATAATTTCATTGTTGCTACCCATGATTAACATATCATCCACACAAAGACAAACAATGACATATTCTTTTTGAGTGCTTTTGACATAAACACATTTGTCACACTCATTAATTTTAAATCTATTTGATAACATAACATTATCAAATTTCTCTTGCCATTGTTTTGGTGCTTGTTTCAATCCATACAAGGATTTAGCAAGTTTGCATACCTTCCTCTCTTGTCCAGGAGCAATGAAACATTTAAGTTGTTCCATATATATTTTTTCATCTAATTCACCATTTAAGAATGCAGTTTTTACATCCATTTGATGTATTTCAAGTCTATTTAGTGATGTTATTATTATTAGCATATGAATAGATGTAATTCTTGTAACTGGTGAATAAGTGTCGAAATAATCCAATCCTTTTCTTTGTCTATAGCCTTTAACAACAAGCATTGCTTTATATTTATCAATTGAACCATCAGCTTTTATCTTCTTTTTGAAGATTCATTTATACCCTAAGGGTTTGGAACCAGGTGGAAGGTCCACCAATTCCCATGTATGATTTTGCATAATGGATTCAATTTCACTATTAATTGCTTCTTTCCAATGAGAAGCATCTAGAGAGGATATTACTTCCTTGTACGTTTGAGGATTGTTTTCTAACAAAAATGTTAGAAAATCCGGGCCAAAAGACTTTGAAGTCCTTACTCTTTTGCTACGTCTAGGTTCATCCACTACAGACTCTTTGTTTATATTTTCAAGATTATTACTAGTAGCATCCAAAAGGTCTTTTGTGTGAATTTGACTCTTTATTTATATTATATGGAAACACATTCTCAAAGAACGATGCATCTCTTGATTCAATAAAAGTATTAACATGAATATTAGGAATTTCAGATTTATGAACAAGAAAGCGATAAACACTACTTGTTATTTGCATAACTAATGAATACACAGTCAATGGTTTTGGTCATATCTTAACCTTTTTAGGTTTAGGAATCATCACTTTTGCTAGACACCCCCACACTCTTAAGTATTTATAGCAAGGTCTATGACCTTTTCATAATTCATAAGGTGTTTTGTGCGTACTCTTACGAGGCACTTTATTAAGAATATAATTGGCAGAAAGCAAAGTTTCCCCCCACAAATTATGGGGTTCTCCAGAACTATTTAACATGGCATTCAACATTTCTTTCAATGTTTCGTTCTTGCATTCGTCAATACCATTAGATTGAGGTGAATAAGGAGCGGTAGTTTGGTGAATGATACCATGAGTAGAACATAACTCTTCAAATGGTGATTCATATTCACCACCTCTATCGCTTCTTATAGCTTTAATCTTTTTGTTAAGTTGATTCTCAACTTCATTTTTATAATGTTGAAACATTTTTATAGCCTCAACTTTACTTCTCAGCAATATACATAACAATATCTTGTGTAATCATCAATAAAAGTAATGAAATATTTTTTCTCACCTCTTGTTTGCACAAACTTTAAATCACATATATCAGTGTGAATTAAATCTAAAGGTTCAGTTTTTCTTTCAACAGAATGAAAAGGTAATCTTGTCATTTTAGATTCCACACAAATTTTACATTTATGTTTTTGATTAATATCAAATTTAGGCAAGAATTCTAAATTAATTAATCTACGCATTGTATCATAATTAACATGTCCTAATTTAGCATGCCATATATTTGAAGATTTTATCAAGTAAGCAAAAGAATTAATTTTATTATTATCAATAGACTTTGGTACAACAGTCATTACATTCATCTTAAAGAGCCCATCAGACATATAGCCCTTTCCCACAAACATATCATTTTTGGTAAGTACAAATTTATCAGACACAAACACTAACTTGAAGCCATTTTTGCTAAGCAATGACCCAAAAACTAGATTTTTGCAGATATTCGGCACATGAAGCACTTCGTTGAGAGTCAGTTCTTTGCCAGATGTCATTTTCAATATAATCTTTCCACGTTCTTGAACCTTTGAACTTGAGGAGTTTTCCATGAAGAGTTGCTCGTCATTTTCTACTGGTTTGTAGGTAGAGAACATCCATTTGTTGGAGCAAATGTGGCGAGTAGCGCCAGTGTCCACCCACCATTCTTTGGTGTTTCCTACCATGTTACATTCGGATACAACCGCAGAGAGATTAATGTCTGAAACATCTTCAGAAAGTTTTTCCAGTTATGTGACATTTGCTTGAGCCTTTGGTTCTTTCTTGAATTTCTTTGGCCTGCGACATTCATTTGATTTATGTCCTTGCGTGCCACAGTTGAAGCACTTGCCTTTAAATTTTTTCTTGGCTTTGAAAGTACCTTCGCCTTCGCGCTTCCTTTTGTTGTTATTGTTTGGCCTTTGTTCTACCACATTAGCATTTGCTTCAATGAAATTTTTCCCATTCTTCTTCTCAGATCCTCGATTGTCCTCTTCAATCTTAAATCGCACAATCAGTTCTTCGAGATTCATCTCTTTGCATTTATGCTTAAGATAATTCTTGAAGTCTTTCCATGATGGTGGAAGTTTCTCAATCATTTTAGCAACTTGGAATGAGTCACTTAGCGACATTCCTTCAGAATGAATGTCATGTAGGATTACTTGTAATTCTTGAACTTGGGTGATGACTGCTTTAGAGTTTACCATCTTATAGTCAAGAAATCTACCGGCTATGAATTTCTTCATACCAGTATCTTCAGTTTTATATTTCTTGTCTAAAGATTTCCAAAGTTCCTTTGCAGTTTGAATTGTACAATACACATTATACAGTGTATTGTCTAATCCATTCAATACATAATTTCTGCAAAGAAAATCAGCATGCTTCCATGCGTCAACTGCAGCCATTTTTTCCTTGTCAGTTTCTCCTTCAACAAGAGTAGGACATTCCTCTTGAAGAAACCTTTCCAAGTTCAAAGTTGTGAGATAGAAGAGCATCTTTTGTTGCCAACGCTTGAAATCAGTTCCATTGAACTTTTCAAGCTTTTCTCCATGAGACATACTCACAGCAGGGATGGTGCTAGTAGATGTCATTTCACAAACAGAAACAAATTCCTGTTGTATAAAGTAGAAAATTTAACAGAATTATCTGTATTGAAAATCTAATTTCCAGAAATTCAAACAACAAATTCTGTTTCTACATAAAATTTCGTTTACAGAACTATTTTTCTGTTCAAATAAATAAACAATAATTTCCTTTTAAAAAGAGATACAAATTACAGAATGATATTAAATAAAATTATAATTACAGAAAATATAAATTTACTACAAGATTGTTATTTCTGTAAACATAGTATATATTTAATATAAAATAACAAAGTTAATTAAATTTAATTAAGCAAATCAGATTTAGAAAGTTTATTGTACTTACTTGAAAAATCAGAATCCGGAAAAGATGAATATAAATAAATCTGAGTCCTTTGAATTCACAAAGTCTCCTTGAAGCAAATTTATTCCCTCACTGGTGTTAAGGATTTTTTTTTTTTTTGAATAATTATTTTTCAAGATAAAACGGATTTCCATTTCTTAATTAGTAGCACTTGGATAGACTATTTATACAATAATTTCGTGACTGATCAGATGGGATATGACCGTTGGCGCATCCATTCGTTAAAACGACGTAGTATCCGTGATGATAATAAATTAAACAAATTTTGTCCAAAAAATTATATATCACGACACGTCCCGTCCGCCCACTCATTTGACGCGCGTGTGGATTCAAACCAAATCTTGACTAAATCCTCTCCCTTCCACAAAAATGGAATGCCCCTTGGGGCCCTTCCTACAATACAAACATCCCATATATAAATTCTTCACCTTTCCCTCAAACTTTCTATGTGGGACAAGGCAAGTTACAACATTTCAAGTATGTGATTTTGGAGTCAATTTTCTCATTCAATTCTTAATGGATTTAAACAAATAAGTATACCACGTTATACTCCTCGCGAAAGAGAACGCATTGGTGCATGGACCGGACATTTTCGGAGTGTGAGTCCCATATTAAATTGAGCCTCAAAATACTCTAATATTTATTTTTCAAACCCATTTCCAACAGAGAGAAATAAGATTAGTCACAATCCCTTTGGCAGTGTCATATATTTTACTTGCCAACAAGCACCTGTGCATTATAAACATACAACTCTGTAAAGCAAATACTTGACCACAAAAATTGAAGTTTAAACAAGATTAGACAAAGCTTACCACATGATTATCATAATACAATTACCAATTAGTAAACTCCAAGCTGATTTAATTTTCTTTTAACATAATCCAATCCTCACATTTGAAGTCATTTCTAGTCTTCATTTTCTTTTCTTGTGTTTTAAGCTAGGCAGAAGGCCAGTAGAATTCACCAAATGGGCCAGTACATATCTTTAAAAAGAAGAAAGAAGAGATCATGCACAAACTGTTCAACCAATCAGTTCTGAATGTATATAGGACATACACAAAAATAAGTAGAGCTAGAGAAACATGAAGTGTACAGCTAAAAAATTTAATCTAAGATCTGTTAGACACCTGTAAGAAATGGTTCACAACTTTTTTAACCACTGCAGGTTCATGTGGTGGTAACTGCAATATAAAAGAAAGTTATACTTCGTCAACAGCTTTTACATATGTCGCAGGGCAGAGAATCGGTTGATCACCTATTGCTTCATTGTGAGGTTGCCCAAAATCTGTCTAATATGTTTCTTTTGTCTAATTTGGTATTCAGAAGACTCATTCAGTTGTAGGCCATTACTAATTTGGGTTATGCTCTTGTTTCTATTATGATATACTTTCATGAAAAAACAATGGGTTTGAGTAGCTAGGACCCAAGAAACAGATACATGTAAAAGTACTAGTAGAGATTTAAGAATCAAACTGTGTAATCCACAAACCTATGTGGAGACATAATTACATACTAGAATCCGTTTTATTCATCACAAGGAAAAAAGATGCAAAATAAATGCAAAATGGGAACTTCACTTATTGTCAAGCAATCATGTAAAGAAAGGGTATAGTGATGGAGTTATACTGGACAACTACATTATGAGCTTGAACTGTTAGACATAATCTCAGTAAACATGTCCAACCAAACGCGTCATGTAAGTGTCTCATACAAATACCCATGTGTTGTTTAACCAACATAATAAATTCTGAAGACTCAACGTGATAGAGTATGGATAAAATATTAAATTAAGGACAACATGATATACCTGGAGAAGAATAACAGGTGGAACAAGAAAGAACTAGGTCATGGCTAAAAGCTTACATATATATGCTTGCACCATCTACTCCACATTTATCCTTTGATAAGCCCTGGAGCATATTCTTGACCTTCACGTGTGCTCAAAATAGACATGATATCAATATTGTAGCAAATAATTTGGCTATTTCTTCTTTCTTTCAACTGCTTACATCTACAAATATGACACTCATTACAGACGTGATCATTGCATAAATACACATCCATGTCAAGCAACAATTAAACCCTGCACTTCCTCACCAAAGGTGTGGCAGGACGCAATACTGGCGATAACAACTTTGCGAGGTAATTTTCATAATGAACATCATGTTACAATACATTCCAAAATTCATCATATAATATTGCAATAATAGTTTCTGACTCACATTTAATATCTTATTGGACCTTATGAATCAGCTTGAGCAACACAGAAGTAAACAAAGAACATATCAAATTTGAGATATAAATTAAGAGTAATTTATCTGACTTAAAGTTAAAGCCAGTGCATTGTCTTTGATTTCACTATAATAATGTGAAAAAATCAATGGGAAGGAGAATTTACTCAAGGGTAAAGATTATGATACATGGCAAAACATCCAAATACAACTATTAAACAAAATATGCATACACTATGGGTGTCATACCTTCTCAATACCTTCAGTTCCGCCCAGAGTTTCCACTACACGTTCAATTATTGAAGGGTAGCCAGGATAGTGAACTGCAAATAGCTTGGTACTAGATAACATTTGCAGTGGAAGTACAAGAAAAAATAACATCGGAAGGCATTAATCATTTTCAGACCACTTTTTCAAAAAAAAAAAACAAGAACAAGTATGATGCCATAGGCGTAGTTTTAGCTAAATGCACAACTGTTAAGAGAGTATAATCCCCACAAAACTAAAAGGAAAATGAATGAAAACTGATAGCAAGAGAGAGTATACTAATGGCAATAACAAAGCTAGGGGAAAAATTACAAATAAAGAAGGCCAATACACTCCCTGGGAAAAAAGGATTTGTTCTCATTCTAACCTTGGAATTCTAGCACAAGTTTCTAATGCACATGCTATGGCATTTAGCTTACCACACCAAGCAACAACACTGAAACAACAACAAGAAGAGAGAAGAGCAAAGAAAAAATATAGAACATTAATACTTTTCTCTCCTTATAATCGCAATAAGTTAGAAAGATGGTCACTAAAAATGATATTATCTGCTTCGAACATTAGGCAGTGTGATAGCAAATATTTATACTTGTATAACTACAGATATGTTAAGAAAATATTTACTCCCCTCAGTTGGAATTTTCAAGAATTAATGGTTGTTAACGCCTGATTTTGTACGCCTGACGAAATTACCAAAAGGACAGGCCAAAATAGCGTCAACGGTTGATGGAGTAGTTGATTATATCAAACTCACGAAACACATGCACTCACATAAGCATAAATAAAGTAATATAAAGTATGAATACAAGATTTGCGTGGAAACCCAATTGAGAAAAAACCACGGAGAGAGAGAGTAATCAACTATAATAATATTGGGAGTACAAGTTGTGTATTTGTGTTGTATCTCTTGTGCCCTTTCATATTCTATTTTTCCTTCAACCCTAGCTTGTAGCCGTATATATAGAAGTCACACCCACCTGCATCCAACTAGGAGAAGGATCCCTTATCCCTCCAAATAAGGAAACACAATCCTATTTTAATAAGGACTCTTCAACTGTCACAATAAATACATATAGGTCATCACCAGATTCGGACCATTAAATAGATTAGGCTGCACCATGGCTAGACCCAAATAATCACATCCCAACATTGCCACTCAGTCTCTTATTTATAAGGAACTTATAAATAAGAAAGTATTCAAAAAGTCTCCGTGGGATTTATATTCTCGGGATTTATATCCTCGGGATTTATATCCTCGGAATTTTTATCCTCCGAATTTTTATCCTAGGAATTTTTATCCTCGGAATTTTTATCCTCGGTATTTTTATCCTCGCAGATGAGCACGTTGACACATGTATAAGAATTGAATTCTTTAATTTCTTCAGTTTGTGGTTGATGATGAAACTGAATCCGCCTTTAAAGCACTTCAATGATTTAAAAACTTAAACTTTTATCTCTGCGCTAGCTGAATTCGTTGATAATGTGGTGACTCAGCACCAATTTATCATCACCTGGACCAAAGTGTTAATGTTTAGATTTTACACATGCATCATGTGAATACCACCATTACATGCATAATATAAGAGAGAAAATATGTAAAGTTGTATCAATAATCAATTTCGATCATGCTTCAATTGCTATTGGCATAATACATATATACACACGTACAAGTATATATTTAATTTAACAAAAAAGAATCACTTATCTCCTTCAGTGAATCGGTGATTTTAAATCGACACTAGAACAAGTGTCTTATTTCCCACAGATGGCTCCAATGTTAACGCCAGATTTTGTACGCATAGAAACCCAATTGGAAAAAAATCACGGAGAGAGAGAGAAAGTAATTCACTATAATATTGGGAGTACAAGTTGTATATTTATGTTGTATCTCTTGTGCCCTTTCATATTCTCTTGTGCCCTTTCATATTCTCTTCTGCCTTCAACCCTAGCTTGTAGTCGTATATATAGAAGTCACGTCCACCCGCATCCAACTAGGAGAAGGACTCCTTATCCCTCCAAATAAGGAAACACAATCTTATTTTAATAAGCACTCTTCCACTGTCATAATAAATACATATAATCCATCACCAGATCTGGACCATTAAATAGATTCGGTTGCACCATGCCTAGACCTAAATAATCACATCCCAACATTGCCCCCCAGTCTCTTAAACTTATAAATAAGAGAGTATTCAAAAAGTCTCCGTGGGATTTTTATCCTCGAAATTTATATTCTCGGGATTTATATCCTAGGGATTTATATCCTCCAAATTTTTATCCTCCGAATTTTTATCCTCGGGATTTTTTTCCTAGCAGATGAGCACATTGGCACATGTATAAAAATTGAATCCTTTAATTTCCTTCAGTCTGTGGTTGATGATGAAACTGAATCAGCCTTTAAAGCACTTCAGTGATATAAAAACTTAAACTTTTATCTCTGCAATGGCTGAATTCGTTACTAGTGTGGCAGCACCAATTTATCATCACCTGGACCAAAGTGTTAATGTTTAGATTTTACATATGCATTATGTGAATACTACCACTACATGCATAATATAAGAGAGAGAATATGCAAAGTTGTATCAATAATCAATTACGATCATGCTTCAATTGCTATTGACATAATACATATATACACACGTACAAGTATATATTTAATTTAATAAAAAAGAATCACTTATCTCCTTAAGTGAATCGGTGATTTTAAATCAACACTAGAACAAGTGTCTTGTTTCCTATAGACGGCGCCAATGTTAACGCCTGATTTTATACGCCTGACGAAATCACCAAAACAGCAAGCCAAAATAGCGCCAACGGTTGATTGTATGGTTGTGAAATCAAACTTATGAAATACACTCACATAAACATAAATAAAAGAATATAAAGTATGAACACAATATTTACGTGAAAACCTAATTGGGGAAAAACCGCGGAGAGAGAGAGTAATCCACTATAATATTGGGAGTACAAGTTGTGTATTTGTATTGTATCTCTTGTGCCCTTTCATATTATGTTCTATTATCATCCCCCTTCAACCCTAGCTTGTAGCCGTATATATAGAAGTCACCTCCACCCGCATCCAACTAGGAGAAGGACTTCTTATCCCTCCAAATAAGGAAACACAATTCTATTTTAATAAGGACTCTTCCACTGTCACAATAAATACATATGGGCCATCACCAGATCCGGACCATTAAATAGATTGGGCTGCACCATGGCTAGACCCAAATAATCACATCCCAACATTGCCCCCCAGTCTCTTATTTATAAGGAACTTCTAAATAAGAGAGTATTCAAAGATAGTGTTTGTAATTTCTATATAAATAAAGCAACTAACTGGGAATAAGTATTTTTGCATTTAACTAGAAGCAGCAAATATTTGGTAGCTGGTTAGCCACAAAGGATAGGAGACTGTTAGCCAGATGAAACAGCTGCATAGATCACCTCAAAGGCTCAAAGGTTCAATAAAATTATACAAATGGTACATCTATAATATAAAACAGAGCGGCTCAAATCCTAAGGCTTCAACGTCCAACAATCTAAAATCATTTGGAGCTTTAACATCCGACGGCCAAGAATTTATCTCTCAAAAATTCAAACAAACATCTATCATCTTACTTAGTTTAAATTTATGAGAATTTTAAAAGTTACAATCAATCAAAAAGGCTTATAAATAATAAAAAAAATAAATCTTGAAATGTAGTTAAACTTAGTTTAAATTTATGAGAATTTGACTATTAAAGTTGGATATTCTTTATTTATTCATTGAAATTTTTCTTAATCAGAATTTTCATTTAAATGCTTTGTGGAGTATGTATGGAAAGTGAGGGTGTGTTAAGAATTAATTTAGGCTTTTAGTTTAGTGTATGTCCATATTCAATGCTTCATTTTTTTGTGTTCATGATTTATTTTTATTTTTATTTTGAATTATACAGTGCCTTCAGGCACGGGTTATCGTTAGTGCTATTATAAGCGGCTCAAATCCCAAGGTTTCAACATCCAACAACCTCAAAATAATTTAGGCTTCAACATCCAATGATCTAAAATCATTTGGGGCTTCAACATCTGACGGCCAAGAATTTATCTCTCAAAAATTTAAACTCACGTCCATCATCTCACTTAATTTAAAATTTATGAGAATTATAGAAGTTATAGTCAATCAAAAAGACCTATAAATAATAAAAAATAAATCTTAAAATGTAGTTAAACTTAGTTTAAATTTATGAGAATTTGACTATTAAAGTTGAATATTCTTTATTTATTCATTGAAATTTATCTTAATAAGAATTTTCATTTAAATGCTTTGTGGAGTATGTATGGAAAGTGCGGGTGATTTAAGAATTAATTTAGGCTTTTAGTTTAGTGTGTGTCCATATCCAGTACTTTATTTTTTTTTTGTTCATGATTTATTTTTATTTTAAATTATACAGTGCCTTCAGGCACGGGTTATCGCTAGTGTTATTATAAAATCCTATAATATTCATTATGAGATAAAAACTAACAGAAATTCGTAAAAAAAAAAATTAACATTTACTGTAACAATCCAAATTTTTAATTATAATATTTAAATATTTATTGAATTGTATAAATATTTAATTTGTGTGTATATTGCTAAACAAATATTTGTTTAATTTGATTATTTATTTGTGAAATAAATAATTACTGTGTGAAGGAAATTTATTATTATGAGAAAATATTCTAATTATTAATTTAGAGAATTTATAATGATTAAATGAATTATTATATTATTCAATAAATTGTTATTAGAATTAATTAAATTAAGTATGAAAACTTAACTAAATGTGACAAATAACTATATTATAAGTGCTTATTAAAATAAATTAAAGGAGTTTAATTTAGTTTTGCCAAATAAGACTTAAATATATTAAGTCTCTAATTTTTAAAGAGTTTTGCCAAACGGAGCCTTATGGCTTTTGGTTTTATTTTGAATTTTGAATTATAATAAACTAAATAAATAATATATAATAATTTTTGGTAACCGCTGATTTAATAAGGTCATTAGTAAGACGTCAATTTTAGACGTTTTGAAAATACGTGCGTTACCTTTGTTTTATTTCACGTAAAAGATTTTTAGGTTTGATATTGGCTTAAGAGAAAAGAGAACAAAGATTACAGAGAAAAGAATTTGAGAGAGTTTGAGAGAGAAAAGGCTGAGATTTCAAAGCAAGTTCTGAGTGTTCAAGCTATTCTCAGTGAAAGGATTTTCAAAGCAACAAGAGGTATTTTCCATAATCATAACACTATATACGCTTTACGTTCTCTGTGTTCTTGATTGTAATGTAAAGTTTTTACAAAATTTTCTATAAACCATGTTTTTACAATTGATTATGAAATTATGCGTATTTGTAATGGTAATTGTTATAACTAGCATATATATATATATATATATATATATATGTGTGTGTGTGTGTGTGTGTGTGTGTGTGTGTGTGTGTGTGTGTGTGTGTGTGTGTGTGTGTGTGTGTGATTGTATGCTAAACTACGTATGCAAGAAAGAAATTGGTTTTATAGTGATTACATGTACATGAACATGTTATGTAGGATAACAAAATTAGTATATGCTAATTGTGAAATTGAACCTTATGTATGTTAATTAGGTAGAACATAATGAGAACGTAGTTCAAAGGAATGAATTCGTTGGATAATTGTGGTTTACAGTGTTAAACCTTGTAAATCAACGTTAACAATGGAGTTGGGCTTTAAACTATGGTTTCAAGGATTTAAATTATTGTTTAATTGCTTTAAATTAGTATATGTATATGATAAGTAAATATTTATGAGTAATCTATATAAGTTTTACGTCTTAATTTAGATGTTAGCAGTAGTAATTAGTCCAGAATTTAGTTATTCTGTTCTTCGTGGTTGGGTTATGTAAGTTTTGGCGCCCCAGCGCCAAAATCTGCGCCCCAGCTGTGATTTTCGCGCCTCAGCGCCAAAAATAGCCCAGAACTTCGCGCCCCAGCGCTGAAATTCGCGACCCAGAGCTGAAATTTGTGCCCCAGTGCTAATGCCTGACTTAGTTCTCGCGCCCCAGCGTTGGAACACTAGTCTGGGTCGGGCAGTTTTGACCTCCTGTAGTAAAATGACCATAACATTTTCATACGAACTTCGATTGAGGTGATTCAAGATGATCCGTAACGAGGACGAATAGACCTACAACTATTGTTCTTTAAGTTTTACAATTTGAAGTCTATAACAGTAGTCAAAATGGTCATCTTTAGGACTATTGTGTTTTCGGGGGCAATCGGAGGGCGTCGAGCATGCACATATGCATGTGTAGTGCTTCTGACGATAAAAGATGTTATTCTAAATTATAAAACATGAATGTTATAAACATAATGGTGCTTAACATTAATAAATAATGTATTGGATAAGTTATAGAAGCATAGTAAGCATACATAAGAGAGGCAAATCGGGCGTGTGACGAATAAACGTCGAAACGCCGTGATAAATGTTAATGAACGTAAAAAGTGTTTTAAGTCAAAAGAAATGGATATTATAAAATATGAAATGGGTTTAATATAAAACCAATAATAGTTCCTAGAAAGATTTAAACACTTGAATGAATTTCGAATATTACATAAGTCAAAAAGTTAACACAATCTAACATTGTGTGCTAATTAATAAGAAGAGTTATAGGATGTAGATTAAAGTTTACATTACAACTACTATGCGTTGCTATGTGACTAATAGTTGATGTGAATGATTATATAATTGTGTAGGGCACGTGAAGTACAGATAACTGTAAGTTGTTAAATTGTTATTGGTAAACAACGATCAAGACAAGTCTTTCAGTTCCTATTTGTTATGTGAACTTGATGATTAACTGTTTTAAATCTTTATTGCAAAGAGCATGATGTGTTATATATATGTTGAAAGTATGAAATGTTAAAGTCAATTTATGACTATGTTGATTGATTAAAGCATGATGATTGAGTAAGGACTCAATCTTTATACCTGTTATATGAACTGTAGCATGTATGTTATATGTTGAACATGTTACTATGTGCTATGTGATGCATGAAAACTGTTAGATTTTGCTGGGTTGTCGAGCTCAACCTTGCAAATAACCACTTTTGCAGGTTAAAGATTTAAGGTAAAGTATGTACTACTTGAAAGATATGAATCAGATTTGAACCATGTTTAAGGTTCCGAACAATGTATAAATGTTGAATCGTAATAACGTTTTGCGATGTAAACTATTGTAGTATTAAAATGACTCTGAGATATTTAGATGTAAAGGTTGAAAGTTTTGGGAACGAGAATAGTTTGTAATAAAAAATTTTAATTATTCCACAAATTTCAATGGTTGTATTATCGTTTAATGATGTAAAATTAGAGGTTGAATGTATTATTAACGACCGAAGTCGAGAATTAAATTGTATGAATTTTGGGGTCGTTACATTTACACATCTATCTATAATTGTGGTTATTCATACTAATACTCCATCCGTTTTAAATCTATAATATAAAACAGAACGGATCAAATCCTAAGGCTTCAACATCCAACAGCCTCAAAACAATTTAGGCTTCAACATCCAACGATCTAAAATCATTTGGAGCTTCAACATCCGACGGCCAAGAATTTATTTCTCAAAAATTCAAACCCACATCCATCATCACACTTTGTTTAAATTTATGAGAATTTTAAAAGTTACAATCAATCAAAAAGTCTTATAAATAATAAAAAAATAAATCTTGAAATGTAGTTAAACTTAGTTTAAATTTATGAGAATTTGACTATTAAAGTTGGATATTCTTTATTTATTCATTAAAATTTGTCTTAATAAGAATTTTCATTTAAATGCTTTGTGGAATATGTATGGAAAGTGCGGGTGTGTTAAAAATTAATTTAGGCTTTTAGTTTAGTGTGTGTCCATATTCAGTACTTCATTTTTTTGTGTTCATGATTTATTTTTATTTTTATTTTGAATTATACAGTGCCTTCAGGCACGGGTTATCGCTAGTGTTATTATAAAACCCTATAATATTCGTTATGAGATAAAACTAATAGAAATTCGTAAAAAAAAAAAATTTAACATTTATACATCTATCTATAATTGTGTTTATTCATACTAATACTCCATCCATTTTAAATCTATAATATAAAATAGAACGGCTCAAATCTCAAGGCTTCAACATCCAACGGCCTCAAAACAATTTAAGCTTCAACATCCAACGATCTATAAAATCATTTGGGGCTTCAACATCTGATGGCCAAGAATTTATCTCTCAAAAATTTAAACCCACATCCATCATCTCACTTAGTTTAAATATATGAGAATTTTAAAAGTTACAATCAATCAAAAAGACTTATAAATAATAAAAAACAAATCTTGAAATGTAGTTAAACTTAGTTTAAATATATGAGAATTTGACTATTAAAATTGGATATTCTTTATTTATTCATTGAAATTTATCTTAATAAGAATTTTCATTTAAATGCTTTGTGTAGTATGTATGGAAAGTGCGGGTGTGTGAAGAAATAATTTAGGCTTTTAGTTTAGTGTGTGTCAATCTTCAGTGCTTCATTTTTTTTTGTTCATGATTTATTTTTATTTTTATTTTGAATTATACAGTGCCTTCAGGCACGGGTTATCGCTAGTATTAATATAATTGTTGAATCTTCACACTAAAATCCAAACAGAACTTCTACAAAAGATGTCCCTGTACGGGAACTATGAACATAAAAAGTATGAAGTAAGATAAAACACATAGACAAAACCCTTTTGGAAATTTGGACAATCAAAAGGAAGGTTTTGTAGTTTAATTTATTTACCAACTTTCACAAAAAGATTCAACATAGATCCCCACCCCCCACGCTAGAGTTGCACAAATGGCATGCGGCCTGTGGCCTGGCCTTGGTCCGGCCTGGGCCCGGCCTGGTCAAAGCCCGGCCTAGTCAAGGCTTGGACTGGTCAGGCCCGACCTGCAGGCTGCTAACAGGCCTCACTTTTTTGGCACATATCCGGCCTGGCCTGGCCTTCTAAAAAGCCCGAATTGGCCTAGCTTGAGGCCTGATCCGGCCTGAAGCCTGAACCGGCCTGAGACTTGGCCTGGCCTGTCGTTTCAAGTTTCCCACTCCTGCACAGCTGCACTCCACGTCTCCACCTGTGAGTTTGTGACTGTGAGGCTGTGATTGTAAAATGTGAATGGTTGCCTCATCCTTTTAACGTGCCTGACACCTGCCTATATTTTCTTTATAAAAATCATGTTTTGATACTCGTATGTTTTTTTACTGAGAAGTATAGTATATATGGTGTTGAATTAGTAGTAGAATTTTTTACTCATGCAAATGATATAACTTAAAAGTCTCCACTTAATTCAATTAGTAGATGTGATTCATAACCAATAATTAAAAAATTTAGTTGGTGTAAGATTATGAGTACTTGATTACACGGAAATTGATTTAATTTCTTTTTAATAAAAATATTGATGAATGATAAGAATGGGAATAATTTAAACAGGGTTTAATCACTGGAGTGGTCAGTGGAGTATATCAATATAGCTAGCTACCCCTACCCATCTTCTTCTGAGTTGCCAACAAATAAAGGTCTAATAGACAAGAATCATCAAACAGTGAAGTCAAGCTGTTCACTGATTGAAAAGCAACGGTCAAAAAATAAAAAAAAAAGATGAGTTGTCTTATCAAATTGTATACTAGTTGTCTGCACAAGCTGCTAACTGACAATTGACAAAGTAGAAAAAATAAAGTACTTTTATTTTTTGCTTCTAAACAGTAAAGAAACGGATAGTGTGCACTGTGCAGTATTATTTTTTAAACAAACAGTTATATTTTGTTTGTATAAAACTCATTTCATTAATCGCACAAATATTCACATGCCAACCTCCTGCAATCTGTTTTCTCTCCCCAACTTTCATTCTTGATCAATATTCTCTTTATTCATAATTTTCACATCTCTCTATTTAGTATTTTGATTTTCTCTGATAATTACAAACTTCAATTATTATTATTATAATTTTTAATTTGTATTATTATTACATTTTTATTATTACAATACAATGGATCCCTCCGACTCCAACACTCCACAAATGCCGCAATTTATTCAAAACGATCCAAATATCATTATGCCTGAAAGTGTCGTTGCAGGTTCGAGTACTTTATTTCCACGTCCTACCGGTGAACAAAGCAAACGTACAACGGCTATTTGGGAACATTTCATCGAAGTGTGGGCTGCCGAAGGTGTTAAAAAAGCTAAATGCAAAATATGTAACGCCTTATTTGGTACTAAAGGCAATAACACATTACAACGACACTACCATTCGTGTTTGCAAAAGCATAAACTAACCGATGAAAGCTCTCAAGCACAAATTGATCGTTCCGGTCACAATTGGAGTTATGATCAAATACTACAGAAAGAGTGGCAAGCCAAACTAGTGATCGAGAAGGAGCTCCCGTTCAATTTTTTTGACGATGTGCGATGTACCAATTACATTCAAGGCGCATTGTAACCGAAATATAAACAAGTAAGTAGAATGACTACTAAACGTGATTCAATTAAATTATATAATAAAGCTAAAAAGGAACTAATTGAATATTTTGAAAATTTTGACGGTAAAATTTGTTTAACTAGTGATGTTTGGTCTGCTGATCATCAACCCGGAGTTAGCTATATTTGTATTACTGCTCATTGGATAGATTCTGAAATGCAAATGCAAAAAAGAATTATAGGATTTGAATTTTTTGAATTACCTCATACTGGTCAAACAATATATGCTCAAATTATGTCTGTTATTTGTACGTTTAAAATTAAAGATAAAATCATGAGTATTAGTTTAGATAATGCAAGCAATAACACTAGTGCTATTAACATGTTAAAAAATGATTTAATGCCTGTAGTAAATGGTGCATTTTTCCATTTTCGATGCGTATGTCATATAATAAATTTAATTGTTCAATCCGGATTCAATTACTTACAAGCTTCAATATATAAAATTCGTGTTCTGATTAATTATGCTTATGGTTCAAATAGAAGAATTCAAAATTTTAGAAATTTTTGTCATACAAGAGGAGAAAAATTTAAAAGAGCAAAATTTGATAATAGCACTAGGTGGAATAGTACATATGATTTGTTTAAAGATGTCTATAAACGTAAAAATATACTTATGGAGTTTTATAATACACACGCTGATCATGAATTAACAAATCAAGATTGGGATCTACTTGGTCAACTTTTAAATATTCTTAAAGTTTTTAAAAAACAAACAAAAATATTAAGTGGTGTTTATTATCCTACAATTCATCATGTTCTGTTTGCATGTTTAGAAATAACAAATATGTTTCAAGATTTTAAGTATGATCCTTTTTGGGCTAACCTTATTTTGTCAATGGAGGAAAAATTTAAAAAATACTTTGAAGACATGCCAACTGTTATTACTTGTGCGGCTGCATTAAACCCAATTATAAAATTACAAGGTAAAGAAAGTATTTTAGAAGATATTGTAGAAAATATGGGTAGTACTAATATTGATTATATTAAAAGAAGTTTTAATAATACATTTACTGAATTTTATAAACAATATGAATCTATATATTCTACATCTATACATGCACCACCCCCTGCCCCTTCATCTTCAAAATATGCATCATTATTAAAATCACTATCCAAGAAACCAAGAACTTCAACACACACAAGTAGTTTAAACAAACTTGGTTTATATTATAGTACTGATTTTAGGAGTTTCATGATTGATCAAGAATTTGAAAATTTTAATATACTCGCTTTCTGGGAAAAACATAAGCGACAATTTCCTACTTTGGCTATGATGGCCCGTGATCTACTAACTATCCAAGCTAGTACCATAGCTTCGGAATCTTGTTTTTCTTTATCTGGCAGAGTATTAGATGAAAAAAGAAGCAGACTTAGTCCGAAATCGTTGGAAATATGCATTTGCTATAGAGATTATCTTGCCGCGCAAAGAAGAGTACAAAACGTAATAGATGAGCAACATAGCTCGGACGATCTCGAAGTCGAAGCAGAAACTGCCGAAAGTGCAAATATATAAAGGGTGGAGATATATTTTATGAAGATTCAAAGACAGATATTATTTGAAGATTTGAAGACAAATATTTGTAATAGACTCATTCTTGATTATTGTTTAAGTTATACTTTAAAGTTATAAACTTATACTTATTCATCAAATTATTAATTCAATAAACTAATTTTTTTTACTTATTTATTATTATAATTTGTAAGTAGTATTGTTGTAACTTATAAGTTGTAAAATATTACTTTTAATTAATAAATCAATCAAGTTTGAAGTTTTAATTTTTCATTCTTAATTTTTTGTAAGTATACTTAATTAATTTGTGACGCCCCCAAAATTAGGTATACGTCACCCATCTTGGGTCGCCACTTACATGGTACATAAATCCAAATAAAACTTAATAATACAACTGTCGTGTACAATACGACAAAACATAAACTGTGAGTTTGAATACAAATATTATCTTCTAGAGAGTATTCATACTCAAAAGGAGTCCTCATTACATTTATTAACACACCATTACATAGAATAGTGAGGACTACTAACTAATACTATCATTCGGACCATCACTCCGTACCCCGACTTGTCCCAGCTACGTTCTCATTTCCTGAAGAGAACAGTGAAAGAAAGGGTGAGCTCAACTAGCCCAGTAAGAAATATTATGACTAAGATAATGCAGAATAAATTATCATTAGCCTTCAACAATGTTAAACTGATAAAATATAATAGACATCAAGTTTAACTGCAGCGGAACAAGCAATCCATTAAAAGAGTCAAGTAGAAAATAAACTCTACTATCTTTTATGATTTAAAAGGTTTTTCAACACTGCGATCGCTGAGACTCAGCTTAATAAAATAATCCACATCATCGAATCACCCCTGCACTACGGCCAAGGATATTCGTGTATTCATTAATGGTCATGATCATGCCAACAACTGTCCATCAATGCACTACGGGCCAATGAGGACTTTTACCACATCATTTGTAACATTACGGTCATGATTATACCGAATAATCCCTGGTCATAATCATACCAAGTCCATCTATCCACTACATGCCACAGATGACTTTCAACATTTTATAAACATGAGGATGATGACAATGATATAAGAATTCAATAAAACAAGTTCAAGAATTAATTTATCCAATAATTAACAACGTCCAAATTGTCAACATGATACTGCATTGTGGAGTAAAATTCAAGAACGCTTAGAAGAATATTTTCTTGAAAAGATACTGGATGAAACGCAACTATCAAGGATATTCCACAAATTTCATGGAGTATAGAAGTCAAAACTTAACCAACTGAGTACAATAAAGAATGGAATAACAAAAGAAATCACCATGCATGCGATAGACCGCACAGACAGGTTATTCCAATAGAATAATAAATAATGGAACCAGGTCCGGCGTAAACGCACAGACAGGATATTCCGACAGAATAATAAATAATGGAACCAGGTCCGGTGTAAAACACACAGACAGGATATTCCAACAGAATAATAATAAAACGGAACCAGGTCCGGTGTAAAACACACAGACAGGATATTCCAACAGAATAATAATAAAACGGAACCAGGTCCGGTGTAAAACACACAGACAGGATGTTCCAACAGAATAATAAACGGAACCAGGTCCGGTGTAAAACACACAGACAGGATGTTCCAACAGAATAATAGAAGAATGTCACCAAGTATAGGGTAGACCGCGTATACTGGTTATTCCAACAGAATAATAACGAATGGAATAACAGAAGTTCTCTTCATGAATATAAAAGAAATAATATTCCCTACCTTTGAAAGAAACTGGATATAGAAGTAGTGAGGGAGCAGACTTCTCTTCTTCTATAGATTTTCTCTCTATAGCTTCTCTCTATAATTTCTCTCTATAATAATGGCTCTAAAGCTTTAGTGAATTGGTGAAAAATGAAGGAAGAATGAGCTTCTATTTATAGGAAAACATAGTTTCGATAATTGCACGTTTTGGGGCTCGAAATATTATAGTACAATACCTCCAACTTTTCTTTCATTTTTAATTCTATCATCCAAGTATTATCAAACTTGCACCAACTCCCCTAATAGTAAATCATGTGAATCAATAGTAAAATCATGTGACTCAATAGTTCTAAACATGTGAAAAATTAATTACAATATAGTACCTCCCTCTATACCTCCATTTTTAACTTAGTCATGCAAGTATTATCAATCTTGCACCAACTCTCCTAATAGCAACAAGAATGTGAGTCAATAGTATAACATGTGAACAAATAGTTATAATCATGTGAAATAATAGCAATCAATTGCTCATTTATCCGGTTAAATACCCGATTGATCAATATAACCTCCAGATATCAATTATTATCGAAATAAATGTCGATTTTCACTAACACAAACAATTCCAACATAATGAAACCATTTTTAGCAAAAGTATAAATTTTAAAATTTCGAAGTTTGACTTTTTCTGAAAAAGTCAACTGTTGACTTTTTGACCAAATAGTGAATTTCAGAAAATTTTGTGTTTATAGACTATTTTTACTAATTTCGACGTTTCGGACTCAAATATCACGTCCGCGTCTCCAAATTCAACTCCGAACAACATTCATCATTAATATTATAACTCATGAATAGTAACTCGTGAATAGTAACTCGTGAATAGTACTCCGACACGAAAAGTGTCCCAAATATCTGAGTGATCAATACTAGAGTGAATAGTAATTTGGGTGAATAGTAATTCGTGAATAGTAACTCGTGAATAGTAACTCACGAATAGTAACTCGTGAATAGTAACTCGTGAATAGTACTCCGACACAAAAAGTGTCCCGAATACCCGATTGAACAATACTGAGTGACTTATCACATAAGCATCAATAATCAATACCGTGTGCTACTATGCAACCACGCGTATTACTGTACTTTTATTACCGAGTAGTTCAACAGTAACAATGGTAAAACTTCCGCCGTTATTTTCATAAAGTATTTTTGTCGTTTTCTCAATCCGACAATAATTCCGTTGTGGGGTCCACCAATAATTGTACCGTCGTACGGATATTCCCCGACAAAAAGAATATTCTCCGACCAATTGAATATAATATGACAACTTGCATACTTTGCAAAATTTATAAATACCCACAACTATAACATTATATCAAATCCACACCATAATATTTAAAAAAATATTTCGAGAAAATTAAATATTTATTCATAAAATCTGGGGTCTCACAATCTCCCCCCCTTATAGAATTTCGCCCTCGAAATTTACGTACGTACCTGGTATGCCGAAGAGATGAGGATACCTTGACTTCATTTCAGATTCTAACTCTTGAGGTATAACCTTTAAGCGTATAATATATTCCAGGATTTTAACAGGTACATCTTTATACGTTAAATCATCCGCTACCTCGTCCGGTTTTAAATCAATAATGTGGTTCGGGTCGTCCACATATTTACGTAACATCGATACGTTAAAAAAAATATTCTGAACACGCAACATACTTGGCGGTAAAACGAGTCTATAGGCCACAGTTCCTACTTCATCGAGAATTTCAAATGGGCCAATTAAATCGAGAGTTGAGATTTCCTCTCTTCGTCGATTCTTGCTTCTAGAATAATGCCCTCATGAACCTTCTCTATTCATCTGCTCCGAGTATGTAGCTTGAGCGGCTTTAACTTTTTCGATTAAAGTCGATTATACTAGTATATTCGTTATCTTCACGTGGATTTGTATATTCGTACTTGTAACCGCATACGATCTTCTACTCAACGCGTCAGCTACCACGTTCGCACTTCCACGATGATATTGCATGTTACGATCGTAATCTTCAACAGCTCGAGCCAACGTCTTTGGCGCATATTACGTTCGCTTTAGTTGAAGAAATATTTGAGGGTTTAAGAAATAGATTTTGTACTGGGGTCAATACAAAATTCGATTTCACGCTCTAGGGGTAGGCTAAGAAGTCTTCAAGAATACGTCAGGAAATATATTAACAATAGAATTATCATTTAAAATTGTGACTCTCATCCAAGACTTGGATAACGCGTCACGTTGATACCTATCAACTTGCCATCTTCATTCACGACGTCGCCTACAGAAAGTCTGACTTTGGTGCATTCTACACAAGGAGGTCAACAACGAAAGGATCGGGGCTCTTTACTTATGACTTGATATGACAATGATTGACTTTAGTGGTTTGGTTGCTTGAATTTGCATAACAGGTTGGTTAGGAGTATGAAAGCTAACAACCTTACGAAAAGCATGATGAGTAGTTAACCAATTATTTCCAAAAAAATCACATCAAAGGCAAGTATTTTCAAAGAGATAAGATCGACAGGTAACGTGAAAGTGTCGATTTGAATCAAACAAGATTTATAAACAGTGGAGGTAACGAAGGTTTCTACTATCGAAGTTTCAACCAATAAGTCAAAGTCTAATTTCTTCGAAGTCAAATTTAAACGTTGAGCGCAAGCAAGAGAGATAAATGAATGGGTAGAACCGGTATCTAATAAGGTATAGACTTCGCAAGAATTTATAATTAACTAACCCGTGATAACTTCATGTGATTCCTCGTTAGGGTAATTCAAAACTCGATGCTGGATTTTTCCAATTGTTGTCGAAAAATTACATATCATCTATTTTAGTTTTCTTGGATCGGACTTCTCTTTCCACAATATCAACGCGTCTTGCGGCTTTTACCCATGCATCTTTCATTCTCACTCGTTCAGTTATTTCTTCTTTCAGCTGCTCCTTGACATTTGAATACTCAGATTCCAGCTTTAATATCGTATACTCTGCCAAAGATTGCTTCTGTTCAACCATCGCACATCGAGTAATACAATTTTGAATTATTGCATCCCTTTGTTCTACGACCGCCTGTCGTTCTTCAGCCTGCTCTTCTAACTCATGAATACAATTTTGTAATTCTACATTTTGATCAATAAGTTCTTCTAATAAATCAACCTCAGGTTCCTCTTCTTCCTCACTCTCAGTTGCTACCTTTGCGACTAGCTTAAGTGCAACTTTTAATTCCTCAATCACCACATGGATATCTCGAATCACATTAACCTGGTTGGTGATTATAGGTGTCTCCACGGTCTCATTCACTCCATTGTAAACATTTTCAGCTGCCATTCCCAAACACTGTCACAAAACAAAGGTTAACTGACATGTAACATATTATCCCTATATTCTGACCGACAAATTAAATACCAAATAAACTTAGGTAGGTCATACTAGTGAAGGAATTCCCCGTCACTCCCCTCCTAGTTCTATTCTCACATCCTAGCCAGGGATCATATCCCTAAGCTCTGATACCAACTGTGACGCCCCCAAAATTAGGTATACGTCACCCATCTTGGGTCGCCACTTACATGGTACATAAATCCAAATAAAACTTAATAATACAACTGTCGTGTACAATACGACAAAATATAAACTGTGAGTTTGAATACAAATATTATCTTCTAGAGAGTATTCATACTCAAAAGGAGTCCTCATTACATTTATTAACACACCATTACATAGAATAGTGAGGACTACTAACTAATACTATCATTCGGACCATCACTCCGTACCCCGACTTGTCCCAGCTACGTTCTCATTTCCTGAAGAGAACAGTGAAAGAAAGGGTGAGCTCAACTAGCCCAGTAAGAAATATTATGACTAAGATAATGCAGAATAAATTATCATTAGCCTTCAACAATGTTAAACTGATAAAATATAATAGACATCAAGTTTAACTGCAGCGGAACAAGCAATCCATTAAAAGAGTCAAGTAGAAAATAAACTCTACTATCTTTTATGATTTAAAAGGTTTTTCAACACTGCGATCGCTGAGACTCAGCTTAATAAAATAATCCACATCATCGAATCACCCCTGCACTACGGCCAAGGATATTCGTGTATTCATTAATGGTCATGATCATGCCAACAACTGTCCATCAATGCACTACGGGCCAATGAGGACTTTTACCACATCATTTGTAACATTACGGTCATGATTATACCGAATAATCCCTGGTCATAATCATACCAAGTCCATCTATCCACTACATGCCACAGATGACTTTCAACATTTTATAAACATGAGGATGATGACAATGATATAAGAATTCAATAAAACAAGTTCAAGAATTAATTTATCCAATAATTAACAACGTCCAAATTGTCAACATGATACTGCATTGTGGAGTAAAATTCAAGAACGCTTAGAAGAATATTTTCTTGAAAAGATACTGGATGAAACGCAACTATCAAGGATATTCCACAAATTTCATGGAGTATAGAAGTCAAAACTTAACCAACTGAGTACAATAAAGAATGGAATAACAAAAGAAATCACCATGCATGCGATAGACCGCACAGACAGGTTATTCCAATAGAATAATAAATAATGGAACCAGGTCCGGCGTAAACGCACAGACAGGATATTCCGACAGAATAATAAATAATGGAACCAGGTCCGGTGTAAAACACACAGACAGGATATTCCAACAGAATAATAATAAAACGGAACCAGGTCCGGTGTAAAACACACAGACAGGATGTTCCAACAGAATAATAAACGGAACCAGGTCCGGTGTAAAACACACAGACAGGATGTTCCAACAGAATAATAGAAGAATGTCACCAAGTATAGGGTAGACCGCGTATACTGGTTATTCCAACAGAATAATAACGAATGGAATAACAGAAGTTCTCTTCATGAATATAAAAGAAATAATATTCCCTACCTTTGAAAGAAACTGGATATAGAAGTAGTGAGGGAGCAGACTTCTCTTCTTCTATAGATTTTCTCTCTATAGCTTCTCTCTATAATTTCTCTCTATAATAATGGCTCTAAAGCTTTAGTGAATTGGTAAAAAATGAAGGAAGAATGAGCTTCTATTTATAGGAAAACATAGTTTCGATAATTGCACGTTTTGGGGCTCGAAATATTATAGTACAATACCTCCAACTTTTCTTTCATTTTTAATTCTATCATCCAAGTATTATCAAACTTGCACCAACTCCCCTAATAGTAAATCATGTGAATCAATAGTAAAATCATGTGACTCAATAGTTCTAAACATGTGAAAAATTAATTACAATATAGTACCTCCCTCTATACCTCCATTTTTAACTTAGTCATGCAAGTATTATCAATCTTGCACCAACTCTCCTAATAGCAACAAGAATGTGAGTCAATAGTATAACATGTGAACAAATAGTTATAATCATGTGAAATAATAGCAATCAATTGCTCATTTATCCGGTTAAATACCCGATTGATCAATATAACCTCCAGATATCAATTATTATCGAAATAAATGTCGATTTTCACTAACACAAACAATTCCAACATAATGAAACCATTTTTAGCAAAAGTATAAATTTTAAAATTTCGAAGTTTGACTTTTTCTGAAAAAGTCAACTGTTGACTTTTTGACCAAATAGTGAATTTCAGAAAATTTTGTGTTTATAGACTATTTTTACTAATTTCGACGTTTCGGACTCAAATATCACGTCCGCGTCTCCAAATTCAACTCCGAACAACATTCATCATTAATATTATAACTCATGAATAGTAACTCGTGAATAGTAACTCGTGAATAGTACTCCGACACGAAAAGTGTCCCAAATATCTGAGTGATCAATACTAGAGTGAATAGTAATTTGGGTGAATAGTAATTCGTGAATAGTAACTCGTGAATAGTAACTCACGAATAGTAACTCGTGAATAGTAACTCGTGAATAGTACTCCGACACAAAAAGTGTCCCGAATACCCGATTGAACAATACTGAGTGACTTATCACATAAGCATCAATAATCAATACCGTGTGCTACTATGCAACCACGCGTATTACTGTACTTTTATTACCGAGTAGTTCAACAGTAACAATGGTAAAACTTCCGCCGTTATTTTCATAAAGTATTTTTGTCGTTTTCTCAATCCGACAATAATTCCGTTGTGGGGTCCACCAATAATTGTACCGTCGTACGGATATTCCCCGACAAAAAGAATATTCTCCGACCAATTGAATATAATATGACAACTTGCATACTTTGCAAAATTTATAAATACCCACAACTATAACATTATATCAAATCCACACCATAATATTTAAAAAAATATTTCGAGAAAATTAAATATTTATTCATAAAATCTGGGGTCTCACATAATTAATATACAAAAGAAATAAAGCAAGTGTTCTTTCAAAAAAGAGATAAATTTAAGATACCCACAATAAACTTGGCCCAGTATAGCCACATGCAAAAAATTTACATGATACTTGGCCAGTTGGCCCCCAATTTTCTAGTTCTATATTATGTAAATTGTAATACTGTGGCAACGAATATAGCCACATGCAAAAAACTTGGATTGTTCATTGATGCTTTCTTGAATTGTAATAGTGAAGCTGGCATGTGGTCACATCATAAATATAACATCATTTTGACTTTTGTAGCAAGAGAAACATACGCATCAGTGCATCACAAACTTACTTTATACTCAAGGCCCAGTCGGCTAGTCAGAATCGGAAGTGCAGGGTCAGACCGGACCAGCCTGGGCCTGGCCCAAGGCCTGGCCTGACCTGGTCAACGGCCAAGGCCTGGCAGGTCCAGGCCGAACCAGGCTGGGCCGGCCTGTTGTGCAACTCTATCCCACGCCTCACCCTCACCCCCCACCCCGACCCCGACCCTGACCCCCAAAAAAATAATATTTGCTAATTATGTATATATCCCACCCCACCCCACCCCACCCCTTTACTGATTTTGTATATACCCCACCCTACCCACCCCCACCACCACGCTACCCACTCCCTCTTTCACCCCTCCCAAAAAAATTAACATTTACTAATTATGTATACACTCCCACCCCGCCCACTCCTCATTCCCACCCTACCCCACCTCACCCCCAAAAAAATAATATTTACTGATTATGTAAATACCCTCACCCCACCCCACCCCCGCCCCCACCCCCAAAAATGTTATTTACTGATTATGTATACACCCACCCCTGCCCAGCCCCTAGCCCCTAGCCCATAGCCCCCACCCACCCCCAAAAAAATAATATTTTATTGATTATGTACACACCCCCACTCGCCCATCCCCCACCCCTACCCAACCCCAACCTTAAAAAAATAATATTCAGTGATTATGTATACACATACCCCCCCCCCCACCCCCCACCCTCCACCTTCCCCAAAAAAATAATATTCATTGATTATATATACACCTTACCCCTACCCTGCCTACCTCCAACCCTCCTCCCCCCCAAAAAAATATTTAGTCTTTGTACCAGTAAGTTTTAAGTTGTCAGTAATAATAACAGAAATTGTAGGATATGATGGTCATTTTAGAAAAAGATTGAGGTTAATTTTGTCTAGCAATTTTTAATCCCAAATGCTAGGGATTATAATATCAGGTACAACATGGTATTAAATAATCCCTCATCTTAAGCTCTTTTATAATCCCAGAACTAATAGTCACAAGCTCAAATTTAAAAACAAACAAGTCGCTTGAGATTAATAGTCTTATCCCAAGGTAATCCTTGCAAACAAAGGAAACAAGTATTACTGAAGTGTCCCTGGCGTTTAGAGCCTTGGCCACTAGAGAGCCAAGTTTCTTAAGGATTCACCAACAATTCTTAGCCATCAATGTGACGCTGAAACAATCAAAATCTCTAAACCACATCCCTCCTACTAATTTACTTGCATAAATTCAACCAACTTTCCTAACGGATACCCTTGAAAACAGTTAAATAATTGAGTTTTTTTTTAGTTCTTGTTGAAAATCCTTGTCCATGTGGATTTCTTTAAAACTTCCATTTCGCTTTATTATTGATTTTTGGCAAAACTAATGATTTGGTCACCGAAGTTGGCACGTTTTATTGAATACCTGATTGAACTTTTAATTTTTCAAATTAACTAACTGAACTAATTAAAATTGTTAAATTGGGTCATTCTATCAAATCTGGTTAATGGCTGTCAAAATTTTTCAACGTGGAAGCAAAAAAAAAGGGAAAATAAAATAAAAAATGAGGTAGCCCATCAGTAACAATGACATGGAAATAAAAATAAAAAAAATTATTTTTTGACTCATTTTTAACATTTTAAAGTTTTAAAAATGACAAAAACATAATAAAACACAATAAAAACTAGGGAGAAGTTCAGATCACCACCTGGGATTTGGGGTCTTTCTCACTTAACCACATGTAGTTAGTAAAGCTACATTTAAACTCCTGACTTTTTGAGTTGAAGTGAAAACGTCACATTTTCCATCCAACTTAACCTTGCGTGTATGTCAGATGCCAAAAGCGCGTGAGAAGGGGCTGTAACGATCAAAAAAAAGACAGGTAATTGTCTGAAATATCCCCTTCTTCTTCCTCTTGACTTTTAAAATAAATAAATCACAACTTTAACATGTATATATAGTATGTGAGGCAGAGGCCGTCTTTTTTTATAATTTGTTAACTATTATAGTATGTATGTATATTTGTTAAAATACTAAAAATCTGATATTTATTTGTTAGTAGTTTACCTTAAATGCATTTATTAATAAATTTGATTTTTTTATATATAACTATTATACCCCTTCCTTCCATACAGAAATATAAAATATTAATTTTGACAATTTTAAAATTTAATTTGACATATTTTTAAACTCAAGATTAATGTTTGAAAATAATAAATCTTATCTAAAATCAATTGAATTCCTAAAAATAAACTTTCAAATGTAAATATTTATCCTAAAAATTAGTGTATTTGTGATTTTTGCTTCATGGGTTTGCTCAAAATCGAATTGGGTCTGTGATTCGGAGGCTTTTTCTTCATGAATTTGTTCAACAACGAAATGGGACTGAGATTTTGTGGGGTTTTCTTCATGAAAATGGCCAAAAACAAATTGGGTCTCCGTAGATCACTTTGGGCTTCGTCTTCGGCCTAGTAACGATGGTGGCGTCACCGTTGGCGACGGGACCTGTACCTCCATCATCTAGCACAGCCCGAATCTCCTCAGCACGATGTAAATACTCAGTGAATTTCTGGGTAATAGCTTCCTTGATCTTAGGGTTTTTCTCGTTTTTCAAGTAAGTCTTAAAGTACTCCAAAGCGTTCATGTACAAAGGAAATGCCTTTGCGTAATTCCCAGCATTATCTTCGTGCACAGCTTGTTTCACATACTCGATCGCTTGTTCTTTGAAATTGCTATACATATTTTGAAAGTTGCATATAATCAGTATATGGCCAGGTGGATTTGAAATTGGGGAAGAACCCTAGAAAATTGGGAATTTTACTACGGTTTGGGGATAGATTGAGAGAAAAAAGAAGGGATGATGATGGGATGAAGCAATTTGGGTTTCATGAATGATGAAGAAGAGAAATTGGGAGACCCAGGTGTATGGCCTCCGTATATCACGAATTGGGTCTCCCAATTTATTAGCCCGTGGGTTTGAAATTGGGGAAGAACCCTAGAAATTGGGACTGGTGATGATGAGGAGGAAGGAAGATGGTAGCTTTCAATATATATATGGAGGGTAATTAAGTCTTTAGCCAACTCAAGTAACGGAGTTAAGACGGAAAGTATTTATTCACTTCAACTCAAAAAGATGGGAGTTTAAATATAGCTTTACTGACTACAGGTGGTTAAGTGGGAAAGACTCCAAACCCCAGGTGGTGATATGAACTTTACTCTAAAAACTAATAAAAATAAAACATTTTTTCATTCATTAAATTAAATTTATTTATCAAGATAAATCAAATCTTAATCAATTAAAAAACCAAACATATTTTCATTAAAAAAAAGACAAAATTAAAAGCAAAAAAATAAAAAACATTTAAAACAGATCTAGATAACCATTTGAATATGTACTTACTGAACACAATCTCATTCATTCGGAGTCTCGTTCGACTCGATGAATCCTTCATTGCAATCGGGACAAGAGAGAGTCTTCCTGCCTCAAAACCCTAACGAATCGACTTTAAATCCCATTTAACTTCTCTATATGCAAACTGCGACTATCTCATTTCTTTCTCAAACACATCTGCACCACCTCCATGCAAACCCAGTAACCATTTGAATATGCCCTTACTGAACACAATCTCATTCATTTGATTGACCTTTATTTTTGCAATGTCAGCGGCATCGAGAGGCCTCATTTCTTGCCTCCGGCTGCTCTCACTGGGTACAAAATCGACTCTATCATCAACAATACCTACAACAACCCAATTGAGAAGATTCAGTTCCGATCAATTAATCGATGAATACGAAGAAAGATGTCGAATCATCGAAGCTAAACCTAGAGTTATGACCCCCAATTAAAAGAGAACCGACGTTATTGCTGTCAAATGTGGGATGTACGATCTTTGGGACAAATGGGGTGAGTGAGTTCCTATCAGTGTCTTTTGGTTGAATTTATGAAGAATTACGTAGATTAAAGGAGGGACTATAACTCACCGGGAAGAATATCGAAACTTTTCTTCAATAATCAGTTCGATTTATCTTCGAATTTGATTTGGAAGGAGAGAAGAGACAGAAAGGATGAAGGAAGAGAGAATAAATGATTTTTTTTATTCTTTTCTCATGTACCATTTTTATTCCCATGAATCACCTTTTTTTTCTATTAGATCTGTTAGATATGTTTTGATGAAAAATAAAAGAAATAATTTTAATGAAAGAGAAAATACACGATTATTTGATCTGTAAAAACAAATAATCAAGATGGTTAAATCTGTTTTAGTTGAAGAAGAAAGATGTTTTGATTTTTTTGTTTTTGTTTTATTTTATTATGTTTTTGTCATTTTTAAAACTTTGAAATGTTAATTTTTTTTATTTTTTTTTAAACTTTAAAATGTAAAAAGAAAGCTTATTTATTTTTTTGCCACATGTACTTTTTTTATTTTTTGTATATTTTTTTAGAGTCACGTAGATAAAATTTTAACGTCTGTCTACTTTTTTTAACGGAGTGACCCAATTTAAAAATAATAATTAGTTCAGTGAGTTAATTTGAAAAATTAAAAGTTCAATCAGGTATTCAATAAAACGTGTCAACTTCGGTGACCAAATCATTAGTTTTGCCATTGATTTTTCCTCAAATTGTTGTTTTACTTGTTCTTTTTCTTGACATCATATTAGCTTTGTAGAATTTTTTTTATTTATCAATCAAGATTCTGTTTGTTTTGAGGAAAATATTTTTTAGGAAACCAATTTGAGAAAATTGTTTAGGATTAATTACATATATTAATACATTTTTGAAAATAATTACAAAAGTCACACATCCATAAAATAATTACAAAATTGTTACACTTTGTCATTTTTATTTACAATATTAATACAATTATAAGTCCTTAATTTAAGGGATTAATATTAATGGGCTGACATGACAAATTAGTGTCCAACTTAAAATGGGTTTTTTTTAAACGCGTGGTAACTGCCATCTATTATCTGTATATATAGGACTATTCTGTTCAAAACCCTTGTTTGCATGCTGAAACCCTTTCTTCTCTTTCTGTTCGTGTGTTATTCTTCTCTATTGATCGTTTCTGGTGTTGATCGTTACTCGTTGTCATTTTGTTTAGTTGCTCGCCATCTTCGTTTAGTTGTTTGTCATCATCGTTGTTACTTGTTATCGTTATTGCACAGTGGTTCAGTTAGTTTATTCTTTTCCATTTATCGATTCTGGTGGTTATTGTTTTTTCAGGTCAATAATTTTTAATTAGTTTAATGTATTATTTATTAAAGTAGATTATTAACAGAATAGAGTATTGATTGTTTGGGTTTGTGTTATTTTTATGTTTTGTATAGAATGGCTGATACAAGGAAGAAGGATGGAAAGCGGAAAAGAATCACGGAGGGTGATTCTATTAAGGACTTGAAGAAGTTTGTTGTGGAGAGGAAGGGGAAGGGGAAGGGGAAGGATGTAGGTCAAAAATCGAGTAAGAATGAGAATAGGTTGGTGATACATAGTGATATCAAGCATTCTGAAGAACAGTTAGATTCTGATTTTGATGTCCCTGTTATGACCGAAGGTCAAGTGCTTAGCTAGAAGATAATTCCAACACAAAGAATTTTAAAGGTATGTTAATTTAAATTTTGTTATTGTTACGATCATTTAAATGTTTGGTTTCTTAGCATATTTTTGGTTACTGTTAGCTTTTGATTTGGACACCATTTGTGTTCCATCGATTTGGTATTTTTGGTTACTTTTTTATGTTGTTATGATTACCATGTATTTGCCTAGTATACATGGTTTTACTAAACTGGTTTTAGTGTACATGTTGTTTATGTATTGGTTACCATTAAAAGATGTTTTGGTTACTATCATATAATTGTTCGGTTACTTGTTTAGTATGTTTTTGGTTACTGTAAGCTTATGATTTTGATACCAATTTTTTTCCTTGAGTTGGGACTTTGGTTACTATTTTTTGTTGTTCTGGTTACCATATATTTGCTTAGTATACATAGGTTGACTAAAATGTGGTTGATTTTTATGTTTGTTTATGTATTGGTTACCATGAAAATATATTTTGGTTACTATCATATAACTGTTTTATTACTTGTTTAGTATGTATTTTTATTACTGTTTGCTTATGATTTGGAAACTATTCTTGTTCCCTCAATTTGGGATTTTGGTTACTTTTTTATGTTGCTTTGGTTACCATGTATTTGCGTAGTATACATTGGTTGGCTGAACTGGGTTTGGTCAACATGTTGATCATGTGTCGGTTATCATGAAAACATTGTTTGGTTACTATGATATAACTGTTCGGTTACTTTTTCAGTATATTTTTTTGGTCTACATATTTTTGTTTTTGTTACCTTTAATTTATGTTTTGGTTAATATTATATATAACTGTTTGGTTACTACATAAACTGATATGTACTACATCTTGTTAATATTTTGGTTAGCATTAGATTATATAATATAACTGTTTGGTTACTGCTTTATTATGTTATGGTTACTGTTATATTATGATATGGTAACTATTACTGTGCAGTCAATGTGGGATGTTGGATACTTTTTATAGTATGTTTTCGCTACTGTGTAGTTGTTATATTATGTTTTGGTTAGTATGATATTATTTGTTGGTTAATATGTAACTGTTTATAGTATAAATATTATTTATATTGGTTACAAATAACTGTGCAAATCTGATTTTGCTTATTTGCAGTTATAGGATTTTTACTATAAGGAATGCAACAAAAAAATCACTAGAAAAGTTATATATTGGTGCGACATGGAAGTCCCTAGCATTATTGCCAAGAAATTGAACTAAAGTCAGTTGGAGAAGTTTAAGGCAACATATTTTGGGAATTTTCTAGATTTTGGTGAGCACCAAATGTATTACCAGATTATTCACCATGCTCTTGTAAGGGAGGTTCACCAGAGGGATGATGGTGAAATGTGGTTTTTGTTTGGGGAGAAAAGGGTCAGGTTTGGTTTGCCTGAGTTCTGTCTGATTTCTTGGTTGAGATGGCAAGGTGAGGATGATATAACTGCATATAAAGGTATGGAGAATCTGCTTATTGGAAATTTTTTTAGGGACAAAGCTATGACGCATAGTAGTATAGGTAGGGTGTATAAGAAAGCAATTTTTGATGACGAGGATGAGGCTATTAAGATGTCAATGATTTTGTTGGTGTTTAATTTCATTATATCCACAGTTTCTGAAAATTATGTGGATGGGGCAATGGTTAATTTTTTATGTTATGGTGATGTTAGTAGTTTCCCTTGGGGGAAAGTCGCGTTTGATATGACAAAGTACTTTTTGTGCAATGCTTTGAAGGGGCGTTTGAAGAAAGGAAGGAATGGTGATTCAACATATAATTTCTACAAGGATCATTATACCAAATTGTACAAGTTGAATGGGCTTCCTTATGTATTCCAAGTGTTTATATTTGAAACCATTCCGACATTCAAAACTCGGGGTATATGCAATGACGAGCATCCGTCGGATGTCCGTTTATTTAGATGGAAGGAGCTAGTGAAGCCCCCTACAAATGACAAGTTGAATGATCTAGTATTTTGTTCCAGACAGGTATGCAGTTTACTACTAAGAATGTAATTAGTTACCTTTAGTTATATAATTGGTTACTGATTATATTTTGTGAAGTTTACTATTAACAAAGTAGTTAGATACCTTTATATACACATTTGGTTACTGATTATTTTATATGCATGTTAATAATAACAATGTTGTTGGTTACTTGAATATTCACATTTGGTTACTGATTAGATTACATTCAGGTTACTAATAACAATGTTATTGGTTACCCGAATATATATATTTGGTTACCTTTATAAATTTATTTTGGTTACTAATTACTATACATTTAGTTACCTGTATATATGTATTTGGTTACTGATTATGTTTTATGATTCTTTATTTACTATTTTTTTTACTGTAATTGTACATTGTTTGTTAGATACTAAACTACAGTGTACTTATTGTTTTTCAGCTGAGGATAAAAAGTTTGATTTCCACGACCGAGGAGAAGGATCGGCTTGATTTGGGCAGGCTTCACTTTTTTAATGGGAAGGATGGTGACAAGAAAGTTGAAAAAAAAGTGAAGGTTGACAACATTGGGTTTGATATATCTGACGTTAAAGAGGCAATTGATGCACGGTTTAGACCGTTGGAGAAGAAATTTTCTGAAATGAAGAAAGAAGTTGGAAAATTACGGGTTGATATTAGAGATGAAATGCAAGTTTTACACGTTCAGTTATGCAGGGACTTTAGGTCCATTATTAGAGATGAGTTACGCGGGATCAAAGACGTTGGGGACAAACAAGTTGATGGTGATTCTGATGATGATTCTGATTTTGATTCTGATAATGCTGGTGATGATGATGATGATGATGATGATGAAGCCGATGAAGCTACTGATGAGGATGCTGATGTTGTTAAAGGAAATTATAATGATAATGATGAATGTGAGGATGGTGATGATGGGTTAAAAGTGAATGAGAAGAATGATGAGGTTGAAACTGAAGTTGTTAAAGAGTGTGAACATGATGTTATGGTAGAAGAGACCCATGTTGATGAGGATGTTGATGATGGTTTAAAACTGAATAAGAATAATGATGGTGATGATGTATTGAATTTCGTTGAGAAGAAAGATGGGAATGAAATTGAAATTGGTAATGAAGTTGAATGTGATGTTATGGTTGAAGAACCTCATGAAATAAAAAATAATGATGGTGAAGAAAATGTCAAGGTTAGACATATTCGTTTGATTTGTTATGTGTTATTTGTCTTTTGTTTTAATGATTAAGTGGTTGTTCTTTATTTTGCACAGATTGACAATAATAATGACATGCCATCTTTTGACATATTAAGCCAATGCATTGGGAAAGAGATTGTTGTGTATGTTGCTGATAAGGTTAGTGTAATAATTACATGTCATCCTTTTTTTACATGCTCTCTAGGTTTTGGGTTACCATTATATTGTGGTTTGGTTACTATTATATGTGTTGTGGTTACTATTATAATGTGTGTTGGTTACTATTTACATTTGTTTGTTGGTTACTATTATATTATGATTTGGTTAATATTTTATGTTGTTTATAATGTTACACAGTAACCAAGTCAGCATTAGTCAGTAACCAAGTCATCATTAGTCAGTAATATTATGCAGTAACCAAGACAGCATTATCATTAGTCAGTAATATTATGCAGTAACCAAGACAGCATTAGACAGTAACCAAGACAGCATAATGTTACACAGTAACCAAGACAGCATTAGACAGTAACCAGCATGTTGCAGGAAGGTAACCAATGTATTTGATAAGTAACCATTAATATAAAAAAATCAGTAGAACTCATTTAAAAATTTTAAAGCAATCAAATAAACACTATTCAGCAACCAAATTTATAATAAACAGTAACCAATTTATATCTATTTAGTAACCATAATATAAAACATATTTTCAAATGCATTTTGCAATCAAAACATTCAGTATTCTTACTTTGTGACCATTTTTTAGTGCGAAAAACTTAAGAAAGGTAACCAATATAGGAATTCGTAGTAACCATAGGTAACTATATGCATATAAATTTTAAATTCCCATTTTTTAGTGCAAAAAACTTAAGAAAGGTAACCAATATAGGAATTCGTAGTAACCATAGGTTATTAGTAGAATATGTTCATTTTAGTTTGTTGGTTATTGTTCAGTCAGTTTGTTATTGCATATATTAGTTAATTGCATGTTTTTGTGTAGAAAATCTAATCGTATATATTACCTTTTTCTGTCAATTGAAAAAGGGGAATAAATGTGAGGCAGAAAGCAGGTATGCACTTGATCAGATGGTTCTGACCACACAGGACATAATTAAGTGTGATGAGTTGGAGAAAAGCGTCCATAAAGCCGGTGGTAGACCTGTCCGTGAACATACAAAGAGTGTCGTTTTGCGGTTTCCATATATAGCAACGTTTGGATCGTCTGGTTCATCATCTACTGTCGTGGGTGCTAGTCAAACACTTGCAGGTCTTTATGCATTCCCCAAAGTATGCATAGATATGCCGTCAAAATTTGAAGAGGCATTGTTTGAATAATGGTTTAAAATTGGACTAAACAACAGAAAAATGTTTGTTTTTTTGTTGTTAACAATGCTATAGTTTTTTATGAAACAAATAAAGTTGTTTTACTGTAGAAACATATAGTTAATATTAAATAAATGTTATGGTTACTATTATTTTATTTTTTGGTTACTATTATTTTATGTTTTGGTTACCTTTTTGTTATGTATTGGTTACTATTTGATTATGGTTATGATATTAATATTTTTTGGTTACCAGGTTACTGTTTACAATTAAGTTGTTGATTAATATGTTAATTACTGACTGTTCAAGTCTGATTTTGAGTAGTGTGTATACTAATATGGTAATTGTTAATGTTAGCGAGTATACTAATATATGCTTTTATACTTAAGGACTGACAAATTCTCTAGAAAGAACGATAAAATTGAACCTGTTTTTGTATTTGGGTATGTCCCAATATCATCAAAAATGTGGTTCTATAAATTAAAGACTCTTGGACAGTGGTTAGACGACGATGTGAGTTCTTTTTTTTAAAATTATGTTTTTGTAGTTATGGTTACATTATTTAGTTACATTCATTACATACTTACATTTTTCAGCAACTATTAATATCCTATGTTTTTTTTGGTTCAGCACATCAATGTTGCGTTATATTATTTTCGTAAATTGGCCAGACATTCCGATAGTGTTCATATAAGGGCAACGACCACGGATTGTTGGTTTCATGGCAAGATCACCGCTCTTTTCGAGGAGTATACAAGTAAAAATGCAGATAAGAGTGTTCTGTCTGGGGAGGGTGATGCTGCTGAATACATCCATGGGTTGTTCATAGATGTCAACACACCATGGAGAAACGTTGACTATGTGTTGTTCCACATTCATATGTCAGCACCGGACCATTGGTTTTTGTTGACATTTGATGTGCATCGTAGACGTCTAACTGTTTAAAATTCTCTGCAGCCAAAAAGGAAATCTATACAAATAAAAATTATGGATGTTTGTGAGGCATACATCTTCATTCTTCCCACTTTACTGCGCATTAGTGGTTTTTGGAGGGATAAGTCTGACATTGACTTTAGCAGTGAACAGTATCGCAACAAGGAGGACGATGATATAATTGAGTTGGAATTTGCAGAGGCGGTTCCTGAACAAGTCGAGGGGTAAGGGTTACATTGTTTACATTTTTTTAATTATTACATATAGGCTGATTTTAGTTTTGATTTTTGTTATCTTTTGTATGTTTGTACAGTGATTGTGGGATGTTCACGATTTGTTTCGCTGAGCATAATTCATCAGAAGTTTGATGAAATTCCTATTCCATTCCCCCATTGCGCAGTATCGGAAGAAGTTATGCACAAACCTATATATGCATACAAGGAACAAACAGTTGGAGGGATATGAGACTGACAGAGAATTTCCAGGAAGATTTGTTCCAAATTTTGTTTAGTTCGGATTTCATTGTTTTGTCTTTATGAATTTTGTTTTGTATTTTGTTTTTTTTTGGATATACACAACATTTTTGTATGGTTTATGAGTTTGTGATGTTTATTGGATCTTATGTAGATGGGATTACATATTTGATTATATTAGCAGTAATGAAAGTAATATTGTTTGTTGGTTGGTATTTGTTTCTTTTAAGTTGTGTTTGTTACATTATTTTGAAATGTACAGTTGGTAACCAAACAGGTATAAAAGGGTAACCAGCTAATGTTTTGATAGTAACCAGAGAGTTACAAGCTTGTATCAGGATATATATCAATTGTTAAATGTACATGTGTGAGTATACATGAGTTGCATAAACAAACAATATCACTTTCATTACAGGTTGCTGGATATACAGGTTGTTTATGTTTTAGTTACCATTAAAACATGTTATGGTTACTGTTATGTAATTATTTGGTTACTTATTTATTATATTTTGTTTACTGTTATTTAATGGCTTTTGACTATTATTATTGTGCAATCAATGAGAGATTTTTGTTAATTTTATTTTTTATTTTGGTTAATATGTAATTGTTTATTATACATGCTTGCCTAAGATGGATTCTTGTTTTGTTATGGTTACCATTTTTTTTATTATAGAGGTAACCATTTTATTTTTTATAAGTAAACAAATTGACATAAAATTTGTTAAAATCAGTGTATATCAGCTATTTAAGTTGAAATGTTAGGTTGGTATCCAAACCTACATATATGTTAACAATTTTTATTTTTGTTGGTAACCAAACAGTTATAAGTTTGTATAATGAATGTTATAAAGTGTTAAATATATGTTTTTTATTTATAGTCTATCATCATGATGGAATAAGAAATTTTAATTAAGAGTTCCCATTAATATATATGATGGTCATTTATAAACTCATATTAAAATAAATATATTTTTGAGATGTGCAGTTGGTATCCAAACCTGCATATAAGGGTAACCATTTTAGTTTATGTTAGTAACTAAATAATTTACATAAAAATGTTTTATAATAGTTAGCAATTGTTCAATGTATATGTTTGCTTTATATTGGCAACTCATAATGAAATCAGAAATCAAAATATTAATTAATAACAATTTTGGTTAATGTACACAATCAAAAATGTTACCAACCATGTCGTTAATGGTTACTCACAGTAAACAATTATATATTCATGTATTTACACTCTTAATGTAACTGCACTATATCAGAGCTTTTTTTTTGTCTTAAAACCAATGGATTATTGCGTGTTTTCTTGTTGTGTCCTTTTTCTTGGCACTTGCTGCATTTGTTTTGAATTTTAATTTCAGATCCGTGTTTGTACCTCCCTATTTTTGGTCTCCCCGCTGGTCTTCTTGTGTTCGGTGGTTTTATACATATGTTTCTTACTTCTTCTGATACATCCCAGTTTTCTTTGTCATCTAACGGCATGATGGAAGCTGAATATGTCTCGACCAAAATTGTTTTAGAGTAGTTTTTTGAGAAAAAATAATAACAGCTCAAATTTTGCTTGCTCATAACAGCAGCAGCGTGCGGACAAGGCATCTCATGGTACTGAAATTTACGGCATGTGCATGTCTTTTGTTCAATGTCCACAATATATTGTTTAGCGACATCGTAAACAGTAAAAATGACTAAGTTTGATGTCTTAACCTACAACACAAATTAAGTGTGCCGTTAGAATAAAGTACAATTAGAATCATTTTCATTGTCTGAAAACAGAATAAATATAGTAAAGTAAACAAATCAATATTAGCCAGTAACCAAACTACATAATGTTAGTAATCAGAACATAAAACACATTTGTACATTCATCTTACAATGGAATCAATCAGTTTAATGTTATTTGTTAGCAACTAAATTATAACAGTTGTATATGTAGCTAATTAGTTTCCATCATAATAAAACAAACCAATATAAAATACCTTAATATTGTACAGTAACCATAATAACATTATACAGTAACCAAATCCAATATAGACAGTAACCAACACATGTTTATTTAGTAACTATAAGATAAACACATTCTCTATTGAATTGTTATAGTCAAAAAATAACCAGTATAATGGATTTGTGACCAACTAAAGGCTAACTGTTGTAAGAATTTAACCAATGTAGCTAACATGTAATCATGAATATAAAAAACATCAGTACAAGTGTACATTAATATGCTTTAGCAACCAAATATACAGTAACCAATTAACTAGTACACAACACCCAATGTATACAATCAGATTAACAGTTCATGAAGGTAACCAATGTAGTCAATAAGTTACCACCAATATAAAAGAAACAATTATAAAACACAATAACATTATAATTTTATAGAGTAACCAAGTTAGCATTAATCAGTAACCAGTATAATGTTACACAGTAACCAAGTCAGCATTAGTCAGTAACCATTATATTGTTACACAGTAAGCAATTCAGTATTAGTTAGTAACCAATATAATGTTACACAGTAACTAAGTTAGCATTAGTCAGTAACCAAGTCAGTATTAGTCAGTAATATTATGCAATAACGATTATAATTTTACCCAGTAACCAAGTCAGTATTAGTCAGTATAATGTTACACAGTAACCAAGTCAGTACTAGTCAGTAACCATTATATTGATACACAATAGCAATTCAATATTATTAGTAACCAATATAATGTTACATAATAACCAAGTTAGCATTAGTCAGTAACCAAGTCAGTATTAGTCAGTAATAATTGCAGTTATTTTAATGTTGTTAAAATTATCAGCATATACAGGTAACCAATAGTGAACAAATAGGTTTCCATAAAATGCAAATGCAACTTAGGATGCAATAATTTAAAATTTATATTAATTACCTTAAGTTTCTTTGATTTAATGATATTAGATTGCAACCTTTCCTCAGCTGTTGTGGAAAGTGTTGTGAATGTTGATATGGCTGCTTGGTTGTTTGTGAAATACCATCTTTGAACCAGACAACATAGGCATTCAATCATTGATGCAACTGTAAGATCCCTGATAAACTTGATTGCATTGTTAACAGATTCGGCGGTGTTTGAAGTCATTGTTGAGTATCTGCTTACAGTCCCATGGAGCCTGGTGCACTTCTCCAACTTGACCTCTTCCTCCAACTATGTCCTTATTCGAGGATCAATGGCATCAAGTTTAGCCATGTGTTTATTGAATTGTTCAATAGTGTAAGCTTTACAAACCCCGTTGTAAGCCTGTTTTAGTTCTTCTCCTCTATTTTTGAATTTGTTTTTTATATTTTTCAGTATATGGTATGTGCAGGAACCATGCATGACATCCGGAAACACAAAATTCAGTCCTTGTATAATGGCTTCATGTCTATCTGAAACAATACATTGGTGTTCCCTAACTCCACAAGCAATTCTCAAATTTACGAAAAACCATCTCCAAGATAATTCATTTTCGCTATCAATCGCTGCAAAAGCAATCGGAACAATGTTTCGATTTGCATCTTGTGTGCTTGCTATCAGTAGTGTCCCCCCGTAAGTTAATTGTATGAACGTGCCATTAATTACAATGATTGGAAAACAATGGTGCCATGCTTGAATGGATGCTCCAATGGCAAAGAATAAATACTTAAAACGACCATTTGTTTCTAACTCAAGGGCTGTGACGGAACCTGATATGAAACATAAGCATTATCATTAGAATTACAAGTAGTATATAGTATCCAAATCACTAGTAATCGATAACCATTCATGTGGTTAATGGTATCCAACTAATTACCATATTAATATTTCCAATACGGTGTATTTGGTGTACATAATTTAATTAATGTGTAGTCTTTTGTGTAGATATTTATGACACACAAAATATTAATTCACATAGGTTGATTGTACAGTACAGTTAGTAACTAAACATGCATATTAAGGTAACCAAATCAGTTGACTTGGGTAACTAACTAATCATGAAAAAATAATAAAATGTTTTAAGTGTTACCTGGATTTGTTTTCTTCAGCATGTGTAACCATGATGGGATCAGTGAGTAGTCGTGTGGATTTTCTCTCACCTTTTCCAACGCTTTCTCCTTCGATCTCCATGCTTTTTGGTAAGAGATAAACACATTATATTCTGACATCATGTCCTCCACAATATCGGTTGGTGTGTATATTTTCTTCAAATTTGTTAATTTGTGCATTATTCATTCACTGACCAACTCACTATTTGCCTGTCTGTGGTCTCCCAGCAATACGTTGACTGAACACGTGTGGATGTCATTGAATTCTCTCACCTTGAACATATTGATTTTTCGAAAACTTGATGCTCTCTTCTTCCATCTGCAATTTTCATCATCTACGCACACTAGCACAAAGTCTCTATGACCTGTTCGTTGAACTGTTGAACTTTATGTTATCTATTTTTCCTGATTGAATGCAGCCTCATAGCTTGTGATAGGATTTTTTTGTCTTCGTAGGTTTGATGTAATTTTACTTCACGTTCATTCGGATCTGATATTACATCATCATATCGTTCTTCTGTGTATGATTTGTCATGTTGTCTATCTCGTTGTTGTTCAATAATTTCTATTGCAAGCTTATCAGCATATTGTGTTTCAATTTGGCAATCTTGTGTTGCTAGTGGAACTAGTACTGAATTCCCTTGTGTTGATCTGATTGGCGTTACATCGTGAATTATAGTTTCTTCTACATTTGTCAAGTTATGAAAGATTGTTGTGCGTCCCCTTCTGTATTCAATATCTATAATCAGTGGGAATTTACCTTGTTCATCAGATTTTCTACTGACTTCAATAAAGAATTTTAAGGTTGCTTCATCTGATATATTGATCGGTGGAATGTCGCTTCTAACTAAAATTTGATTGACAATATTGTTGCGTTTGTGTCTAGCCGTAATGCACTGCATATTATGTTTTGTATTTCTCTGAACGAACTAGTTGATCGAACTAGTATGCCGGTAACTTCAAATTTGGTATATTGGTTACTATCAGCCCATGTACCGTTAAAATAAAGTACAACTGGAATCATCTCCATTGTCTGACAACATAATAAGTATTGTAAAGTAACCAAATCAATGTTAGCCAGTAACCAAACTACATAATGTTAGTAACCAGAACATAAAACACATTTGTACATTCATCTTACAATGGAAATAATCAGTATATTGATATTTTTTACCAATTAAATTATAACAGTTGTATCAAGGTAACCAATGTAGCCAATAAGTAACCATCATAATAAAACAAACCAATATAAAACACCGTAATATTATACAATAATCGTTACAACATTATACAGTAACCAAATTCAATTTAGACAGTACCCAACACATATTTATTTAGTAACCACAAGATAAACACATTCTCCATTGCATTTTTATATTCAGAAACAACCAGTATAATTTGTTTGTTACCAACTAAAGGCAAATTGTTGTAAGAATGTAATCAATGTTGCTTACAAGTAACCATTAATATAAAAAAAACATAAGTACAAGTGTACATTAATATACTTCAGTAACCAAATATACAGTAACCAATTAATCAGTATACAACAACCAATATATATAAGTATAATCAGATTAACAGTTGCATGATGGTAACCAATGTAGTCAATAAGTAACCTCCAATATAAAAGAAAAAATTATAAAACAATATAACATTATAATCTTACACAGTAACCAGGTCAGCACTAATGAGTAACCATTATAATTTTACATAGTAACCTAGTCAGTATTAGTCAGTAACCAATATAATGTTAAACAGTAACCAAGTCAGCATTAGTCAGTAACCAAGTCGTCATTTTTTAATAACCAAGTCAGCATTAGTCAGTAATATTATGCAGTAACCATTATAATTTTACACAGCAACCAAGTCAGTAACCATTATAATGTTACACAGTAACCAAGTCAGCATTAGTCAGTAACCAATATAATGTTACACAGTAACCAAGTCAGTATTAGTCAGTAACCAAGTCATCATTAGTCAGTAATATTATGCAGTAACCAAGACAGCATTAGACAGTAACCAAGACAGCATTAAACAACATAATTCTACACAGTAATCAAGACAGCATTAGACAGTAACCAGCATGTTGCAGGAAGGTAACCAATGTATTTGATGAGTAACCATTAATATAAAAAAATCAGTAGAACTCATTTAAAAATTTTAAAGCAATCAAATAAACATTATTCAACAACCGAATTTATAATAAACAGTAACTAATTTATATCTATTTAGTAACCATAATATAAAACATATTTTTAAATGCATTTTGCAATCAAAACATTCAGTATTCTTACTTTGTTACTATTTTTTAGTGCGAAAAACTTAAGAAAGGTAACCAATATAGGAATTCGTAATAAACATAGGCAACTATATGCATATAAATTTTAAATTCACATACCTCAGTATTCAAATTTGTATCGAAATTGCTTTTGATCTTGTAATCAACAATCACTCCATGGTCGTAAGTTTTCGGTTACTGAACTTGAAAAAGTTGTTGATTTTGTATGCTATTTTTCGATCTCAGAGTTGCGTCGCGACAAAAGGTTTCGTCTTCTCCGATCTCAGAGTCGCGACAAAAGATTTTGTCTTCTCCGATAGATTTGTCGTTGATCTGTTGTTCCGATATCAAAGTTGCATGAATTTAGGTGCGGTTAGTTACAAATATGAAAGTCGGTAACTGACGTGTAGGAGTTAATGATACGTGATTTTAGCAACGTAATATTGTGTTTGTGTTATTTTTGTAATTATTTTGTGTGTATTTTATTTTTGTAATTACTTTCTAATTGTTGTATATTAGTGTTAAAGACCCAATGTTTTATCTTCAAATGTTTGGTAATGGTAAGTAAAGTTAAAAGGCAAAGGTCCAAAAATGTCCCTGGCGTTTATTCTGATATTTCACTTATACCCTGAACTATTTTTTTTTTAAAAGTACACTCAACGTTGCAAAATATAGCTCAACTATGTCCCTCCCGTTAAAAAAAATGACAACTAACAAACGACGTTCAAATCAACTGACGCGGCAAAAACAAAAAACAAAATAAAAAATTCAACACATTCTCACCCATTAAACTGAATATTCTTTCTCTAAACACTAACCACACCCATTCTCTCTCTCATTAAGATTTACCGAGCACAATATAATAGTAAAATAAGATCCACCAGTTGAATTAATTTATTCCAATACCTTGTTTTCATAGGAACAAGTTGATATAGCTTTCTTAAAGCATTGAAATTGTAAGGGAAACAGCTCATGAGAAGCAGAGAGAAGAGTTGACGCTGCAATTATCGATGGCTTGAACTCCCAAATCTTCAATTCTAAAACATACCAATTAATGGAACAAGAAAGATGTTAGCTTTCAGGGTAATTGTAAAAGTCTTAATTCATATATGAATCGGATTAGTTTACCAAGTTGAGATTTGAAGATAATTTGGGTGGCACGAGCTTTGAGAGCTTGCCTCAATGGTGGGTCTTTGAATTTGAAGAAGGAAACGAAGAAATTGATGAAAGAGAAAGGAGTGATGGAACACATTCGCCATTTTAGAGCTCCCAAGATTAACAACTTCATTCGCAGTATCGTTTGCTTATCAAAGATAAAACCACCATCATGCTGTAACCGAACCAAAATTAAATACTACCATACATATAGTATTATTCTGTAATTGATATGGTAAAATCAGAGGAGAATCATCACCTGAATAATGTCGGTGACGTGGTGCTCTGTTTTCTTCATCTTCAAAGCTAAAGAAACACAACAAACTGCCAGTAGCTTCAGGATCCACGGCTTCCCTTCCTAATGATAAAGAAAATCAAATTAATTAGATCGAATTCTATTATAATCATTCCACTATGTAATTATGTATATTAGTACCTGAAGCTGAATGGATTGGTGGGAGAGAAAATGATGGAGGCAATTGATGGCTAGATAAGAGAGAAATGGATCGAAATTGTGAGATAAGTTTATGATTAAGGATATGGTTTGTCGGCAAAAGGAGAAATTATCATCAAATTCTGGGTTGATTTTGTTAGTAGTAGGTGATGTAGGCTGTGTTTGATGGCATGTGTTGGGACTCGATGTGGAAAAGAGAAGAGTCAAAGTTGAGGTCTTGGGAATTATTATTACTAGTTAGAAATGGTAATGGTAATGGGTTATGGGTGTTCAAGGTCTAACTCCATTGTTGTTGAGTTTTTGAGTGTTGAATTTGTTCAACAATTAGTGTGCAGACAGGAGGAGGAGGAGCATAACAGAAAGGAAATGGACGGAGTATACGAAACGCATTCTTATTAAAAACAAGAGACAGAGAGAGAGAAAAAGGAGAGAGAGAGAGAAAAGAGGTAGAAGAAAGAGAGAACAGTTGGAGAACAGAGAGAAAAGAGGGAGAAGAAAAAAAAAAGAGAAAAGAGGGAGATTATTTTTGCCATGTGTCCAGTCTCGTCAGCCACATTTATCTAGGTGGCAGATCCGTTAACGGGATGGGCGTCAGCCACATTTATTTAAGTGGCAGATCCGTTGACGGGAGGGGCATAGTTGATCTAAAATTTGTAACGTTGAGTATACTTTTGAAAGAAAAAAAATAGTTCAAGTATAAGTGGAACATCGGCGTAAACGTCAGGGGTATTTTTGGACATTTGTCCAAAGTTAAAATGATCCTGAAAATGTTTTTTGGGCGTTTGATGAATTGTCTTTGTTGGTAGGAGGAAAAACTTGGGGGCTCTCTTTCCATTCTCATCTTCGATTAGCAGACGATTGTCGTTCCTTCTTGGTGACTGAGGAGCTTTTAAGCCCTTTTGCAGCTATTCGCCTATTCCATATGTGGATGAATTTAGAGCTTTTAAACCCTTTTGCAGCTATTCCATATGAGGAGGAATTTAGGCGACGGATAATTCCTTGTTAGAAGCGAATAAAGGAGACCACTTAAAGACCATTATAGGGTATTTCCCTATGAACCATTATTCCTTAAGCCACAACATTTGGAAATCAATCTCGTGATTGAGCCTAATAAGGACATACCTAGTATCAAAATGGCCTATTGAAAAGAAGTACCAGATTTTTTTGAATTGGCCCTAAAGCGAAGCAAGGCTGGAATGCCAACAGGCATACGAAAAAGTGGGAGGATGGATTTTCCATCTAGGCCTAACATTTTTCTCTCATTCCAAAATTGGTACGAAATTGTGGATAAGAAGGCCAACTTTGTGGTAGGGAGCTAAATTTTTAAAGGAGGGGAAAGTATATCGCACCCATTTTTCCATCCTTCAAGTATGCCAATCAGAGAATTTAGCCTTCCCATATACATCCATCCTATCAAATTTACTTCGTAAAATGTAAATGATGTAAATTTGATGCAAGTTTGTCATATTTTAAGCCTAGCTTCGGAACAAACTTAAAAGCTGCACAATATAGACAAGTCAGAACTTAATTCAAACATACCACATAAATATTCTATTCTATTACAATCGGAATCATTAGATAAGCCCCATACAAACAAAACCAAATCTTATGAAATTTTGGTGTCCAATGCTTTGCCTAGGCAGAGTGATGAAAACCATTTACAAATTATTACAAATTTTCTGTGAATTCACTACAACCGGTTTGCTATTTAAATACTGCTATCTGGAAAATGTCAAATGTTACAAGACATTTCCCTCATATCCAGCCACCACAAAGTCTGTCCTCTTCGTAGAACTTCTGCTATCTATCAGCCCCACATTTAGTTCATCCAGTTCTCTGACTCGAACAAAACATCTGGTGCGATGAACTTCCTAGGCTTTTAAAGTCTAATCATATAGTTGAATGTTATAATTGATTAGTCCTTGAATTTCAGCACTAACAAAAAGTTGATTATATCAGAAATCCCATCGATCTAACTGGAGTCTAGCTTCAGCCATGTCTTTCTGTGCTTTCTTCCTCCGATAGAATATTGGACAATCTCGACTGAACAAAACATACAATTACTTATAATCAGAATACAGAGAACATCAAAATGTAATGAGCAAGTGTAATATGACTATGAGGAACTAAAAGGGTAATTACTCGGCCAATATCCCAAGAAAAGCACCGTGAATTCAACCCAAGGAAGCCCAAGTTCTAATCCAATTTGATGGTAGAAGGGTGCCAAAGTTTTATAATGAAATGAACTGTCCTTGCTTTTCATTACTTGGAATGTCAGCCAAGTATCATGCCAGGATTTTGATAAAACATTTATAGTTAAAAACAAAGTATATAAAGAAAAAAAATAACATTATCTCGAGAAAAAGTTTGAACCTAGTGCACAGCACGTCCTGATGAAGAGAGCCTTGGCACTCCTGGCACTGTGTCCAAAGCCTTCCAAAAAGTTTCTCCAAATCTGAAACTGATAAATCCAAAAATGATATATACAGTATTATTTTCGAGTTGACTAATGGTTATCAGTATACTACAGAGTTAATGAATCAAAAAGCTAAATTAAATTATCAAATTCGCTCTACTATACCATTGGCTACTGTTTTGCAATAAAGTTCCGCTTCTCTTCCCTTGCAGTGTGAGCAGATAGTTCGGTCTGAATTACTGGTACGGAGCATAACAATGATTCTTAAATTAATTTACAGAAATATATTAGCTCTTTTCTAGAGAAAAGTCGATATATGAATTGATGCAAGAAGATTAGAATGGCGATTCATATATACATGAAAAAGAATTGCACATGCCAACATGTAATTAACCTATCGGTAATTGTTCACGTGTACTGAACTCCCAAGTTCCAAAATTTATCCAAGTGGAATGCCAGTTATTTTAATATTTCTCTCGGTATTTACCGTACAGATATATATATATATATATATATATATATATATATATATAGAGAGAGAGAGAGAGAGAGCTTTGATCATTCAAACTGTGACATGATTCCAATTTCAAAACTCCATTTGAAGAAAAACAGACCAATCAAAAGAAGCCAATGAAAGACAGAAAGATGCCTATTTCATGTAACATAGCCATTCAACTCTGAAAACCAACAGTCCAACCCTAATAAGACAATCATCACCTGTTTCTTAACAAAAATCAGTTTACATTATTAGCAAATCACTCAGCTAAAGTTGAATGTGATTCTGTGAACAAGTGTAATGACCTAAAAATAAACTATGTGTAGCTCAAGGGAAATAAATGGAATTTAATCTATAAAATAGACATTGCTAAAAATTGTGACGCACACTAACGAATTTAGGAAATTGTTATTTCCACGAGAATTTTATATAGTTCCACAACGTGTATCTCCTATGAATAGAAAATGTGTACCACAGTCATGTGAGAGGGGCTTGTGAAACTATCAAAAAGCCTTGTGGAAATAAAAATTCCCTAAAATCATTGAGAAGCAGAGACTGAAAGGAGAGGGTAGGGAGAGAGGCAAGTTAAACAAGAGGAGCATAAAACTACAGCTGCACCTGATTAAAGCTTTGCAGCCAATGCAACTTAGCTGCTTCTTAGCAAATTTCATTATGCCACTGTTCGAAGGAGTAGATATAGAGATAGATCTTGTGTGGCTTCCTTGAAGAAGTTCCTTATTTGCATTCTTTAGGATGGGCTCAAATATCCTTAAAAGTGGCTGCAAATGAACAGTATTAAAAACAGTATGTCAAATATGATAAGTGACGCAAATTCAATTATTTTCTAAAAAAATTTAATAACAGCAGGTACAACAGTGTACAAAGAATTTTTTTTCCCTGGGGTGAACATAGTTAGACGAAAGCAGAGTGTCAAACACTAAAACTAACCTTACTAATTTGATTTTCAAGGTAGTATTGAGGATCTATCGGTATGTTATTCTCAAGAACATAAATGGGATCCTCTGACCGTTCATAAGCCTGTTTGTCATCAAGAGAGGAGCTCAAATCAATAAAGCTATGCAGTTGCCCAATCAGAAAATCACCAAACATATTACCTTGGCACCTTTCGCAGCTTTAATTATGACATAAGGTACTCGATCCCCAACATTTGGAGCAGTAGCAGCATCTCGCTGTTAATCAAAATGTAAGCATAACTCTTTTTTTCCTCTTTGATGGTCAAACAATCAACATTCACCAAAACACCACATATTTTAAGAAATACTAAGAATTTATATCATAGGAATAGCTTTCCATTTGCTTAATGAATATCTATATATAGAGAGAGAACTATAGATCTTTGTACAGAAAATAAATAGGAAAAAGAATAAAGATTGCAACAGGTAGGAAGAAGTAATCATAAATTTAATAGAAACTAGCTTTATCATTAATTCATCAAAAAGGATGCACAAGGTTGGTATTAAAATGTCTGCATGGTTGCTTAGAGAAATCAAGTTAGCTGATGACCCTTAGTACAAACTTGGGCAGTCAACCATAACTCATCCCTCATTTGCTCTTTCACAAAGCTAAATCCCTAGAATTGGCATGCAATCCCTAGGAAGAAAAATGAGAGTTCTGATTCAAGGAAATTAGGTTTTCATCCACATATATAACCATATAACCACTGGGATGCATCAGGTAAACAATTATTCTAAAGTTGTTAATCTATGTTCCACTTTTAGGAAATTAAACAGGTAACCAAATGGCACATAAAAAGCCACATAAGAGGGAAGTTAGAAACTAAGTAACGAAAGGTGATCTTAATTTCAAAAGAAGTTTAAAGACAATTCTCTACCTCAGAATTTTTGTTAGGCACTCCTCCAGATTCATATGTATCGTTTAAAACTCAGTTCTTTACATCATCAGTATACAGGTTTGACACAGAGGGTATGTCATTATAATACCAAAACATGAAGAGTCTCAGCCATTTATAGAATTAAAAGCAGAAATATGACACATGATTAACAAGGGCAAAAGGTTAGTTGACAATTTACACCAGTACCTAATACGATCATGTCAACAATTTAACACCAACCTTACGCATCCGTTCTGCTAGTTCAACATGTGCTGCCTTCACTTCATAGTCGTCTCCTGTTTTAGTCAAGCCCTATTAAATAGAAGTAATTGTTCAGGTATAACAACCTTCATATTATAGTCAAAATGAATCAGCTCTACAAAAAATGGATCACTAGCCAGCAGCCAAGGGCTGTAACATATAAGTCAAGACAATATTATTACCTTAGTAATAACCAAAAGAGATAAATCCATTCGATTCATAAGAAGATCAGAAATGGTATTCTTAACATACTGAACAGCACCAGGAATGTCTCTGTCAATTAGTATTTTGTGAAGGCATTCCGTCACTAAGTTTTTAACTAAAAGACAATTGTCCCTCCGAACTGTTTCAATGCCTGCCAGTGAAAAACATAAAACTCAAATTATCTTCTTAACACATAGTTTATATTGACAAAATAATCATCAGAGGTCCAGAGGATATCTTATACTCCTAACAAAGTTATTGAAAAACACTATTTTCTCACCTTTGGTATCCATTTTGTCAAACTTGTTTGGATTAGTCCACAGAAGACCAGCATATCTCTTCTTGCTAATCAGTAGATATGGATAATAAACCTTCTCGAACTCTAGCTTTATGGGCTGCATAACACATGTCACTAATAAGAAGAGAAGCAGGTGGAAGAGGAAGGAAAAAGAAAATAAGTCATTTTCATACATCAAAACGAAGTTGAACATACACATTCCCCCAAATTAAAGAAAACAAACATTCAATAAGGTATTACTACACTATGCCAATTTCTGAGAATTGGAACCAAGCAACAATTGTCTTAGCGGTTCTAGTCATAAGGAAACCCTTCGATCCTAAAGCATATCTCAATAGTTTTCAAAACTACTCGGCACTGTCTCTTAACTTAGATGACATTATCAGCAAACATTAATATGGGATAAGAATGATACAATGGTAAACTAGAGGTTGCATCGATTTAGGGCAAGCAGAGTGCATATCAAATAAAGGGGGTTTGTTTGTATGTACTGCGTTGACTGATGACTAGAACAATAACGAACCAGATGATTGACATAAAAATTGTGCCAAAATGAAAATTAAAAAAAAAACGCAAAATTGTCCCCTCAGTTTATTCACTTGTGGCGTTTTCGGTCAAGAGTTTAGGTATTAGCCAAAACCCTCCTCAGTGTTTTAAAAATTCCCGCCTGAGCGCTAGACCCTCCTTTGCCGCCCCGCCTAGGCATTAGCCCCCCTGGCGCCTCACCTAAGCCCAAAGCGGCAAAAATATCCCTCTAGAAAATTAATGGAGCCTAGGCAGGGTATAGGCGGAAAGTTTTATTTATTTTAATAACTACCTAAACCTAATCTTGATATATTTATTTTTTTAATGATTTACCATATTCATAACACAGGTTGTAGCATATCAAATCACAACAAGAAGTGCACAATATCAAATAAAAATGGATAATTTTATTTTAGTTGTAATTTTTTGAACTTGTACAAATTTTAAATTATATAAATGATGATACATTTGTAATATTTAGTTTAATTCAATATAATTCTTAAATTTATATTTAGTTTCTTAAGTTTTAATATTAAATTAAATTCTTGAAATTTTAAATTTTATTATTTAATAACAATCTTGTTTATAAATAAAACTTATACGTTAAAAATATGTTTGAACTTTGAACAATTGCATGTTTGTGTTTGAACTTTAACATTAGCCATTTATTATAGATTGTTTTGCTTTAAATTATTGTTTTGTTTGGATACATGTAAGATAAAATATTAAAATTGGCTTACAATAAAAAATTCCGCCTAGGCCCCGCCCAGACTCCCTAGGCGCTAGGCCCCGCCTCCCGCCTAGCGTCGTTTAGAACATTGCCCTCCCTCAAGTTACAATTAGTAGACTGAACCTTTTGGGTCAGTAATGCACTAGTAATTAAACCTTAAAAGGTACGGTTTTGCACTATTAATTGTATCTTAAGGGAGGGGTTTGCTAATCATCACATGGGCACAAATGCAAGGGACAACTGTGCATTTTAATCTTACGAAAGTGAAGGCCTAAAAAGAATGTCAGTTTAGATTTCTAAAAAAATACAAAATGTACGGAAATCTGACGAGCAAATATGGCCCAAACTTGAAAGAAGATTTTGAAGCAGACCCTGAATAGTTCAAATACGGCTTTCAAGTCAGTTTTAGTAAAACATATATCATAGTTGAACTTCGAATGCAACCCACAGAAGATTTCGAGATATATAGTAAAGTATATATAAACAACAAAAAAAATTAAACTAATATGCCCTTACAAACTAAAAGGAAGGAGTAAATTAATATCACAGGTTTAAATATCATTAGAGGATTTGTCCTTGATCATCTTTGAACAAAAAATTATATAAACAATTCAGTTAACCAGTATATATTTCATGAACGAATTCTACAATGTAATGACTTTAAAGACAACTACTAGAGATCTAAGATGAACATGAATACAAAAAGTGAAGATGGCCAAAATAATGAAAAGCCACTCTCAATCATTTACTTTTGTGAAAGTTCCGCTAATGTATTCAGCAGCTTCCCTACCCAGGTTCATAGCTGCTTCCACATTCGTCACTCCAAATAACACCATAACTGAATCTGTATCTCCATATATAACCTGATATTACAAACTAATCAGTTCGAAGGAAAGAATTTACAGAGGATCTAACTTCAGAAAAGCAGTTACAAAGTATAATGATAAACTAAAGAGAGGAGCGTGAGTGCTTAGATAACGAAATTAGATTTGGACAAGAAATTATATATGCCTGTGTTAGGATATGCCATCTCATGACCAACTTGGGATTCGTACTCAACCTGAAGTCAATATGGGTAACTGAAGTCATTACAACTATCACATCGAGCATGTGTTCCTAACTCCTAAACAATGTGATTGACTCGGTTAAGATGTCCTGATCACAAAATCTTTACCTGAATATCCTAAGGGGAATTAGGAAGCAAGGACTATTCATTACCCGACGAACTGGCGCATCCCCGCACTAGATACTCCGATTATTGGGGACTTAGGGATTCTCTACTCCCTTATAACTTAACTTATTTTGAATTATCTATGATTATGTTTATATGACTTGAAAACATTAAAGTTGTATCGTTTGTTGAATGTTTTTTTGTTTTTGTTAGTAATGTCTATTTTTTTGAATGTTTTGTCATATATATATACACACACACATAACAAGACACATAATTGTATAAATTTTTAATAATAAAATATATGTTGAATCCCCTGCACCCGAATCCCCATATTTGAGATTTGGGGAATCTTCGTATCCACATATGACGCACCTATATTCCCGCCACCATTATCCATGCTTCTTCATCACTCAAGGCATGCATGAGAGAATGAGGGCTTCGTTAACGTCCAATTCAATGAGAAAAAAGAGACAAGCTAAGGGTTTGACTCGCAACTATATAAAGAGGACCATCAGCTGTAAGAAGGTCAAGCACCTCTTAAACCTTAAAAACCTTCATTGTTAAGCATCAAAGTGTGACCCGGAGGCACTTCCCTACACTCCAGTGATTTGTTTTGCAGTTTCAAACAATACTCAAACACAGTCCAAATACCTGATGATTGGGGGGGGGGTTTGTATTCCACCAAAAGTTATATTGATAGATGGTGTACCTCAGCATTGTGTTCATATCCTCCGATTGTAGTAAATTTATCTTCCACAAGTTTCTTTGTATGTTCGATCATCTGTCGACCTTCAAAATGAGGGATAATTCTTAAGATCAAGCAGAACTCCAACATGAAGTTGGTTTCCAAAAGTTTTAGTAGCAAGTATGTTGTTTCTTATGCAATGTTAATAAAGAGAACTACTGCTACTCAATTTGTTTACCATAGCTCGTAACGCTTGAAGATATCTCTAAACATGGTAATTGGCCAACAGTAGCTCCTGTAAACCCATATACAGAATTTGCACTTATCTGAAAAGCCAACAGAGGCCAAAGGGCCAAATCAAACCAATGTAGATGAAGTCTTGGCTTAAACCAATGTATCTAACGTGTATGTTTTACCTTCAAAGCAAGCTGGCGCCCATCTAAAACAGCCTTCTCAAGCGGATCCTTTGCTTCCTGAAATCAAATGAAATTGCCAATTAAATGGACAAAGCTTTCTTAGTCGAGTACAACTTAGAACAATCAAATTAATGTGACCAATAAAGGCCGCCTCAATGAAAAGAAAATAAAAATGGGACAGGTGAACATAAAACGACCGAAGGTGACCTTATGTGGTTAATCCACTCTGTTCCTAGGCGAAAATGCATGAGAGTATTTGAGAATCATCTAACCTAATCTTTGATTATCATACTCAAAAAAATTAGCTTGATTCGGACAGAGATTTAAGAACCTTTTCTGGTTTGTTATGCAACTAGGGGGGCTTCAGATTGAGTCATGACACCATGGGCCATGACCATACACAAACCAATTTAACCAGATTGCATCACTATTAGCAAGCATGTGTAGGATCAAGGCATAAAATGCATAAGGTCAAAATGTTAAGCCTTGATGGATTAGCCTATAGGTCACAACACACAAGGTCCATTCCACACACTTGGGCCAAGCAACCTTTCCAAAGAAAGTGCATAATGAAACATAGAAATAATAAACAAAGATTTTTTTTTTTGGGTGGATGGGTTTGAGCGCGGATGGGTGGGAGTAGACAAAATAGAATAGATTAACTTAGCACCTTTAAATCTGCTTTAGCTCTTTTACGAGCAGCTAACAATTCTTCAAGAATTTCCGGAAGTATTCCCTGCAATTGAAATTTTAACTCATTATCACAATTTAGGTTTAGACTTTTATAAAATTTACTCCAGTCGTGGATACCTTCTGTAAATTTGATTTGACAAATGTTTCACCGGATGGAGTTTTATGGATGCTTTCTGGTGGGAGGCTAAGTTTACGCACATCTTCAGGCGTAACCTTCATAAAATTATTTAAAAAATCAAACTTAACCCTATTCCAGGTTTTATGCTTAAAAAATTAAACTTGGGGAAAATAAAAAGTAAACAGAAGGATAAGAGAATATGATACCAGAGTGCAGTAACATAAATTATACGCCATCATGATTGATGGATATAGAGATGCAAAATCCAATGTTGCAATTGGTTTCTCATAGAATCCTGCCCTTGCCTCCAAAACCTGAAGTTGATAAAATCCAAGATGTTAAGCATACACAAATTAGATGACCTATATTTTTTTTTAATTTTGGGAGTCTTGAAGTGGATTCAGGCTTATCAAAGCACAAAGGGTAACTTTTGATACTGTAAAATGAAAGACAGTAGAAGCAGAGTGCTACATATACCATGGAAGTCAGCTCACAATGAAAACAGTCAACACAAGTTGAGAACAGTGTGGGAGGAATTCCTCCATAAAATTTGCTGTATTTTATTACCATATTAATTGGACAATTCAAAATTCACAGGCTAAGCAAGCAAAATTAGAATACATGCTAGTATTAAATTCTATGAAAGTTCCAATTGTTTTTCCCTATAGCATTTATATCCAGATCTAAAGATAGAAGAACAGAAATGAAGATTAAAGATGTGGAAAAAACAGACCACAAAATTATTGAGCGTGGACCAAGTAAAAGAAGAAAAGAGTGGAAAACAAGGTAGCTTTAGACAGTCAAGCATACTTCGTTTGTCAGATTGGACGTTTCAAAACTCATTGGTGTATCAAAACTAATGGAAAAATGTATAAATAAAAATAATAATTAACAACTCCAATACCATAAGAACATATGACGTGATTCAATATCTAGAAGACTGGAACTATGGGATGACATACAGAGACAAGAATACAAGAAATCCATAGGTTAGTATTTATATAACAAAAAAATTGCAATATTCAAGTTGTCTAGCTTTAAATCTTGTATTAAGTAAAGTACTTATACAATACATACTACCTTCAGAAGAAGCATTGTCAACTTACAGTTGCACCCTCAAATGTTCCTTGTTCAGATCCTGCTTGTTTGACATTCGGGATAACAAGATTCCTTTGTTTTGCTTTTCTAAGAAGTTGAGAAAGAACCTATAAATACAGTTAATATCAGAATTTTCATGCACATAATTCTTTACCACAACCTCCAACAACATGAGTTGGGAAACTGATAAAAATAACCTTGATACTCTGCCCTCTGGAAAGAAGAAATGAGATAGGGACACCTGTAACTCTAGCCATTTCCACATAATTGTAAATGTACATCAACTTGTCCAAAAGCCGCTGAGGCAGATAAGCGTCCTGCGATACGAATTAATCTGTTCAGGTTACAAACTGACTGCATGTGTAGAACTCTTTGTAAAAGTTATATCCAGAAAGCCAAAAGTCATATTGGAACAGAAATTTTATGAAAAAGGTAACTGTTAACCATTAGATCTCATCATAATGGCATGGGTCAATCTTGCAATTCTATTTCTACTTGTAAGTTGCAAGCCACAGAAAGGTACTTTTCAAAGTTCCCTGTGTGTAAGAATGATGCGGTGGAAAAGTCCAGTTCGTAAGTGGATTAGGTGTTGTTTGGGTGCATTCGGGTCGGTAAACCTTCAAAGTGACAACTTTTGATCCGTTTGAAGTTACAGAGCCCAAAATATATCAAATTGAAGCTCTCGACGAACTCTACAAGGCTCATCGCCTTCAACCATGACAAATTAGTTTTTAAGCCAGAAAACCTGTTTTAAGTTGTTTTATCGTTGGTCAAAGTTTGGTCAAACTTGAATTGCTTTTTTTATTTTTGTTATTTTAATTCTCCTAATCCTAATTGATGTTGGGAAGTTGTTTAGAATTATAAATACTCATATTAGGGCTTGTTAACAATTACATTTTATTCAATCAATATTATTATGTCTTTGTTCTCTTTGTTGATTCAAGAGTTTAACTTGCATTCTTGTTGGTATGTTTAAACCTTCAAATCACGTTTGTCAACATTACAATCTAACCATATTCCGTTGTGTTAAAGAACATATCAATTCCCTCCAAGTTATCAACTCCCTTTAATTAGACTTACATTGGAAATGGAGATGTTAGGTGATGCATATGTGAAAGAGTTGGACAACAACACAACTAAAAACATAAGGGAGCCTTTGCCATACATAATGTCTTATTTGATAAATACCAATGTTTTGAGTAGTGATAGAAAAATATATGTATAGTTCCCAACTTCAGATTTATATGTTGAGGATTCCACGATATGTCAATCTATAAGAGTGAAAAATTCAAAATGAAGATCAATTTCTGAATTCGAGGCAGGCACTAAATCTCTAGCCATCATCTAAAAAATTGTAATATTAAGAAATATTAGCTTTTGCTTAAGAGCAGGTGAGTAAGTAATAAGTTCATGAGGTACCCAACAACCTTGAATGACTGAAAAAATAGTAACTAAAGGTTAGAAGATTAGAAATATAAATGGTTCTCATAATCGTTGGAAGATCACAATTAGACAAGTGGGTTCATTCTGATAACAGCATTTACTATTCTGTTTCTATGAAACATAAAGGATGAAATGAAAGAAGAATTAGCATCTGGAAGATCCACAGAGGTGTCTATACAACATGATAACTGCATCAGTAATAGAAGTTTCATTGTATTAACTCTTGGTGTACCACTAAATCACCTTGGCGGCACTTCCGGCACCTGTAGGCTCCAAATAAAAATGGACAACTGGATAAAATCCCAGGTTGCATCATAAGTAAAGGTTATGCAGATATGCAACCTATGAATATTTAAGAGCTGATTGAGCCAGTCAATACGTCAAAAAAGACATTGTAGGCAATGCAAGATGTTAGCAACAACAACACACTTGAATATAGATTTTAAACTAATATTGACCTTCAAACAATATACAGCCAGCCGCCTCCTAGTTTCAGGATTACCGTTCTGAAGGTCCGAAATAATTGAATGATGGACATCCTCTTTCTGCAGTCACAAAATAGTGTCAGCAACAACTGTCTTTAATACATAAAACAAAAATATGCAAGAGACACAAAAGAGTAACCAAAACAATAAAAGAAAATAAATGACAGAAACTCACCATCATCAAAGAAATACACCAAGGAAAGCACAATAAGTCAACAAAGGAGAAATGCATTACAATTCCAAGAACTATAGAGGTGTTGTCCAAGCCAATTCATGACTTTTAGCAGCAAAATCTTCAGAGGGAACACACTACAAGTCTAGCACCAAGAGATCTAGCCATAACTAGAGAAGAGAGCCTCAAAACTCACCCAAAAGAACTGGCTGCATCACAAGGATGGAGAAAGAATATCTTGGAAGAAACATTCCTATTTTTGCAATTCAAGCGGTGTGCTGCTCAACGGAACTCTATTAGGCACATTGCTCTTTCTTCAAATTTACTCCAGTTATAATTATCTAAGAACTTGAAGGCAACTGTAGAAGATTAGAGGGATCTTACAGAGACTTTTTTAAGCCAAATACAAATTAATGCAGCTCTGCTCAGCTAGTCTTGGTCTCTTCTATCTAGCTCACACGCAGGTCCATCCATTCTCACAAGTTCTTTTGACTTCTTTGGACAACTCAGCCCTAGCTTGCTAAGCTCATAGAAAGTGTAATTTCAGAAATAGTGGTCAATGGACTAAGGTACCATGAATAATTGGTTGCTTATCCAACTTTCCAGGAGGCACATGACCAAATACCATATAGTCTTTGGAAGTCCACACAACTCAAAAGAGCAAACAAAACTAGTGGCATAGACATCATACATTTTCTAAAAGTAACCTAGAGCCTGAACTAGAAAATCTCTGTTTATTAGGGTTCGATATCTAAATCAAGAAGGAAAGTTAGCTGATAGGCAAATCTCATTCACATATTTAAAGGAACCAACAAACCAGCCCAGTTACTTGATTGGATCAAATTCAATTATATGCACACTGTATTTTGGTTGTTTTTTTTATGGGCATCAACAAAAAAATATTTAAAAAGAATGGGAAAATTGACAAATCAAATCTTTCCCAAAGTTAGAGACACAAGCAATTGATTAAATCCCTTTAATAAGGTTCCTTGCCATTTGAATACTTTAAAAGTAAAACTAACAAAAATAAAATGTCATTTGAGGGCTTTCTATTGCATCACCTTTTTTGCATATTTTAGGATTAAATCGACGATGATATAATTTCCCAATATAAGCTAAAATGCAATGGTTTTTAGCATCATGCTCAAAATATCGTATTTAGATTAAAACCCTTCTTCTGATTGTGACTGAAAGTAAAAATTGTTTAAAAAGTAATACCACAAGCATCAGCCTCGACATCATATCCCCTCCCCCCCCCCAAACCCCAACCCCAACCCCAACCCCAACCCCCCCAACAAAAAAAACATGTATCTTGAAGCATCTATCTATTACTTTTAGATCATTCTTGCAGTGAAACCAAGTTTTTCCTGAGTTACGATACTTTTATTAACCTAGCGAACTGCATATTAGTTACTTGTATTCCCAAACGTGGTACTCTTACATACCAATATTCTAAATTTAGTGTACCGAAATTTTTTTTGTTTTTTCACGGTTTTACCTATATTAGTTGCATAATATCAATACTCTAACTTAGTATTGGATGCTCACATTTATACTAAATTATTTATATGACAATCAACTTATTGACTCTAACTCAGTATTGGATGCCCAAACATCAAATTTGTACTAAATTGTTTATGTAACAATCAACTTATTAATTCAACCAAAAATCTTCTACAAAACTTAATTTTGTTGCATTTAAATTTCAAAAAAATTCCAATCTATAAACAATCACATAAAGCTACCCTAGTGTGTCACGTTTTAGCCTATGTAGTGTACTATGTACATGTATCAGTTCCACGAATAAGTTTTGAGACATAAGTGAGATAATTGGTGGATTTTCTATTAGACGAGTAGTTATTTTGGAAACCCATAGAGATCGGTCTTGGTCATCTCAAAAATAAGTTGAATGTTCAATGTTAAATCCAATAATGCCCACAACTATCAGAAAATTGAGTTTGAATAGGAGAAGAAGACTTTCCTTCTTTTTCTCATTTTGAAGTGAAGATTTTGTGAAGATGAATTTTAAAACATATTGGCAATAGGTCTGCTCACATGGTTTGTATAACAAATAATTAGTTAGTTTTGTCCAATGTGGGAACTTATATGTCAATCATAACTAAAGTGAGTATGGTTCAAAGCTTGTTAGTTTAACTTAAATCCTTTTATCCCAAACTAGTTGGGGTAGCCTAACCTAAATATACTTAAATAGAAGTATGTCTATTCAGATACAGTTCATCGAAGTAAATACAATTAAGTATTTATTGTTGCGAATATATACATAAAGGCAAGTTCGTTGGTATAGACGATCAAAAGGGTGAAAATCTTGCTGATAGAGTTTGATTGTTTCATAATAAAACTAAGCACGGGCCAGAAAACATAGATTATTCACTGTGATGGTTAAAGGATTAATTTTCTTTCAATAAATCATACTTTGTTATGAATTAGAAAGCAAGAATAAATATTTGGAAAATGGAAATGAAGCAGGACTATAATCTGAATAACCATCTGTGTTGCATCTATTTAAATCATCTCTTGCAATCGAAAAAATAACTTCATGATCTTGACATACTTATCAAATAAAAATTATAAATATAAAACATTTCATGATCTTAATATTAAGTACTAGCAGAATGTGAGAGCCCTATTCCTACTGACATGTTTTCAGAAACTACTCTGGATAATTATTGTTTATACAAATAAGTATTCAAGTGAAGCCTCCGCATTGTGGTAATAATAAAAAAGAAGTTACCTGCTCGTTGAGAAAATGAGCGGAAACAGAATTCAATGAATATGAGCTTAACTTGTAATCCCTTTGCATGGCCTGTGCATCGACAAAAAGGCGAAATGGATTTTTCAATTTATCAATTAACTGCAAGAATATATAATAAATAAATTAGCTGTAGAAAACAAGCCAAAGTGAAGTAAACCTGAAACAAATCAAATTGAACTCTCCCTTCCACTGTAACTTCTTTACTTTCTCTTGTCCCATACTGTCTGTAACAATGAAACTGTAAGTAAAATATTCCAGAAGATATATAACATGCAAATCAGCAAGAATTTAATCAATAAAACCATATCACATTCATATGCCTCAACACAAGTCATGTCAATGAATAATGGAATATGATGCATCAATTTGCATCAAAGTCAACAGAAACTAAAGGCAGAAAAAATCATTAAAAAATTACTGTATAAACAAGCACACAAGATGTGTACATATTACAAAAGTACATATATAACATATGCGTGTGCGTGTGTGCGTGTGTGCAGTGAACCCTAGAACAAATGTTGTTATCAAAAACTCCTATTTACTCATTGAAACAAACATATGAAAGTAAATTATTTCCACGCATCTGATCCACACACCATCAGCCACATCTCTGCATCGGCTCGTCCTCTCAACTGGAAGAATGTATTTGGCCCTAAATTTTTCACAAGTCAATCAGTACTGCTTTGCAGGAACCTAAGTGTGATTTCTTCTTTAGAAATTTTCGGAACTGGGGGGACAAGTCTATAGCCAGGGCTGTTAGCGAAAAGTAAAACAGTGGAAAGAGTAAGGTAGATTACATGACTCGAGATCTGCCAACTGAAAGGCGTGTGCAGACATTACGGCTCCATGTTGGTTCCTTGTTCACATAGCTTAAGGTCAGTGTTCTAAAAATCCCCGCCTAGGTCCGCCTAGGCCCCGCCTAGGCGCTAGGCCTCCCCTTGGCGCCCCGCCTAGGCGCTAGCCCCCCCTGGCGCCTCTCCTAGGCCCAAGGCGGCAAAAAAACCCCTTCAGGAAATTAGGTGAGGCCTAGACGGATAGTTTTTTTTAATTTTAATAACTGCCCAAACAAGATCTTGATATATTTATTTTTCTAATGATTTACCATATTCATAATACAGGTTGTAGTATATCAAATCACATCAAGAAGTAAACAATATCAAGTCAAAATAGATAATTTTATTATAGTTGTAATTTTTTGAACTTGTACCAACTTCAAATTATATAAATGATGATACATTTGTAATATTTAGTTTAATTCAATATAATTCTTAAATTTATGTTTAGTTTCTTAAGTTTTAATATTGAATTAAATTTTTGAAATTTGAAATTTTATTATTTAATAGCAATCTTGTTTATGAATAAAACTAATACGTTAAAAATATGTTTGAACTTTGAACAATTGAATGTTTGTGTTTGAACTTTGACATTAACAATATAGATGTGTTTGAATTTTAAGCAAAAGTCTTTATTATCTTTATTATAGATTGTTTTGCTTTATATTATTGTTTTGTTTGGATAAATGTAAGATAAAATATTAAAATTGACTTAAAATAAAAATCGCTAGGCCCCCCTCGGCCTCCCGCCTAGCGACTTTTAGAACATTGCTTAAGGCGGTGAACTTCGCCTATAAAAGGAAGTAATCTGCAGAAGGTTGGTGTATCCCAAAACCGAGTTGAGAAAGTTAGTGAGAGAGAACGCAGCTCAGTTTAGTATATACTCTTTAAGAGAGCTTTGTGTATACCCAATTGTGGTAATTAACCTGTGAGGATTATTGGGTGTATTTGGAGTTTGGGTTCAGTGTTTGAGCTCCTAACATTTGTACTCATAATTTCTCATAGTGAATACTTTTGATCCGTCTCCGCCCGTGGATTAGGCCTCATGCCAAACCACATAAAATTTATGGTCTCTTAGTTATGTGTCATTTATTTATATTTTGCCACCAAATATTCTCGTGATCATTTAACTCCAATAGTACAGATCCTATTTATTTCATAACATGTGTCCATGCCATGCTGTACTGGCATTGCTTATCCATTTTTGAGATTCATGCGACGCTGTTCCGTGATGCATACCCACAAATCATCATCAAATATAATTTTGTTCTTGGCAAGGCATAGTGATGATTCTGATGAACATGCACGGGCAGATTATTAAGGTTATAAGGAGAGCCATCCCGACTTATGCAGTCCATTGTTGTCTTTGAACCCACAGTACATGGGAGAAAGATAAAACAACAAAGATAAGGATTCCCTGACATGACTAATCCACAGATGCTAAAATTCTACAATGTTGATAGTAGCTGCACTGCTGGATTGGAGTTTCAAGCACAGACTCCATTTCGTTTTTAATAAGGGTTGCATGGAAAAAACGTAAACAAGTAGCAAAAGCCCAATCCTATCAGCAATTGAAGAAAACAGAAAGGCTGGAGACAGAACTAAAACAATCCGAGAATCCTAATTTGATCTTACCACATAAATCTGGTTAACTCCTAAACAAAGTATGCAGCCTTGCATAGTTGTTGTAGCGGAAACAGTGTTCTCACCGCAAATAAGCCCTTATCTAAAATACCCAATTATTACTTCAAGTGTCCAAAAAACATAAAGTTACCAAAACTATCATCCTGGTGTACTTTCTTATATATATAAAATTCCACGATTTCCACAGGAATGGGATAATAACTAGCAGAAGAAACTGTAGAACTTTCATTATATGGTATGAGCTCATAGGTAACTATATTAAGGGTAATTTACTATATTTGTCTCCTAAATGGGTCGCTAGTCTTGTAAATTCAAAACTATTTTCTCACTCTAATTTTCATACATGTACCATTATCTTCAAAGAAAGTTTAGTGGATTATACTGTAGATAAAACCTACTCACACTAATATAGAAAACAATATTTCAATGTTGTCTGTAACTATAAGAGCTAACCTTGAAGAAAAAGTAGTATCTTTGACACGGACCCTGCTGTTTCTAACACGGCCCAGTATTGGAAATTCTGCTATTCCCAAGGCTTCAGCCCTCTGCAACCAAGAAGATTATGCTTCATATTACTTAGCAAAGCCACAAACAAGAAACATTTTACAATACTATCGCCTGTCTTCTATTTTTTGGACGGGACCTTCATTCCTTATGGAATGTTCATTACTTGGTGATAGCACTAACTGAATCTCGATGATGTAGAAAAATAAAATATAACTAGAAAAAAGTTATGCAATAAGTAAAGCAGATGGAGAATAAAGAGAGCATTCACCAACCTGAATGAGATATGGTAAATCAAATTTGCAGATGTTATATCCAATAATAATATCTGGATCCACTTCACGGATGAGATCCTGCGGGGTCAAAAAAGTTGTGCAACTGAACTAACAAAATTTATGAAAACAAAAAGTAGGGATATATTGTCCTGTGGGTTTTAGCCATGCTTCTTAGACAGCTATAAGAGGATGAAAAATGAGCTCTACCCTGTACTCATCCTCAAACCAGAAATGTGAACTTCCAATATGAAGGTTCCTCAAAACAACAAGGATTAAAATGTGTAGTCAAATTCAGTTCTACATAACTTCATCTTACTCCCATCTGCCTCTTTCAGCAGCAATATTAATTTATCCTTTGAATCATTAAAGACGTATTATCTATGATTAGAAAGGACCACAATAATGGATATATAAAAACTAAATGATTCAGTAACTTCTATTTTTCTAGATATTAGAAGACCAATAGTTAAAATAGTCTTCGCAAGTTGATAAGGGCTTTTGAGGATTAACTTTGCATTTGGATATATAGACTAATACTAATCATTTAGTAGTTATGATTGCAGGTACAGGTCGTTTAGCAAGTATAATGGTAACTTAGGCCAGAAACATTACCCTCCAAGCTAGCAAGACTTCTCTTTCTGTGTCGAATGACATCACATCAACACCAACTATAGGTGAGCAAGATTTAAGGGTCATGACATTCCGAACAAATGGCTGACCTTCTCCCTGCAAGGTAACTAAATTGGCCACCTAGAATGAAGAGAAATTATATATCAGCAACTAAAACCCATATATAGAGGCATGGAATTATTCTACTTGTAAATATTTTTGAGCACTATATATATATATATATATATATATATATATATATATATATTCCTTTTTCCCATATATATACACGTATATCTATTAATAAAAACAGCGGCACGGGCGGGTCACCCACTCATTAAAACAAACAACAGCTCCCAAAAGGGGAGGACCACAAGCATCAACTATGAACAATATACAAGAATCAAAGAGTCAAAGAGTCAAAGAGTCAAACACCCACCCCCAAAAGGGGGGGGGGAAACAATGATAACATCGCCTGCCAAACCTATATACAAACCACCAGATGTGTAGAAACAAAAAGATTATCAAATTGCAAACTCATTGATGAACTTGGAAAAAGGGAATAAAGGCTCCTAATAAGTCTACTGGTGCAAGAAAATTATGACATGAAATTCTTCAAACAATTTCCAATTACGCTCTTTCCAGATTATCTTCATCAAGCAATGGGGAATAATCCCCCAATCTCTACATTCTGTTAATAAATTAGATAGGCGACATAAATAAAAAATAATACCTGAATAACAGGATCATGAGTAGGCTCAGGGAAAAGACCTTTACGACCAGCACATTCAATGTCAAAACTCAATATGCGAAATGGAGCCATTTTTGAGAATTCTCCTTCTGGAACATGGCTGATCAAATTTGAAAAACTATCAAGTATGTTAAGGAAAATTATTACAGTAGAGAAAGATACAATAATAGCAAGCCTAGTGGAGATTTATGTAGAAATTTTTATACGCTCCCATGCATGAGGATACAGGCAATCAAACTCTAATTGGCAATAGGACAGATTCTTCATAGTCTTATTATATTTCCCAGTCGGAACTTCAATCCAGTTTCCCCCAACAATGTTGCAGTCAATCATGAATCGGAGAGCAAAAAGAACATTACTCTCATACGTCATAAAGCTCTTCATACCAAGACCATTAATTTGTATGCCTCTATCGAGGATACCTGCCACATTTTGACAAGAACAGTGGATAGGATTATGAGATAAGCAAATAGCTTATACAAATCAGGTATCATAACAGCAAAAAAGATGCGCCTACTCGAACTTCAATTCCATCATTGCAAAAATGATAGTCCTACAACCTAAATATGGATCACATCCAGCAAAATAATTGATTAGAATCATTTGATATATAGCTTCTTTTCTTTCTTTTTTGATAGGTAATATTGGCCCCCAAGTACTATGCACGAATATTTGTTGGACCAGAAAAAAATCAACCAATTGGTGAAGAACCAAATAGATGCATGACAAGGAGGATAACTAGACCAGCATCATCTAGCAAGCTTAGCAATTAGCACATGATTAAAACCATGTAATTATTATAATTAAGTAAAATCCCTATGTAACAGTTAAAATAATCAGAGTCATCTCAAAGAAAAAAGAGAATCTTAATTTCGTCCTGAATGGGAACTTTTACCACGGCAGCTGGCAACCATTGTCGGTAATGCAACTACAATTTTAAGGAAAGGCTGAGAGATCTGCTGCTGATAATACATGATGCTCCTTTTCTGAACCATTTCTATACGCCGAACAAATTTGGGAACCGAACTGTTTCTGTTGGATTCCCTCATCCTCCCCTGTAGTAATTAGTATTGCCATGTGCAACAAATGCATATGTAGTTAATTGAGGCAAATAAAAAATTTCTGAAGATAAAATATTTGCTAAATATTTTCATGGAGACAAACCTCTCATATATAGCTTTACGTAAATCGAAATACTTCTTGAACAAGTCATGAACAAAATACCTCAAGAATTTGATGAAAACGGGAGATGTCATCGGGACCCATTCCTGGAGGGCAGCTGATATAGAAATATGGTTCAAATCCATGAACATGGCAGCAGACGCTATGTCCTAATCAACACCCAAGAAGAGTTTCTTATAATTATTAATTTCAGGCATTCTAAGTAATGATGCAAGAAAGAGAAACCAAACATAACTATGACATGAATGCTCTGAACCTGCTAGGGTGCTATGTTCTAAAAAGGTTTATTAGGAGTCTCATTTTGATACTACAGTCACAGTGAGACATGCACAACAATGTTGTTACATGGGTTGATACCTTTTCTTTACATCCTATAACTGATATATACATTCATCACGCACAACATCATAGTAACAGTTTATGTTTTAAGATTGAAGTTTTAGAATGTCGATTGAAAGATTGCTAGCAAGTTAAATAGCCCAGAGGTATAACATAACACTGGTAATGTAACCATTCTCATCATTTTTCTTTTTTCCTTTTTTTCTGTTGCATCTTTCTTTTTTACTTGCAAACACCAATGAAGTTAAAAATTTAGGAAATAAAATTTTAATTATTAACCAATTTAGGGAATGATACCAAAAAACATTCCTTGATTTTACCCTAATATCGCTTCACATTTTTCTCAATTTCACTTAATGACCTCAAAAAACTAGCAGAAAATTTATAACAATTAAAAAAAAGAGTAAAATTTTGAAGAAAAAAAATCATATAAAATCCTAAATTGTTTATGCTGATAAAAGGCTTGCACCATTTTGAATTGATCTTCAATACAAGCTCTAATGTTCCTAAGCAAAATTATTTACACAAATTAACAAAAAAAAATTACTATAATATAAGCATATAGCAAGCAAATAAAAACATGCCTGAAAATCAAGAGTAATGCTGCATGCACCGGATGATGTGAACTGTGAGTACATGACTCATATATACAGGTATACAAATACAAATTTAGGTATAAAAGTAAGGTGCAATTATCATTTTCATTATGCTAAACACACAAGAACAGACCACTTACACTCATACACACAGAAAACTGTTTACATAAAATGCCCTTGTTCGGGTACACAGAAAACTATTTACATAAAATGCCATTGTTCGGGTACATGAATTTATACTTATTTAATACATGAGTTTAGAGAGAGATAGAGAAAGAGGTAACCTTCTCGAGTAACTCCAAAGATTCTTATGATAGCCGCAGGACCAGAAGAATTAGGCAACAACCCCTTATTACTCTCTCCAATCACATAATCAATTTCCAGCTGCTGAAATACTATTTTGCAAAACTCATTAAAAAAATAGGAAAAAATCCGCTCCAAATCATTAGAAAAATTCAAGCATTCTAGTTGAAAGTAGTGAAACAATTACTTGCTGAAGTTTTTAGACTGAGAAACTCATTAAAAAAATAGAAGAAAATCAACTCTAAATCCCTAGAAAAATTCAAGCATTCTAATGATAGTAGTGAATCAGTTACTTACTGATGTTTTTAGTCTGAGATTGGTAGGGCTGAGACAGCGCCGGCCGCTTCCATTTCCCGAGGCGCGAGGCAATTGCTTCTCTCTCCTCCATGTCTCGGAGCAGGAGGGCTTCTTCTTCGTGTAGTAGGGTTTCGTCGAGGAAAACGTCCTCATCAAACATCTCTTCTTCTTCCACGGCCGCTGCCGCGGCATGGTGCTTCTGCGGCAGCGGAGTCTGGGCTGTTGGCGGTGCCGCCCGCTTCTTGGCGTTACCTTTGTTCATGGCTAAACTGAAAAAGACTGAGAAAGAGGGAGAAAGGGATTGTGAAAAAGAAGAGGGGAATGGCGGGGAAATGGGATTCCCGCCAGTTTTAAGGGTTTTTATAGTGAGTGAAATCGAGTAAATGAACACTGATACGTTTTTATGTTAATCCATTTATTAAAAAAATTATTTTTATTAGTCAATTTATGAAATCTCAAACTTAAAATTAATGTATTATATTTGATTAATATAAGTACTAACTAACAATTAATATTATAAGTTACTACAAAAATACTCCTCCGTCTCAGGATAAAAATCTGGTGAACTTTTCACGCATATTAAGAAGATGAATGAAATGATAAAATTGTCCATAATAATATGTCATTAATTATTTTTAATGTAGGTGAGATAGTGACTTTCTAGTTATTCAATTCAAAATATTATCTCTCTATACTTATTAAATATGGAGAGAGAATTAAAATAAGAAAAATATGAGATATTTAATGTTACGGGCATAATAAGAAAAAATGTGTAAAAATTTAATTATTAAAAATAATTAAACATTTAATATGGGACTACCCAAAATAGTAATAAGAATTTTTATCATGAGATGGAGCCGGAGGGAAGTATAATTTATTATTAAAAAACTTATTGCTCTTTTTAATAGTCTTTGATAGCTTCGTTGCCTCTTTTTAGCCTTACTTATTTTTTGCACAGAGACTGTTGTTTGATAAAACCACCACCACCCACAATCCATCGCCACCACCACTCACCCCATCATTCGCCACCACCCACAATCATTACCAACCACTATCACCAAACACCAACCACCGCCCACCGCCCATGATGAGTATGAAATATGTTATACTTTTATTACTTAATATTTAATCTTTTGTATTTATTTTGTGTCTAAATAAACTCATTATTCTTATATTTTTATTTTAGGTACAATTGGAGGGGTTTCATGATTTTGGAAATAAATTGGAGAAGGTTTACGGGATTCCTAGCAAATCAAGGATTCAACAATTAGTAACATAAATGGATTTAGATTCACGCGGCAATGAGTTTAAGCACATGACAATTGTGGGATTTAATTCCAATTTCAAATCTGAATTTTGGATTCTAGAAGATTAGTTTTTACAATTCTATTGTAATTTGGATTTCTTTTAGACTAAGATTTATTTCAAATTGAATTCTATTTCTTTATGGAAATTAGTGTAATCAGGTAATTCCTTTTAGGATTTGGATTTCTACTTCCTATAGGATTTAGGACTTTGTCTAGCACAATAAATAGAGGATGAGAGTCAGGGTTTTTGTGACGCCCCCAAAATAGGTATACATCACTTATTCTGAGTCGCCAACTACATGGTACAGAATACAAATACAATCTTAAATATACTACAAGAGCTGTGAGTTTTAATACAAATATTGTCTTCTAGACAATAATCAAACTCAAAATAAGTCATCAATACATTTATTATCACACTATTTCATAGAATAGTGAGGACTACTAATACTATCATCTAGACCGTCACTCCGTTCCTCGACTAGTCTCTGCTACGTTCTCATTTCCTGAAGAGAACAATGAAAGCAAACGGATGAGCTCAACTAGCTCAGTAAGAAATATTATGACTAAGATAATGCAGAATAAATTATCGTTAGTCTTCAACAGTGTTAAACTGATAAAATATAACAAACATCAAGTTTAACTGCAGCGGAACAAGCAATCCATTAAAAGAGTCAAGTAGAGAATAAAATCTACTATCTTTTATGATTTAAAAAGGTTTTTCATCACTTTTATCGCTGAGACTCAGCTTAACAAATAATCCACATCATCCCTGCACTACGGCCAATGATATTTATTAGTATCACGACCACAAATTATCCATGAACTACGGGCCAATGATATTCGTGTATTCATCAATGGTCATGATCATGCCAACAACTGTCCATCAATACACTACGGGCCAATAAGGACTTTTACCACCTCATTTGTAACATTACGGTCATGATTATACCGAATAATCCCTGGCCATAATCATACCAAGTCCATCTATACACTACAGGCCACAGATGACTTTCAACATAATATAAACATGAGGATGATGACAATGATATAAGAATTCAATAAAACAAGTTCAAGAATTAATTTATCCAAGAACCAATAATGTCCAAATTGTCAACAAGATACTTCTTTGTGGAGTAAAATTCAAGAATGCTCAGAAGAATATTTCCATAAAAAAATACTGGATGAAGCGCAAATATCAAAGATATTCCACTAATTTCATAGAGTATAAAAGCCAAAACTTTAACCAACTGAGTATAATAAAGAATAGAATAACAAAAGAAATCACCAGGCATGCGATAGACCGCACAGACAGGTTATTCCAACAGAATAATAAATAACGGAACTAGGTCAAGCGTAAACGCACCGACAGGATATTCCGACAGAATAATAAATAATAGAACCAGGTCTGGCGTAAACGCACAAACAGGATATTCTAACAGAATAATAAATAATAGAACCAGGTTTGGCGTAAACGCACAGACAGGATATTCTAACAGAATAATAAATAATGGAATAATAGAAGTTCTCTTCATGAATACAAAAGAATAATACCCCTTACCTTAGAAGAAACTGGATATAGGAAAAGAAAGGTAGCAGACTGCTCTTTCTTCTTTCTCTCTCTAGAGTTTCAGTGAATTCGTAAAAAATAATGAAGGAAGGAGCTTCTATTTATAGGAGAATGGAAAGGCACTGTGTAAGGATTTTTCTCACGGATGCAACAGTTATGCAATCAGATGAAAATGTTTTTGTAACCCACAGACACAATTGTCAATCAACCAACCAATAAGAAATAAGCAAAATTATAATACATATATATATATATATATATATATATATATATATATATATATATATATATATATAAACCACACATGTTATAAACATATATATACGTATAATACTAATTACCTTTTGTAAAGCAACAACATTTCCCCCACCATTTCCCACCCACACATTTAAACGTATATAAATAGTTTATTATTCACACACACCACAACCCACTCACCCACATTTAATATATATAAATACACCCATCACTCCACCACTCCACCCCATACACGGTTGAAAATTGTAAGACCCAAAATTATTAATAAATAAAATTTAATTTCCTCTATTTATTATTCTAAAATAGTAAGGGTTGATTTGATTAGTTATGGGTAAAATGCGCAAATATTTTAAATAAGCAAGTGGTTATAAAATATTCATTGTTGTCGGGGAATATTCGCTTGGTCGTGGAATATTCTTACTGTCGGAGAATATTCGTACGACGGCGCAGTCTTTTGTGGGCCCCATAACGGAAAGCGATTGGATGAAGAAAACGACAAAAATAAGTTGTTTATAAATAACGGCGTAGTTGTTACCGTTAATACTGTTGGAATACCCGGTGGTTAAAACACGGTAATACGCGTTGTTGCACAGTAGCACACGGTATTGCACCAATTATTGATTCTTATGTAAGAAGGCACTACTCAATAATGGTTACAGTAATTACTGTTCAATATTTTATTTTATTGATTAAATAATTGCTACGTTTATATTTTATAATTGTCACTACGTAGTATTTTCCATTATCGGAGCAATAATTCATATTATCTGAATAATATTATTAGATAACATTATTGGTAATGTCTAGAAAGTTCTGTCTAAGGAGAGGTTTGGTCATCTAATTGCGCGCCAGATGGAGAAATCTTTATTGGAAAGCCCCCTCTTTCCTGGGAACGGCCTGGTTGCCAGTACTGTGATTCTGTAATATTATTTGTGTATAATTAATTATTGATTTATATGATGAGAAAAATATTGATTTTATGTGGATATAGATGGAGAAATTTTTTAATGTGACAATTGTTGAAAATTAATATTTTATCTTTTTCTGATAAAATAATTCATTTAAATATATTATTTTAATAATATATTGATGGTGATATTTTTATAATGAATGTGGGATATATGAGTATATGAGAAGGAAGAGTATTTGTGTGACATTAAATGATTAACACATGTTTTGTGTGTTGGTGGACACAATTCTTGACCGAAAATTTATTATTAATTGTAAAATCGTCCGTTTGTGGATTTTGGTCAATTTTTACTTAGAATTTGGAAAAACTTTCTTCTGCAAAATTGTAGAGAATTGAATTTCCTATAAAAACTCGCGAGATTCGAATTTTCTGATAAAAGGGCTATTTATTATGAATTATTGAAGTTCTGAAGTTCCGAAATAATTGATTTTTGGAAGTTTTATTTATTATTTTGAAGAAAAACGTTTTTTGGCATTTAAGTGGGCTAACATGTGATATAAATGGGCTGAGATCAGATGTCTAGAGGTGGGCTAAGAAAAATTTGATAAATATATTAATATTATATTAAATTTTCTGCTTTGGTGTTCTAAGCATTTTTCTATAAATAGGGTGCTTAGGTTAGAATTGAAAATCACACCAGAAACACAAGTTTCTCTCTATTTCTCTCTCTATATCGAGCGTATTTTTGTGTGTATTTGATACTTTGAGTGTTGCTATACGGTGCAAGTTTCCTTCAGCACTATATCTAGTATTCCAGTCAGAAGTACCGTCTTTCCGAGGTAAGGGATGTTATTTCTTCTTAAATGATATTATTTTCTTCAATATCATTATGCCGAAGTATTGATCTGAACTTTTTATCAAATTTGGAACTTTTTATGTCGGGGTTACTATTCACGAGTTACTATTCACCGAAAAAAGAAATTTTCTTCTTTTTGTACAAAATATCTATTCTGGATACTAGCTTTGATTGTATCCATGTTTTGATCATTCTTGAATTTTACTCCACTATGATTATTTATGAGGTATTTTGGACATGGAATAGTTGAAATACGAATCCTTAATATTTATTATTTTGTTTCACTGGATTCATTTCCTTTAAAATATTTTTCATCATCCTCAGTCCTAAATGATGATATAATTGAATATCTTTGGCCTGTAGTGCAAAGATTAATGATTTCTGATGAATATCTTTGGCCCGTAGTGCAAAGATGAACAGGTGTTCAGATGAACATGACCAACTGGTGAATATCTTTGGCTTGTAGTGCGAAGATGAATATTGATTGATGTTACAGGGATAAAATGCTGATGATGGACTTTTAAATTCATAGATAATCGTAGATTTCATTCTCTACGTAACTTTTCTATGAATTATTATTTTCCGCTGCGAATATGGATTTAAAACTTGTTGTCTATTGTATTCTATTAGATTTTTCCCTGTTGAAGACTAACGATAATTTATTTTATATTATCTTAGTCATAATGTTCTTTACTGGGCTAGTTGAGCTCACCCTTTTCCTTGTTCCATTTTCTTCTCAGGAGGCGAGAATGTAGCAAGTACTAGTCGGGGTATGGAATGAAGGTTCTAGGAAGTTGTTTTAGTAGTCTTCACCCTTTTTTTTTGTAAAATATTGTACCAATAATTGTAATGAAGACTGATTTGAGTGTGGATATTGTCTAGATGATAATATTTGTATTTACACTCACAGTTTTTATGTTGTATTAATAAAGTTGTAGTTGTTTTTGTACCATGTTATTGACGACTCAGAATGGGTGTTGTTTACCTGTTTTGGGGGCGTCACAGTTGGTATCAGAGCTTAGGGATATGATCTCTGGTGGAGATCGGGGAATAGAACTAGGAGGGGAGAGACGAGTAAATCCTTCGCTAGTGTGTCCTACCTAAGCTTATTTGTTGGTCGGTCATAATATAGGGATATTATGTGATTTGTTAATTTGTTAAATTAACCCTTGTTTTATGGCAGTATTTGAGAATGTCGACTGAGAATGTTAACAGTGGAGTAAATGAAACCGTGGAGACACCTGTACTCACCAACGAGGAGAACGTGCAACAGGCTGGCAATGTTCCTCCTGTGAACAACACCACTGAGCAGACGATGAACGATGAGATGTTTAGAAGTTTTTTGCGGTTCATGAAAAACCAGACGAAGGAGATTCCTGTTCAAAATATAGGAAGAAGCAATGGCAACGCACAGCTGGTCACAGCCAAGCAGTTCAAAGAGTTGGGACCACCAGAATTTAAGGGAAAGCCGGATCCGATCATGGCGGAAACGTGGGTCAAGAAAATTACCAAGATATTCGATGTCTTGGGATGCACGGAGGAACAGAAGGTTCCATTCGCCACCTTTATGTTCCGTGGTGAGGCAGACTACTGGTGGGAGTCTGTGAAACGTACCCATCCAGCCGCACTCAGCATGTCTTGGGAGACATTTCAGAAACTGTTCAATGACAAATACTTTCCTGAAAGTGTTCGTCATATAAAGGAAGTGGAGTTTATTAGACTGGAGCAGAACAACATGACGGTGTCCAAGTACGAGGCGAAGTTTGCAGAGTTGTCCAGGTTTGCACCTCATTTGGTGGAGAATGAGGAACGTATGACGCGGATGTTTCTGAGAGGTTTGAAACCCGGCATACGTCAATATCTCATTTCTCATAAATTTTCTCTCTATTCAGATGTTGTCAATAGGGCTCAATTATTAGAGCGAGATAACGAGTATGGTCAACCGAGGGACCACAACCATGATCATACCGGTGACAACAGTCATCAGAACAATGATAACCAGCGGAGAAAGAAAAATACAGACAAGAACGGCAACCACTCTGGTGGTAATCGTGGCCAGAAAATAGAAGAAGCGAGTCGGGAGGAGATTTTAAAAAGAGGAGATTCAACAATGATAATACGAAGACGTCAGCACCAGCAACAACTGGTTCCAAGGGAGGAGAACGACCACCGGTCATATGCTATAAATGTGGAAAAGAGGGACATATCAACCCAAACTGTCCACAACAGTTCAAGGTATGCTATAATTGTGGAAAGGAAGGACATATCGCTCGAGATTGTACGGTAGCGAAACCAAGTTCAGCGGGGACGGTGACTCAAAAGGCTGCCCCAGAAAAGTCAACGGTTCCTGGAAGAGCGTTTGTCGTGACTGGTCAACATGCGAGGAACCCAAACGAGGTGATCACGGGTAAGTTAATCATAAATTCATGTGAAGTTTATACCTTACTAGATACCGGTGCTACCCATTCATTTATTTCTCCTGCTTGTGCTCAACGTTTAAACTTGACTCCGGAAAAATTATACTTTGATTTATCTATGGAGACTCCGTTAGGGGAAACTTTCATCACATCTACTGTTTATAAATCTTGTTTGATCCAAGTTGGCACCATCACCTTACCTGTTGACCTTATCTCTTTAAAGATACTTGCATTTGACGTGATTTTAGGAATTGATTGGTTAACTACTCATCATGCCAAAATTGATTATTTTCGTAAGGTGGTTAGTTTTCATATTCCTAATCAACCTGTTGTTCGAATTCAAGCAACAAAGCCATTAAAATCAATCACTGTCATATCAAGCCATAAAGTCATTCGTTTATTGAAAAATGGATGTCAAGCTTTCTTAACCCATGTTATGGATTTGAATAAAGACACGTCAAATTTGAATAATATTCCTGTTGTTAGTAACTTTCCTGACGTATTTCTTGAAGAACTTCCCGGTCTACCCCCAGAACATGAAGTTGAATTCTTTATTAATCTTGAACCTGGTACAAAGCCCATTTCTAAAACCCCATATCGAATGGCTCCTATTGAACTTCAGGAGTTAAAAGTCCAACTACAAGAGTTGTTGGACATCGGTTTTATTCGTCCTAGTACATCTCCTTGGGGTGCTTCTGTTTTATTTGTAAAGAAGAAAGACGGGAGTATGCGACTTTGTATCGATTACCGGGAATTAAACCATGTCACCATCAAGAATAGGTATCCGCTACCTCGTATTAATGACCTGTTTGACCAGTTATAAGGAGCACAATTCTTTTCAAAAATCGATCTTCGTTTTGGATATCATCAGCTGAAAGTTAAAACTGAGGATATTCCGAAGACTGCCTTTAGAACTCGGTACGGGCATTATGAACTCTTAGTCATATCTTTTGGATTGACTAATGCTCCTGCGGCTTTCATGGATATGATGAACCGAGTATTCAAGGATTATTTGGATCAGTTCGTTGTTGTCTTTATTGATGACATCCTCATATATTCCAAAAGCCGTGAAGATCATGAGCACCATCTGAAGCTGGTACTCCAAAGGCTGCGTGAAAACAAGCTATATGCTAAATTGAGGAAATGCGAGTTCTGGCTTGAGGAAGTAGCATTCCTAGGACACGTGGTGTCAAAACATGGAGTATCTGTGGACCCGGCGAAGATTGAAGCAATACAAAGCTGGGAGCAACCGAAGACGGTGACCGATGTACGTAGCTTTCTGGGCTTAGCTGGTTATTATCGGAGATTCGTAGAAGGGTTTTCTCGAATCGCTACCCCATTAACTCAGCTGACTCGGAAGGATATCAAATTCGTATGGAGCGAAGAATGCGAGAAGAGTTTCCAAGAGCTTAAGAGGAGACTCATTTCGGCACCTGTTCTGACAATACCATCTGGTTCGGATGGATTTGTTATCTACAGCGATGCTTCAGGCAAAGGGTTAGGATGTGTTCTCATGCAACGTGGGAAAGTCATAGCCTATGCCTCGCGACAACTTAAAGAATATGAGAGGAATTATCCTACTCATGATCTAGAGTTGGCAGCAGTCGTTTTCGCGCTAAAGATCTGGAGGCACTATCTATATGGGGAGAAAGTGGAGATATATTCAGACCATAAAAGCCTCAAATATTCTTCACTCAAAAAGAACTCAACATGCGGCAACGACGTTGGCTCGAGCTGTTGAAAGATTACGACCACACTATTCAATACCATCCTGGAAAAGCAAACGTGGTAGCTGACGCGTTGAGTAGAAGATCATATGCAGGAACGAGTGCGATGATGTCAAGTATACGCGTAGAACCAACTGTAATCGATAAAGTTAAAGTTGCTCAAGCTACAGACCCGAAGCTGATGCGTATGAAGAAGAAAGTGCAAGAAGGTGCTATTCTAGAAGCAAGAATCGATGAAGAAAGAATACTTCGAGTCCACTCCAGACTTTGTGTTCCTAACGATTCTGATTTGAAGTACAAGATCATGATGGAGGCACACAATACACCATTTGCAATCCATCCTGGAAGTACTAAAATGTATCGTGATCTTCGACATACATTTTGGTGGAACAATATGAAGAGAGAGATTGCAAAGTTTATCTCGAGGTGTTTAACTTGTCAACGTGTAAAGGCGGAGCATCAAGTACCAAAGGGTCCATTGCAACCACTTGAGATTCCGAAATGGAAGTGGGAACACATTACCATGGATTTCGTTACGGGTCTTCCCACGGTTTCTCAAGGCATAAATGCTATTTGGATTATAGTTGATAGATTAACCAAGTCTGCTCATTTCTTACCGATACGGGAGACTTATTCCCTTGAACGTCTTGCTAGTATGTACGTGAATGAGATTGTAAGGTTGCATGGCATGCCAGTATCCATAGTTTCGGATCGTGACCCAAGATTCACTTCAAGATTTTGGGTTAGCTTGCAAAAAGCTATGGGCACGGATTTACGGTTCAGTTCGGCATACCATCCTCAAACGGACGGGCAATCCGAGAGGACTATTCAAACTCTTGAAGATCTATTAAGACTTTGTGTCCTAGATTTCAAAGGAAGTTGGGATAAGTACCTACCATTGGTGGAATTCTCCTACAACAACAGTTATCAGGCAAGTATAGGTGTGGCTCCCTTTGAAGCATTGTATGGACGAAAGTGTCGCTTTCCAGTATGTTGGGATGAGGTGGGAGAAGCAACGTTGTTGGGACTAGAGTTGGTACGAATGACTACAGAGAAGATCCAAACGATTCGACAACGTATACAAACGGCACAGGATCGACAAAAGAGTTATGCGGATCTTCATCGAAAGGACGTGGAATTTGACATTGGGGATCATGTATTATTACGTGTAGCTCCATGGAAAGGAGTTACAAAATTTGGGAAGAGAGGAAAGCTCAATCCACGATTTATTGGTCCATTTCAGATTCTTGACCGAGTAGGAAATGTGGCCTATAGACTCGCGTTACCTCCAAGTATGTCTCGTGTTCATAATGTTTTTCATATATCTGTGCTTCGTAAATATGTGAAAGACCCGAACCACGTTATTGAGTTAGAACCGGACGAGATAGCCGAAGACTTAACGTACGAGGAGGTACCTGTCAAGATCTTGGATAGGAAGGAGCATGTCCTACGCACGAAGGTCATACCACAAGTTAAAGTTTTGTGGAGAAACCATGCTATTGAGGAAATGACCTGGGAGTTAGAAACGGAAATGAAAGCGAGGTATCCTCATCTTTTCGAAACACCAGGTACGTATGTCAATTTCGAGGACGAAATTTCATAAGGAGGGGAGGTTGTAAGACCCCAAATTATTAATAAATGAAATTTAATTTCCTCTATTTATTATTCTGAAATAGTAAGGGTTGATTTGATTAGTTATGGGTAAAATGCGCAAATATTTTAAATAAACAAGTGGTTATAAAATATTCATTGTTGTCGGGGAATATTTGCTTGGTCATGGAATATTCTTACTGTCGGAGAATATTCGTACGACGACACAGTCTTTTGTGGGCCCCATAACGGAAAGCGATTGGATGAAGAAAACGACAAAAATAAGTTGTTTATAAATAACGGCGTAGTTGTTACCGTTAATACTGTTGGAATACCCGGTGGTTAAAACACGGTAATACGCGTTGTTGCACAGTAGCACACGGTATTGCACCAATTATTGATTCTTATGTAAGAAGGCACTACTCAATAATGGTTACAGTAATTACTGTTCAATATTTTATTTTATTGATTAAATAATTGCTACGTTTATATTTTATAATTGTCACTACGTAGTATTTTCCATTATCAGAGCAATAATTCATATTATCTGAATAATATTATTAGATAACATTATTGGTAATGTCTAGAAAGTTCTGTCTAAGGAGAGGTTTGGTCATCTAATTGCGCGCCAGTAAGGAGAAATCTTTATTGGAAAGCCCCCTCTTTCCTGGGAACGGCCTGGTTGCCAGTACTGTGATTCTGTAATATTATTTGTGTATAATTAATTATTGATTTATATGATGAGGAAAATATTGATTTTATGTGGATATAGGGAGAAATTTTTTAATGTGACAATTGTTGAAAATTAATATTTTATCTTTTTCTGATAAAATAATTCATTTAAATATATTATTTTAATAATATATTGATGGTGATATTTTTACAATGAATGTGGGATATATGAGTATATGAGGAGGAAGAGTATTTGTGTGACATTAAATGATTAACACATGTTTTGTGTGTTGGTGGACACAATTCTTGACCGAAAATTTATTATTGATTGTAAAATCGTCCGTTTGTGGATTTTGTTCAATTTCTGTTTGGAATTTAGAAAAACTTTCTTCTGCAAAGTTGTAGAGAATTGAATTTCCTTAAAAACTCGCAAGATTCGAATTTTCTGATAAAAGGACTATTTATTATGAATTATTGAAGTTCTGAAGTTCCGAAATAATTGATTTTTGGAAGTTTTATTTATTATTTTGAAGAAAAACATTTTTTGGCATTTAAGTGGGCTAACATGTGATATAAATGGGCTGAGATCAGATGTCTAGAGGTGGGCTAAGAAAAATTTGATAAATATATTAATATTATATTAAATTTTCTGCTTTGGTGTTCTAAGCATTTTCCTATAAATAGGGTGCTTAGGTTAGAATTGAAAATCACACCAGAAACACAAGTTTCTCTCTATTTCTCTCTCTATATCGAGCGTATTCTTGTGTGTATTTGATACTTTGAGTGTTGCTATACGGTGCAAGTTTCCTTCAGCACTATATCTAGTATTCCAGTCAGAAGTACCGTCTTTCCGAGGTAAGGGATGTTATTTCTTCTTAAATGATATTATTTTCTTCAATATCATTATGCCGAAGTATTGATCTGAACTTTTTATCAAATTTAGAATTTTTTATGTCGGGGTTACTATTCACGAGTTACTATTCACGAGTTACTATTCACCGAAAAATGAAATTTTCTTCTTTTTGTACAAAATATCTATTCTGGATACTAGCTTTGATTGTATCCATATTTTGATCATTCTTGAATTTTACTCCACTATGATTATTTATGAGGTATTTTGGACATGGAATAGCTGAAATACGAATCCTTAATATTTATTATTTTGTTTCACTGGATTCGTTTCCTTCAAAAAAAATTTCATCATCCTCAGTCCTAAATGATGATATAATTGAATATCTTTGGCCTGTAGTGCAAAGATTAATGATTTCTGATGAATATCTTTGGCCCGTAGTGCAAAGATGAACAGGTGTTTAGATGAACATGACCAACTAGTGAATATCTTTGGCTTGTAGTGCGAAGATAAATATTGATTGATGTTACAGGGATAAAATACTGATGATGGACTTTTAAATTCATAGATAATCGTAGATTTCATTCTCTACGTAACTCTTCTATGAATTATTATTTTCCGCTGCGAGTATGGATTTAAAACTTGTTGTCTATTGTATTCTATTAGATTTTTCCCTGTTGAAGACTAACGATAATTTGTTTTATATTATCTTAGTCATAATGTTCTTTATTGGGCTAGTTGAGCTCACCCTTTTTCTTGTTGTTCCATTTTCTTCTTAGGAGGCGAGAATGTAGCAAGTACTAGTCGGGGTATGGAATGAAGGTTTTAGGAAGTTGTTTTAGTAGTCCTCACTATTTTTTTTGTAAAATATTGTACCAATAATTGTAATGAAGACTTATTTGAGTGTGGATATTGTCTAGATGACAATATTTGTATTTACACTCACAATTTTTTTGTTGTATTAATAAAGTTGTAGTTGTTTCTGTACCATGTTATTGACGACTCAGAATGGGTGTTGTATACCTGTTTTGGGGGCGTTACAAAAATCCCTCCACCAAAATCATTCATCCCACTAGTGGCCCCAACCAAATATATATATATATATATATATATATATATATATATATATATATATATATATAAATAAATATACCGAAAACTTTCTACCGATTACTTTGAAAAATGGGTAAATGAGGGTCCATAAAATAAGCAAAACTTCATAAAAATCACCTTAATAATTTTAACAACATTTATCACCTTTATTATAATTCACAATATTAATCGACCAGGTCGTTCTCAGGAAAGAGGGGGCTTTCCAATAAGAATTTCTCCCTATTGACGCGCAATTAGGTGACTAAACCTCTCCTTGACAGAACTTCTAGACATCGTTAATATTGTAAATTATAATATTAATAACTTTGTCGTCTCAATTATTGATTTAATAATATATAAAATATTGACAATAATTGAATCAAATAACATGAGATACTATGCAACAATTACTGTAGCAATAATTGAACAAAACTGAGTGACTTCTCACGTAAGCATCAATAATCAATACCGTGTGCTACTATGCAACCACGCGTATTACTGTACTTTTAACACCGGGTGTTTCAACAGTTAACGGTAAAACTTCCGCCGTTATTTTCATAAAGTATTTTTGTCCTTTTCTCAATCCGACAATAATTTCGTTGTGGGGTCCACCAATGATTGTGTCGTTGTACGAATATTCCTGTTAAAACGAATATTCCCCGACCAATCGAATATTATATAACAACTTGCGTACTTTGCAAAATTTATAAATATTACCCACAACTATAACATTATATCAAATTCATTCCATAATATTAAAAAATGATATTTATAGAAAATTCATCTTTATAAAAAAAATTGGGGTCTTACAATCTCTCCTTCTTATGAAATTTCGCCCTCGAAATTAGGGTACGTACCTGATATGTCGAAGAGGTAAGGATACCTTGATTTCATTTCAGATTCTAACTCCCAGGTCATTTCCTCAACATCGTGGTTCCTCCACAAAACTTTGACTTGAGGTATAACCTTGGAGCGTAGAACATGATCCTTCTTATCCAAGATTTGAACAGGAACCTCTTCATACGTTAAATCTTCCGCTATTTTGTCCGGTTCTAACTCAATAATGTGGTGCGGGTCTTTCACATATTTACGTAACATAGATATGTGAAAAATGTTATGAACACGAGACATACTTGGCGGTAAAGCGAGTCTATAAGCCACAGTTCCTACTCGATCGAGAATTAAAAATGGGCCAATGAATCGAGGATTGAGCTTTCCTCTCTTTCCAAATCTCATAACTCCTTTCCATGGAGCAACACGTAACAACACATGATCTCCAATATCGAATTCCACGTCATTTCGATGAAGATCAACATAACTTTTTTGTCGATCTTGTGAGGTTTTTATACGTTGTCGGATCGTTTGAATCTTTTCCGTAGTCATTCGTACCAACTTCGGTCCCAACAACGCTGCTTCACCCACCTCATCCCAGCATACTGGAGAACGACACTTTCTTCCATACAACGCTTCGAATGGAGCCATACCAATACTTGCTTGATAACTGTTGTTGTAGGAAAACTCTACCGATGATAAAAACTTGTCCCAACTTCCCTTGAAGTCAAGGACACAGAGTCTTAATAAATCTTCAAGAGTTTGAATAGTCCTCTCTGATTGTCCGTCCGTCTGAGGATGATATGCTGAACTAAATCGTAAATCCGTGCCCATAGCTTTTTGTAAACTAACCCAAAATCGTGAAGTGAATCTTGGGTGTCGATCAGAAACTATGGATACTGGCATACCATGCAATCTTACAATCTCGTTTATGTACATACGAGCAAAATGTTCAAGTGTATAAATTTCTCGTATAGGTAGGAAATGAGCCGACTTGGTCAATCTATCAATAATGACCCAAATCGCATCTATGCCTTGAGAAACCTTGGGAAAACCGGTAACAAAATCCATGGTAATGTGCTCCCACTTTCATTCTGGAATTTTAAGTGGTTACAATGGACCTTTTGGTACTTGATGCTCCGCCTTGACTCGTTGACACGTTAGACACCTTGAGATAAACAACGCTATCTCTTTCTTCATATTTCCCCACCAAAATGTATGTCGAAGATCACGATACATTTTGGTACTCTCAGGATGGATTGTAAACGGTGTGTTGTGCGCCTCCATCGTGATTTTATACTTTAAATCAGGGTCGTTAGGAACACAAAGTCTGGAGTTGACTCGAAGTATTCCCTCTTCATCGATTCTTGCTTTCGGCATAGCACCTTCTTGCACTTACGCATCAGCTCCAGGTCTGTAGTTTGAGCAGCTTTAACTTTATCGATTAAAGTCGATTCTACTCGTATATTCGCCACCATCACATGGGTCCCTGGAGTCTTTAACTCTATCTCTATCCTTTGCAAGTCACACAAAATGGGTCTTTACGTTGACAATATCGCACTCGTACCCGCATATGATCTTCTACTCAATGCGTCAGCTACCACGTTCGCTTTTTCAGGATGGTATTGGATGGTATGATCATAATCTTTCAACAGTTCAAGCCAACGTCGTTGTCGCATGTTGAGTTCCTTTTGAGTGAAGAAATATTTGAGGCTTTTATGATCCGTAAAGATCTCCACTTTCTCCCCATACAAGTAATGCCTCCAAATTTTAAGTGCGAAAACAGCAGCTGCCAACTCTAGATTATGAGTAGGATAATTCCTCTCATATTCTTTGAGTTGTCGAGATGCATAGGCTATGACTTTCCCATGTTGCATGAGAACACATCCTAACCCTTTGCCCGAAGCATCACTATAGATGACAAATCCCTCCGAGCCAAATGGTATGGTCAGAACAGGTGCTGAAATAAGTCTTCTCTTGAGTTCTTGAAAACTATTCTCACATTCCTTGCTCCAACCGAATTTTGTATCTTTCCGAGTCAGCTGAGTTAATGGAGTAGCGATTCGAGAAAATCCTTCCATGAATCTCCGATAATATCCAGCTAAGTCGAGAAAGCTACGTACTTCGGTCACTGATTTGGGTTGCTCCTAGCTTTGAATAGCTTCAATCTTTGTTGGGTCAACAGATATTCCATGATTTGATATTACGTGCCCAAGGAATGCTACTTCCTCAAGCCAGAACTCGCATTTCTTCAACTTGGCATAAAGCTTGTATTCACGAAGCTTTTGGAGTATCAGCCTCAAGTGTTGCTCATGATCTTCACGGCTTTTAGAATAAATAAGGATGTTATCAATAAAGACGACCACAAAGTGATCCAAATATTCCTTGAATACTCGGTTCATCATATTCACGAAGGCAGCAGGAGCATTAGTCAATCCAAAGGACATGACTGGGAATTCATAATGCCCGTACCTAGTTCTGAAAGCCGTCTTTGGAATGTCATCGTTTCTAATCTTCAATTAGTGATATCCGGAACGAAGATCAATCTATGAAAAGAATTTGGCTCCTTACAACTGGTCAAACAGGTCATTAATACGTGGCAATGGGTACCTATTTTTGATGGTGACATGATTCAACTCCCGATAATCAATACAAAGTCGCATACTCCCATCTTTCTTCTTCACGAATAGAACAGGAGCACCCCAAGGAGAAGTACTAGGACGAATAAAGCCAATGTCTAACAATTCCTGCAGTTGGGTCTTTAACTCTTGAATAGGAGCCATTCGATATGGGGCTTTGGAAATGAGTTTTGTACCGGGTTCAAGGTCGATACAAAATTCAATTTCACGCTCTTGGTGTAGGTCAGGAAGTTCTTTAGAGAATACGTCAGGAAATTCATTAACAATAGAAATATCATTCAAAACTGACATATTTTTGTTTAGATCCGTGACATGAGCTAAGAAAGCTTGACATCCGTTTTTCAATAAACAAATAGCTTTATGGCTTGAGATGACCATGATTGATTTTAATGGTTTGGTCGCTTGAATTCGCATAATAGGTTGATTAGGAATATGAAAGCTAACAACCTTACGAAAACAGTCAAGTTTTGCATGATGAGTAGTTAACCAATCAATCCCTAGAATCACATCAAATGCAAGTATTTTCAATGAAATAAAATCGACAGGTAATGTGAAGGTACCGATTTGAACCAAACAAGACTTATAAACAGTGGATGTAATGAAGGTTTCTCCCAATGGAGTTTCCACAGATAAGTCAAAGTCTAATTTCTCCGGAGTCAAATTTAATCGTTGAGCGCAAGTAGGAGAAATAAAAGAATGGGTAGAACCGGTATCAAATAAGGTATAGACTTCTTTAGAGTTTATGATAAGCTTACCCGTGATGACCACGTTCAGGTTCCTTGCTTTCTGGGAGGTCACAACAAACGATCTCCCTTGAACTACTGTTTTGACTTGTCTGGGACGGTATTTTGTGTCACCGTTCCAACTAGACTTGTCTTCGGTGCACGACAAAATCGGGCTAGGTGACCTTCTCTTCCACAATTATAACACGCTTTGGATGGCATCGCGCAGTTTGGACTGATATGTCCTTCTCCTCCGCATTTGAAGCATATGATAGGTGGTCGTTCTCTTTCCTTAACCACGGGTGCTGATGCTGACGTCTTTCCATCATTGTTGAATCTCTTCTTCTTAAAATGTCCATTCTTATTGTCTTGGCCATGATTATCACCGAAGTGGTTACCATTTCTGGCATGTTGATTCCCTCCACGTTTGTTGTCACCGCTTCGATGACCGTTACCACTGGTATTTTCATTCTGCCGACTGCTTTCTCTTTGTTGCGTTGACTCGTTATCGCGCTCCAATAACTGAGCCCTATTTACAACATCTGAATACAAACACAGTTTATGAGAAATAAGATATTGACGTATCTCCGGTTTCAAACCTCTTAAAAACATCCGCGTCATTCTCTCCTCATTATCAATCAAGTGGGACGCAAACCGGGACACTCGGCAAGCTTAGCTTCGTACTGCGACACGGTCATATTATTCTGCTCCAACTTGATGAACTCTACCTCCTTTATGTGACGAATATTTTCGGAAAAGTACTTGTCATTGAACAGTTCTTGAAACTTCTCCCAAGACATCTTCAATGCGGCAGGTTGAGTACGCTTTACCGATTCCCACCAGTAATCTGCCTCTCCTCGCAACATAAAGGTGGCAAAAGGAACCTTTTGCTCCTCGACGCATCCCAAGATATCAAATATCTTGGTGATCTGCTTGATCCACGTTTCTGCCTTAAGTGGTTTTGGCTCTCCAATAAACTCCGGTGGTCCCAGCTCCTTGTACTGCTTAACGGTGACCGTCCGAGAGTTTTTAGTGTTTCCACCTACATTTTGGATAGGAGCCTCTCTCGCCTGATGTTGCATAAATTGCATAAAGCCTCTGAACATTCCATCATTCATCATTTGGTCAGTGTTGTTGTTTGCATGAGGATTGTCGCCTTCCTGATGTACATTATCCTGATTATTGATATGTGAAACCTCAACGGTCTCCTATGCTCCACTGCTATTCTCAACATTCTCGGATGTCATTTTCAGATACTGCCATAAAACAAAGGTTAATTGACATGTAACATAATATCTATATACTCTGACCGACTAATTAAATACCAAATAAACTTAGGTAGGTCATACTAGCGAAGGAATTTCCCGTCTCTCCCCTCCTAGTTCTAGTCTCACATTTTAGCCAGGGATCATATCCCTAAGCTCTGATACCAACTGTGACGCCCCCAAAATAGGTATACATCATCTATTCTGAGTCGCCAACTACATGGTACAGAATACAAATACAATCTTAAATTACAACCAGAGCTGTGAGTTTTAATACAAATATTGTCTTCTAAACAGTAATCAAACTCAAAATAAGTCCTCAATACATTTATTATCACACTATTTCATAGAATAGTGAGGACTACTAATGCTATCATCTGGACCGTCACTCCGTTCCCCGACTAGTCCCTGCTACGTTCTCATTTCCTGAAGAGAACAATGAAAGCAAAAGGGTGAGCTCAACTAGCCCAGTAAGAAATATTATGACTAAGATAATGCAGAATAAATTATCGTTAGCCTTCAACAATGTTAAATTGATAAAATATAACAAACATCAAGTTTAACTGCAGCGGAACAAGCAATCCATTAAAAGAGTCAAGTAGAGAATAAAATCTACTATCTTTTATGATTTAAAAAGGTTTTTCATCACTTTTATCGCTGAGACTCAGCTTAATAAATAATTCACATCATCCCTGCACTACGACCAATGATATTTATTAGTATCACGACCACAAATTATCCATGCACTATGGGTCAAAGATATTCGTGTATTCATCAATGGTCATGATCATGCCAACAACTGTCCATCAATGCACTACGGGCCAATGAGGACTTTTACCACCTCATTTGTAACATTACGGTCATGATTATACCGAATAATCCCTGGTCATAATCATACCAAGTCCATCTATGCACTACAGGCCACAGATGACTTTCAACATAATATAAACATGAGGATGATGACAATGATATAAGAATTCAATAAAACAAGTTCAAGAATTAATTTATCCAAGAACCAATAATGTCCAAATTGTCAACATGATACTTCTTTGTGGAGTAAAATTCAAGAATGCTCAGAAGAATATTTTCATGTCAAGATACTGGATGAAGCGTAAATATCAAAGATATTCCACTAATTTCATGGAGTATAAAAGCCAAAACTTTAACTAACTGAGTATAATAAAGAATGGAATAACAAAAGAAATCACCAGGCATGCGATAGACCGCACAGATAGGTTATTCCAACAGAATAATAAATAACGGAACCAGGTCATGCGTAAACGCACCGACAGGATATTCCGACAGAATAATAAATAATGGAACCAGGTCCGTCGTAAACGCACAGACAGGATATTCCAATAGAATAATAAATAATGGAACCAGGTCTGGCGTAAACGCACAGACATGATATTCCAACAGAATAATAAATAATGGAATAATAGAAGTTCTCTTCATGAATACAAAAGAATAATACCCCTTACCTTAGAAGAAACTGGATATAGGAAAAGAAAGGTAGCAGACTGCTCTTCTTCTTTCTCTCTATAATTTTCTCTCTCTAGAGTTTCAGTGAATTCGTAAAAAATAATGAAGGAATGAGCTTCTATTTATAGGAAAATGGAAAGGCACTGTGTAAGGATTTTTCTCACGGATGCAACAGTTATGCAATCAGATGAAAATGTTTTTGTAACCCACAGACACCAATTGTCAATCAACCAACCAATAAGAAATAAGCAAAATTATAATATATATATATATATATATATATATATATATATATATATATATATATATATATATAAACCACATATGTTATAAACATATATATACATTTAATACTAATTACCTTTTGTAAAGCAACATCATTTCCCCCACCATTTCCCACCCACATATTTAAACGTATATAAATACTTTATTATTCACACACATCACAACCCACTCACCCACATTTAATATATATAAATACACCCATCACTCCACCACTCCACCCCATACATGGTTGAAAATCCCTCCACCAAAATCATTCATCCCACTAGTGGCCCCAACAATATATATATATATATATATATATATATATATATATATATATATATATATTGAAAACTTTCTACCGATTACTTTGAAAAATAGGTAAATGGGGGTCCATAAAATAAGCAAAACTTCATAAAAATCACCTTAATAATTTTAACAACATTTATCACCTTTAGTATAATTCACAATATTAATCGTCCAGGTCGTTCCCAGGAAAGAGGGGGCTTTTCAATAAGGATTTCTCCCTATTGGCGCGCAATTAGGTGACCAAACCTCTCCTTGACAGAACTTCTAGACATCGTTAATATTGCAAATAATAATATTAATAACTTGTTGTCTCAATTATTGATTTAATAATATATAAAATATTGACAATAATTGAATCAAATAACGTGAGATACTATGCAATAATTACTGTAGCAATAATTGAACAAAACTGAGTGACTTCTCACGTAAGCATCAATAATCAATACCGTGTGCTACTATGCAACCACGCGTATTACTGTACTTTTAACATCGGGTGTTTCAACAGTTAACGGTAAAACTTCTGCCGTTATTTTCATAAAGTATTTTTGTCGTTTTCTCAATCCGACAATAATTTCGTTGTGGGGTCCACCAATGATTGTGTCGTTGTACGAATATTCCTGTTAAAACGAATATTCCCCGACCAATCGAATATTATATAACAACTTGCGTACTTTACAAAATTTATAAATATTACCCACAACTATAACATTATATCAAATTCATTACATAATATTTAAAAATGATATTTATAGAAAATTCATCTTTATAAAAAAAATTGGGGTCTTATAGTTTTATTCATTCAATTATTAACTATCATCTATTGGAGTGTAGACTCAAGAGTATGTCAGGCTAGTTCTTTTCATTCAGTTCTAAAGGGAGGTGAATCCTTGTTACAAGTAATTGATTAATTAAGTATTATTATTTATTCCTTCTTGTGTAAAATTTCTTCTGATAATCTGTTTTCATTGATTGCATGCTAATTGATCTAATTAATTTAATATGGCCAATTGAATTAGTTTGATCGTTATTATATGCTAGATTAAGATTGATATTACGTGTAATTGATATCTGTCTTCATCATAAGTAGTAACTTGATAATAATAATTATGGACAAGCTTTTGTTTATTGTTAAGATTATCAGAAAATAAGTTAAACAAATCGATTGGATTAGCTAATTCTCTATTTCTTAATGCTTCTATCATATTAAATCTAGAGAGCTTATTCTAGGTTGTATGCTAGTTAGAATCTGGTAGAGAGCTTGTTTCATACAGTGATAATCTAAGGACAATTTCGGATAGCAGAGCTTATTGTTATCTAGGGCTACTAGTGTCATTTAAGGGAAAATAATAATAACTTGATTAATTGATTGCTGTTCTCGGTGAAACTGAACTGCAGAACTGAAGTTTTTACATATGTGGTTAAATCATTAATTTTTATTCTTAGTTTAAATATAATTTTCAAAAACCCCCATCTTTATTTTCTGTTGAAATAATAGAATAATTTTAAAATAACTTTGCTCTCTGTGGGATCGATCCTTACTTGCTACTGTGCTAATTATTATAAATTGTGAAGTGAAAGTGAGGTTAATTTAGGAGTGTCAACGATAGCTCCCAAATTTTGGCGCCGTTGCCGGGGAGTAATTTAGCGTTTTGTTTTTATTCTATTATTTGTTTTGTTCTTGTTTTATGACTCGATCTTCTCAGGCTACTGTATTAGATTTTGATCCAGAGATTGAGAAAACTGCAAGGAGGCTAAGGAAGGAAAAACTTATAGTTCAACAGTCTTTTGCAGATATAGACGAGGCTTCTGCATCATCATCAGGCCTCAACTTAGCTTTGGAATTATTATCCAACGAATCATCCACCACATCTGATAAAGAAGAACAGATGGCGATTCAATACAACAATAGAACTCTCAGGGAGTTGGCAACTTCTAATTTAAATCAACAACCTCTGTGCATTGAATATCCTAATTTAGATGCTGCATTTGAACTTAAATTCAGACTAATCCATTTACTGCCTACTTTTCGTGGTCTTACAGGTGAGGACCCCTACAAACATCTGAAGGAATTTCATATGGTGTGCTCCACTATGAAACCACACGGAATCACCGAAGAGCAAATCAAGCTGAGAGCATTCCCATTCTCCCTAGCAGATTTGACAAAGGATTGGCTGTACTACCTACCCTCAGGTTCAATACAGTCTTGGAATGACATGAAGCAGTTGTTCTTGGAGAGATACTTTCCAGCCTCAAGAGTAGCCAACATAAGGAAGGAGATATGTGGGATTAGACAATTCAGTGGGGAGACACTATATGAGTATTGGGAAAGATTCAAAAAGCTTTGTTCCAGCTGTCCACCGCATCAAATAGATGAACAACACCTGATCCAGTATTTCTACGAAGGGTTGGTACTGATGGATAGAAGCATGATCGATGCAGCTAGTGGATGAGCACTAGTTGACAAGATCCCAAAGGCTGCAAGGAATTTAATTGCAAACATGGCAGCAAACTCGCAACAATATGGCACTAGAACAAATCATGCACCAGTAAGGGTAAGCGAGGTAAGCACTTGTGATTATGGTCAACAAATTTCTGAATTAACTGCTATGGTTAGACAATTAGCTACAGGTCAACTACCAGTTGCAAAGGTTTATGGAATATGTCTGCAACCAAATCACAATACAGATGAATGCCCAACATTACAAGATGATGAGGCTGTGCAACAAGCTAATGCAATGGGAATTTATCAGTCACAACCTTAGAAAAAGTATGATCCGTACTCAAACACGTATAACCCAGGATGGAGGGATCATCCAAATCTGAGTTATGGGAGCAAGCAAGCGGCACCACTTGCATTTCCACCTAGGTAGCAGGGCTTCTAACCAGCCCAACCTCAATATCAACCGAAGCAAGCAGTCCCTGCACCTACTGGATCATCATTGGAGGATATGTTCAAAGCATTCATGGGATAGACACAACAATTCATGAATCAGACACAGCAGTTCTAGCAAGAGACAAAAATTTCGGTTCAAGATTTGAGAAACCAAGTAGGACAACTGGCTACAACTGTGGGGATATTGGAATCCAAAGGCTCAGGAAAATTACCATCTCAAACAGTAGTTAACCCAAAGGAGAATGCAAGTGCCATAACTTTGCGGAATGGAACACAGTTGGATACACCACCGACCCCTGTAGAGTTTGAGGAGGAAGCAACTAAGGAGGAAATAGAAAAATCTAAGGTACAACCTAACCCTTCTAATCAGGTTAAAAACATTCCTCTTCCCTTTCCTCCCAGAAATTCTAAAACCTCAAAGAAAGATGAAAAAGAAAAAGAAATTTTGGAAACTTTTAGAAAAGTAGAAGTGAACATCCCTCTCCTTGATGCAATTAAACAAATGCCACGGTATGCTAAATTTTTAAAAGAATTATACACTAATAAAAGAAAATTACAAAATAATGAAAGAGTCACAGTTGGAGAAAATATATATGCTGTTCTTCAAAGAAAAATGCCTCCTAAATGTAAAGATCCAGACATGTTCACAATCCCATGTAAAATAGGAAACACCATATTTGAAAAAGTCATGCTAGATTTAGGAGCTTCAATTAATGTTATGCCTTTATCTGTTTATGCTTCCTTAAATCTAGGCCCTTTGAAAAATACTGGTGTGATTATCCAATTGGCAAATCGTACTAACACCTACCCCCGAGGGGTAATTGAAGATGTCTTAGGGCAGGTGAACGATCTAATCTTTCCTGCAGATTTTTACATTGTGGATATGGAAGATGATACATCACCAAACCCTTCCCACATCTTGTTAGGAAGACCCTTTTTGAAAACAGCAAGAACCATGATCGATGTGCATAATGGGACCTTGACTATGGAGTTTGATGGTGAGAAGATTCAGTTTAACATTTATGATGCCATGAGGTACCCTAGTGATATAGGACATATTTTTTCTATCGATGTGAGAGACTCTTTGGTGCATAGAGTTTTTGAACAACTACATAGGGATAGTTTGGAGATTGCAATCACCAATAGTTTGGACATGGACAGGGAAGAAGAGATTTCGCAAACCCAGAAATTGAAGGAGAATGTAGCTGCTTTCCATTCATTGCCAAAATTCTCAAATAAGTTAGCAGTACATTCTATTCAATTTCCTGTTTCTCATCAAAAGTTATTACTTTCTGTTGTACAAGCCCCAACTCTAGAATTGAAACAATTACCTGCTCATTTGAAATATGCATATTTGGAGACTAATGACACTTTGCCTATAATTATTGCTAGTAATCTAACCAATGTGTAGGAAGAAAAATTGCTGAGAGTCCTAAGGGACCATGTTACAGTTTTTGGTTGGACAATAACGGATATCAAGGGTATTAGTCCTGCCATGTACATGCATCGGATATTGTTAGAGGATGGAGCTAAGCCTACAAGAGATGCGCAAAGGAGATTGAATCCACCCATGATGGAGGTGGTGAAAAAAGAGGTGCTCAAACTGCTTGATGCCGGTATCATCTATCCCATCTCCGATAGTCAATGGGTGAGTCCAGTGCAGGTAGTCCCAAAGAAATTCGGAATCACCGTTGTTAAGAACGATGATAATGAGTTGGTGCCCACACGAATGCAAACAGGGTGGAGAGTATGTATAGATTATAAAAAATTGAATGCTGTAATAAGAAAAGATCACTTTCCTCTTTCTTTTATTGATCAAATGTTGGAGAGATTAGCTAGGCACACTTATTATTGTTTTTTAGATGGTTTTTCAGGATATAATCAGATTGTGGTTGCACCCGAGGACCAAGAGAAGACCACATTCACATGTCCTTTTGGTACTTTTGCCTATCGACGGATGTCTTTTGGACTGTGTAATGCCCCAGGTACTTTTCAGTGATGCATGGTAAGTATTTTTTCGGATCTTTTAGAAGAATGCATCGAGGTTTTTATGGATGATTTCACAGTTCATGGTGATTCTTTGGATGCATGCTTAGATAATTTAAATCGTGTTCTAAATAGATGCATGGAAACTAATCTTGTTTTAAATTGGGAAAAATGTCATTTCATGGTAGAACAAGGAATAGTACTTGGTCATGTTGTGTCATCTAAAGGTCTTAAAGTTGATAAAGCTAAGATAGATGTTATATCTGCTTTGCTTTACCCCGTCAGCGTGCGGGAGATTCGCTCTTTTCTTGGTCATGCAGGATTTTATAGAAGATTTATCAAGGACTTCTCGAAGATTGCATTACCCTTATGTAAGTTGCTGCAAAAAGATGTGGACTTTCAGTTTGATGATGAATGCAAGAAAGCTTTTAACACTTTAAAGAAATTATTAACTTCTGCTCCTGTCATTCAACCACCAAATTGGAAGTTGCCATTTAAGATCATGTGTGACGCAAGCAACTATGCAGTGGGGGCTGTTTTGGGACAAAGGATTGACAAAGCCGTTCATGCCATATACTATGCTTCAAGGACTTTGAATGAGGCTCAGATAAACTATTCCATAACTGACAAATAACTTCTATCTGTGGTTTTTGCTTTAGATAAATTTCGATCATATTTGCTTGGTACTAATGTTATAGTTTATTCTGACCATGCTGCTCTCAGGTATTTGCTCACCAAGAAAGATTCTAAACCAATGATTATTCGATGGATTCTGCTACTACAAGAATTCGACTTAGAGATCAAGGATAAGAGAGGTGCGGACAACTTAGTAGCGGATCACTTGAGTAGGTTATTGAGAGACAAAGAGGAGCTATCGTTACATGATTCTTTCCCAGATGAGCAGTTACTTTCCATCCATACTGAGATTCCTCGGTATGCAGATATAGTGAATTATTTGGTAGGTGCATATTTTCCTAAAGAATTTTCCAAACCCCAAAAGGAAAAATTAAAAAATGATGCTAGACACTATGTTTGAGATGATCCATACTTATAGAAATTTTGTGCTGACCAGATAGTTAGACGGTGTGTGCCTAACAATGAATTTTAATCTATTCTTTCCTTTTGTCATTCTCATGCTTGTGGAGGACATTTTGGTTCAAAAAGAACTGCTAATAAAGTTTTGGAAAGTGGTTTTTATTGGCCATCACTTTTTAAAGATTCCTATCTGTTTTGTAAAATATGTGTTAATTGCCAATGAACGGGGAATATTTCTCAACGAAATTAAATGCCCCAAACTCTTATATTAGTTGTTGAGATTTTTGATGTTTGGGGTATAGATTTTATGGGACCTTTCCCTTCATCCTTTGGGAATTTATATATTCTTTTGGCTATTGATTATGTCTCAAAATGGGTGGAAGCTAAAGCCACTAGGATTGACGATTCTAAAGTTGTTGCAGATTTTGTTAGGACTAACATATTTTTCAGGTTTGGAACACCACGAGCCATCATTAGTGATCGCGGAACCCACTTTTGCAACAGGGTGTTAGCGGCTTTGTTCAAGAAATACAATGTTCTACACAAGGTTTTTACATCCTACCATCCACAGAGTAATGGTCAAGCTGAGGTGTCTAACCGAGAGATCAAATCCATTTTGGAGAAGGTAGTCAACCTGAGTAGAAAGGATTAGAGTCTGAGATTAGATGATGCACTTTGGGCCTATAGAACTGCGTACAAAACACCTATTAGGATGTCACCATACAGGATTATGTTTGGAAAACCATGCCACTTACCTGTTGAGTTGGAGCATAGAGCTTTTTGGGCAATCAAGCAGTGCAACATAAGTTTGGAGGCAGCTGGAGTACACAGAAAATTGCAGTTACAAGAGTTAGAAGAATTGAGGAATGAAGCTTATGAAAGTTCAAAGATTTACAAGGAAAAGACCAAAGCTTTTCATGATAAGCAGATTGTGCGGAAAACCTTTATTGTGGGACAAAAAGTTTTGCTATATCATTCTCGGCTTAAGTTATTTCCAGGTAAATTGAGATCTAGATGGGTTGGTCCTTTTGTTATCACTAATGTGTTTCCTCATGGTGCAGTTGAGATTCAAAGCCCAAGCACAAACAAGACCTTTAAGGTGAATGGACATAGATTAAAGGCTTTCTATGAGGGGCATCGTGTGGAAAATATTAAGATGGTGGAGCTAGACAATCCGATCTATGAAAGCTGAGAAGAGAGGCATGACGTCGAGCTAAAGACGTTAAACACGGGCAGCTGCTTGAGAGTCAACCCAAGATCTCAGATTTGATTTTTCTATCCCTTTACTTTTTAGTTTTTTTTTATTGCATGTTAGATAGTAGTATTTTCTTCTTTGCATGATTTTTTTACATTGGGGACAATGTACGGTTTGAGTGTGGGGGGGGGGAGATTTAGGTTTTATATAGGAAGAATAATCTAATTTTGATGGGAAGTTGAAATAATTGAAAAAAAAATTCTGAAAACTTGGGTTCCATGATTCTATTTGCCTATGTGTTCAAAGGTTAAAGTCAAAGATTGAAAATTGATGCTAAAATTCAGAATCTGTTTGATGCTTAATTTGTTAATGAATGATGACAACTAAGCCATGATCTATAGTAATTGATTTGAATTGAATTTGTGATACATGAGTACTTGAATATGAGAAACATGTTTATTTGGCTAAGTTATTTGTGGAGTTGTCTATGTGCACTGATTTCATGACTTAGAACTGTTTGACTTGCTTATGTTCTTGCAGAACCATGTGAAAAAATGATGAATGAAAAAAAAAGGAAAATTGAAAATCTGCTTTAATGTCCATTGTGGGAAATAACTGGGTATCTAAGTCTCGGGAAGCATCAGTATTCACGTTGAAAAGTGCGATGGATAAAAGCAACTTGACTAGTCGACTTTTATGGCCTTTGTTACTTGAATAAGTAAGCCTTAGGGGTATCTCTACACCTAGCGCCCTAAGATCATCTGGTTTTGGAGTCGTTGGTGGAAAGTTCGCTAATGGGTAACTCTGAAAAGCCTAAGAAAAAGAGACATTGCACATGTCAAGAAAAAAAAATAATACGAGAAAAACATAAAAATACATTCATCTGTGCTAAAAAAAAGGTTCTATGAAAAAACTTAAAAAGCAAGAAAATTTGTTCTTGGTTGTGAGTCAGTGTGCACGGTTTTTGCTCCATGGTAACTAAGTAGAGTAAGTATGTAGATTTTGGAAAGTTTCTTATGTGGTTACAATTTGGTTTAATGAAATTCATTGGTGAAATAGTAAGGTTGTTCATTGTGAGTTAACTGATAAAGCATTGATTAGATTTTTGCAAATTTAGTGTTAATAGTCATGATTTGTACCTTGAAATCTTTTGACATTATGGTTGAATAGAATTTTTCTGGAAATTAAATTTTTGGTTTACACGAGGACGTGAAAAAAGATAAGTGTGGGGGAATTTGATGAGTATGAAATATGTTATATTTTTATTTCTTAATACTTAATCTTTTGTATTTATTTTGTGCCTAAATAAACTCATTATTCTTATATTTTTATTTTAGGTACAATTGAAGGGGTTTCATGATTTTGAAAATAAATTGGAGGAGGTTTACGGGATTCCTAGCAAATCAAGGATTCAACAATTAGTATCATAAATGGATTTGGATTCACGCGGCAATGAGTTTAAGCACATGGCAATTATGGGATTTAATTCCAATTTCAAATCTGAATTTTGGATTCTAGAAGATTAGTTTTTACAATTCTATTGTAATTAGGATTTCTTTTAGACTAAGATTTATTTCCAAATTGAATTCTATTTCTTTATAGAAATTAGTGTAATCTGTAATTCCTTTTAGGATTTGGATTTCTACTTCCTATAGGATTTAGGACTTTTTCTAACACTATAAATAGAGGATGAGAGTAAGGGTTTTATTCATTCAATTATTAACTATCATCTATTGGAGTGCAGACTCAAGAGCATGTCAGGCTAGTTCTTTTCATTCAGTTCTAAAGGGAGGTGAATCCTTGTTACAAATAATTGATTAATTGAGTATTATTATTTATTCCTTCTTGTGTGAAATTTCTTCTGATAATCTGTTTTCATTGATTGCATGCTAATTGATCAAATTAATTTAATATGGCCAATTGAATTAGTTTGATCGTTATCATATGCTAGATTAAGATTGATATTACGTGTAATTGATATCTGTCTTCATCATAAGTAGTAACTTGGTAATAATAATTGTGGACAAGCTTTTGTTTATTGCTAAGATTATCAGAAAATAAGTTAAACAAATCGAGCTTATGTGTTTGTTGCTTGGATTAGCCTAATTCTCTATTTCTTAATGCTTCTATTATATTAAATCTAGAGAGCTTATTCTAGGTTGTATGCTAGTTAGAATCTGGTGGAGAGCTTGTTTCATACAGTGATAATTTAAGGAGAATTTCGGATAGCAGAGCTTATTGTTATCTAGGGCTAATAGTTTCATTGAAGGAAAAATAATAATAACTTGATTAATTGATTGCTGTACTCGGTGAAACTGAACTATAGAACTGAAGTTTTTACATATTTGGTTAAATCATTAATTTTTATTCTTAGTTTAAAAATTATTTTCAAAAACCCCCATCTTTATTTTCTGTTAAAATAATAGAATAATTCTAAAACAACTTTGCTCTCTGTGGGATTGATCCTTACTTGCTATTGTGCTAATTATTATAAATTGTGAAGTAAAAATGAGGTTAATTTAGGAGTGTTAACGACAGCTCCCAGCCCACCGCCCACCGCCCACCGCCCACCACCCACTACCCACTACCCACCACCCACCAGCACCATATTTTATTGTAGTTACGTAAATTGTCATAATTATTATAATGTTTTATTAGACTTGAAATATTTTACTAGTTATACATTGTTGATAATTTTATTTGAATTAATTATTAATATTTATTATATTTTTATATCACCCTGAGTTTATATAAACTGTAAATTACTAAAATATTGTATTCAAACATACAAAAAAGATGAGTTATCAAACAATTGTATTGCATTTAATCTTTATTTTAAAAAGAGCCTCTATTATATATAGAACATCTATTTTAATAAGTTTTTATTACACAATTTTATCTAACACTACTTAGTACATTTCAAAATGAGTCTTATTATATATGACGACGACAAATGGGATATAAAAAAATTAAGAATGATTCCACTTTAATTTATTATATATTGTTGCTTAAAATTTCACGTAAGTCGCAATTTAATTTTATTACTAAATCATTTCCCATTTAAGATTAACGATATATTTTCTTTATTAGTCGATTCCGAAATTAGATATATGTTTCTATTTTTAAACAACAATGTAACATGAAATTTATAACATGTTATTAGGTAGATTAATTGTTATCATGCCATCATTCTACATACATAACAAATGTAAGGGATTTTGGAAAATAATTTTTTTTGGTAAAATCGTTGTTCTAGAAGTCTCTTTCTAATTTTGGAATGGATAGTATTTTGGGTCTCAATTTTTTTGATAAAATGATTAATATGGCGACTAATTTAATATCAAATTTGGATTGTCACTAACGGGAAATCCTAAGTGATAAAATAGAATAATAGTTTGTGGGTCTTTTTTAATTTATCCCAACGTATCCCATACATCTTACGTTCGTATTTTATTAATATTGACATGTATTTGTCGTTATGTGTAGCAACACTTAATTTTTCATTCAAATTACATTTGTTAAGTGTCGACGTTGGGATTTTTATTTGTCCCTTTTCTATTATTGTTCTTTTGTGTTCTCATGTTAGGTAAGATTTGTTTGAAAAAACAAGCGAAAAAGGTCCAACATGTATATGTTGACGATTGGACTATAAGAGTCACCAATTGGTTTTTTAACTAGTTGTACCAACACAACCGAGAAAAGGTTTGCACATTGACCCAGGTCTGTGAAACCGAGATTCATTAGGGTCCGGGGACTTGATTATGCGGAGGGAAGGTGTTAGGCACCCCCCGACATCCGTGTTGCCACGGTGACCGCCACTTTTCAAGAAATTGTTATATGAATGTGTGTGTGTGTGGGTCAACGTGCTGTTATTTAGAAGTAGTGCGATGCCTCATTCTCACCTATATACACAGGGTTTGAATTTTTGTAAAAATTCAGTTTTAAACAAGATATAGCAGTGAAGTTTTATAAAAGATGTTTTTCAAACCCTTGTGCTCAATAGTAATTGAGACCTTTTACACTTCTATTTTTATTAAATGTTCGGCTTGATTGCTTTTATTTTCAAGATGCGAAACATCTTCGAGAAAATAATATACATAGCAATGCCGAACTCCTCATGGGTATAAAAATCATCTGAGGAAATCCAAACACCGTGAATAAATTTACAAGCTGCTTACAACTGAAAATGTCCATCACAGGAACCGAATCTAGATTCAGTAAACTGAATCTGTGATCACATGATTCCTAGGCTCACATGATAACGCAGTTTATATGAAAGCTGTAAATATATATATACAGACATGATCAACCATCACGAATCACCTCCATGGGGGATCGGAAATGTAAATATATAAAAGCGGTAAATATATATATATATATATATATATATATATATATATATATATATATATATTGACATGATCAACCACCACGAAGCACCTTCATAGGGGATCAGAAATGTAAATAAAGCTGTAAAAGCAATCAACCGCTACGAAGTAAACTCCAGGCGAGACGAAACGTAAATAAAGCAGTAAAAACGGTCAACCGCCACGAAGTAAACTCCAGGCGGGACGAAATATATATATATATATATATATATATATATATATATATATATATATATATATATATATTAAAGTAGTAAACGCACCAGATGTAAAATCTAGGCTTATCGAACATAGTTCGACACATAGTTCATATATATATATATATAAAAGTAATTAAACGCTCTAGACGTAAGTCTAGGCTCATCGAACAGAGTTCGACACACAGTTCATATATATAAGTGTATATATATATATATATATATATATATATATATATATATATATATATATATATATATATATATATATATATATATATATATATATATATATACAATCCGAAATAAAACCACCGACCGAAGTCCGGGCATACACACGCAACATGACTCTCAACGTGAAAAATAGTATGTGCAAAGATGAAGAGAAAGGCTTTAAAGTGTTTAAGAAGGCTTACAGTGGGCTGCCAAAGAAGACTTCTATAGCTTTAAGTGGATGAACACTCGGCTCTCGTCGGTAAAAAATAGCTATATATGAGCTTACAAGTGTTTAAAATGAGAAAGCACTCCGTTTAGGGTGTGTACAGAGCAAATTGGACAGGGCTTCATCGTCTTTTTCTCTTACAAAATGGCCACCCCAAGCCCTCTATTTATAGAGGGGGGAGCCGCAGGACCTGCGGCTTGCCGCAGATTTACCTGCGGCTGCCCAGGGTGCTCCGGGCTCTGCGGGTCCCGCCGTCTCGAAGTAAGTGCACGCATGCAACGTGATGTCCGCTCGAACTTTCAGAACTTCAATCCGGGCATCCGACTGAGGTGTATAATGTAACAACCTGATATTTTCTATATAAATAAATGAGAAATTTTGTGTATAATTTTTTTTTATATTTTAAGGATGAGGATTTATACAAGATAATATGTATATGTATTTATGTGGTAAATAAAAATATATTTATTACATGATTATTTACAAGTAAATTTATTTTAGAATAATTGATTATTAAAGAGTATATTTTTATAATAATTAATTTTATAGTGAAAATATTTTTATTAACTATTTTCCATGAAAATATATTCATATATTATTTAAATAATATATGGAGTGATTTTTAGAATAATTATAATAATTATTTTATTATATGAATTTTAGTACAGATTATTAAGTTAATTATTTTATCTTAATTATTAAGGTTAAATATGAAGAATAAATCAGATATGGAATCCAAACCCTAATTTTAGATTATTGTCAAGGTATGAGAATAATAATATAATATTAATTATAAGAAAATATTTTAAGTTATTTGTAATGACTTTTAATATTATGTGATAATTTTCATTAATGAATTAATATTAATGATAATTAAGTTATTTACTAAATGAATTAAATAAATTAATTAAAAATAATTTTATTATATTAAAAATCATTTTAATTAATACCAAGGTATTTAAAAATATTTTAAGTTATAAAATATAACTTTTAATAATTAAAGGTAAATTTTATTAATTAATTATTATTAATGATATTAAAATTATTTAATAATTATATTAAATAATTTAGTTTAAAAATAATTTTAATATTATAAAAATCATTTTAATTAAAAATAAAGTGTTTAAAGATATTTTAAGTTATAAAATATAACTTTTAATATTTAAAGGATAATTTCATTAATAATTTAAAATTAATGATTATTAACTTATTATTAAAGATATTAAATTTATTTAATAATTATGTTAAATAAATAGTTTAAAAATGGTTTTATTAATTTAAAAATTATTTAAAAGGATATAAATGAATTAAAAATATTTTAAGTCATGAATAATGACTTTTAATATTTTGATAAATAAAACATTAATATTTTAATATTAATGATAATTATTTAAAAATGATTTTAAATGTTTTAAAAATCATTTAAGGGTAATATTAATACTTTAAAAATATTTTGAGTTATTATAAATAACTTTAATATTTTGGCAATGGTTTCATTAATAGTTTAATAGTAATTAGATATTAATGATAATATAATTGTTTAGTATTTAAATCATTTAATAATGATTCCGAGGTTTGAAAATTCATGATAAATTATAATAAATGTTTTAAAATTATTATAAGTCATTTAAAAATAATATGACCGATACTTATAGATATTGAGTTACAGATTGGAGTCTTAGACTCGATAAATACCCGATAAAGCTGTCGGTACCCCGACATATTTCAGAAATTGATCTGGACTTAGATAATTTGATTAGATATGTGATTATTTGTGATTCAATGGTTGTTGAACATGTGTGATAATGTGATTAGGTTATGTGCTGACTGTGAAATGCAGTACTATGTGTTATAGTATATTGTTCTAATCGAACGAATGATCTGATTAATGATAGGTCGTGATTTAAAAGATAAAACTAATTTGCAAATTGTAAGTAGCGCATCAGGCAAGTATCTTACCTTTGCATTTTCTTTATGTAATGGACATGAGTAAGAATATTTATGAAATTATATTATTAATGTACAGATTATTAACTTTATATTATATACGCTCATTGATTATCAACATGTTAGTATATGATAATTCAGATTTATATTCTGTTCGTCAATTTTTATAAATGGTTATACAAGTGTCCCCACTTGGATAATCATTATATTTAATCACATGTTGATACGCATTTGTCAATTACCCGTATATATATATGTTGAATTATAGATTATTGTTGAACAAGATAAAGCCTTTGATTTGGAACCCAGACAAGTATGAACATCCCTACACGGGAAAACTTTTATGCGCTCAAGACGGACAGGGTGAACGATACCCTCGTTCTTGCATGTAGTGTTGATCAATACAGGGTACAACGGGCTGATCACCCCCGTGCCCGTAAGTCATAACGGTTTACAGATGAAGTTCTATTTAACCTTTTCGAAAATGAAAATAATGTTCATAGTATGTCAATTTAACCCTATTTATAGTCATTACGTAGTTTCAAAAATTTGAAAAAAGATTGTTATGTTATTATTATCATTGGTACAGATTACTAAACAACTATTGAATCGTTGTAGAAGGGTAGTATAAAGAAAACATTTAAATTCTTTCAGCTTATATATATAACTGCTATTATTTGCTGGGCACTCAAATGCTCATCCTTAATTTAAATATTTTCAGCTAAGTGTGAAGAACCAGAGAGCTCATGCAGAAACAAAGGAAAAGGAAAGCTAACCAAATAAGATTTGTGGTAGTTTATGTAATAGTTTGATATTATTAAGACAAGTATGACATATATTATCTATCAAGGGTTGTAATGAATGTATTAAAGGTTGCGTACTTGGGAGCTAGACTCTGATAATTATGTAAATTAAGTTTGACTTTTATATTATTGTTATTATTATTAGTATTATTCCGCTCATAGAAATGGTATCGTAAAGCACCGAGTTCGGGTTTCAAGTACCCAGATTTGGGGGCCTTACAGGTTGGTATCAGAGCTTAGGGTTAAAAACCTTAGGTGGGCTAGACCTTAGGCTATAACCTTAGAACAGAGGGAAACGTTGAAAATATAAATAACTCATATAGAGTTTAAAAAGAGATGAATTGAAAAAATTCATCGTCAAATAAAATAAAAGATAACTTATATAAAACTATTAATTGCTGTGTGTATATACTATATGCTAATCAGGATAATTAATGTGTGTAGATATCTGGTGGAAAAGGCTTTTTATATGCTTATAGCATGAAGAAGGATCGAATCCATACACTTGAGCTGATATCGAAGCCAATAGCTGAAGTAGAAGCTCACAATGGAAATAACTCAGACGAGGTGGTTATTGTAGAAAACGTAGTATCAGATCCGAAGATGGTGGAGCTGACAGATAGTGATTCAGACATTAAAGTTGAAGCTGATCAAGCATCAACGGAGGTGCAAGATCTGAGGAACAAGGTTTCTTCTCTGGAGAGGCTATGGGAAATAGAAAAGCTGCTAAATAGTCAATTGCGTCAGACGTTAATAGAAACAATGGAAGAACAAGATAAGCTTAAAATTCAAATTGATTAGTTGGGAGCCACAAGCAACACATCGTGTGCAGCTCCGAGCAAAAAGGGAAAAATAAAGATAGAGGAGCATGACTTAGGAAAACATGATAAGAAGAAAGGGAAAAGAATTTGTTACCTTTGCGGTTATGAAGGACATACTACTCTGTATTGCCCTGACTATAAACCAGGAGCATGTTTTATCTGTGGGTTAGAAGGTCATCAAGCGAAATGTTGTCCAAGAAAAAGGTGTAATAAATAGGTAGTATAGGTCCTATTGTGTAGGTGTATTTAATGTAATATGTGTGTTTAGTATGTCTGTGTAATGTAATATTCTAAGAACTTTTGTGCAAGTAGTAGAAGCGAATCCTGACTTTTGTAGTCACAAAGGGATAGCTGATGTTTAAAGCATTATGTGTTATGCTATGTAAAATATTCGTTAAATGAATATGAAGCTATGTTTGATAAATGAAACAAGTTTAAAATATTAAACTTATATGATAAGGTTTAGAATGTAAGTTAAATTTATGATTTTATTTAATCAGATAAATGCCGCCAAGACGTCGAACTCAAAATCAAAGGGCAGAAGAATCTGTCAACAACGTTGAAGGGCAACAAGCAGTAGACCCGATGCAAAACTTTGCGAACATGATAGCTCAGGCTATGCAACAAGGAATTCCAGCCGCAGGGAACCAGTCAGACAACCGCTTGGCGAATTTCAAAGATTTCAAAGCTGTAGGACCGCCGGAATTCAAAGGTACAACTGACCCTGTAGAAGCCCAAACTTGGGTTAAGGAGATTGAGAAGGCATTCGTAATAGCTAGGATAACTGAGGGGCAAAAGACCGCTTTTGCCACCTACATAATGAAAGGTGAGGCAAATTTTTGGTGGGAAGCAAATCAGGCTAGGGAAGGAGAAGGTGTAGTTACATGGGATAGATTTAAGACACTGTTCTTCGAGAACTATTTCTCGTCCAGTATGCAGGCTAGGATGGAGGTTAAATTTTTAGAGTTGAAGCAGGAGAATATGACGGTGTCAGAATACGCCGCCAAATTTAATGAGTTAGCTAGGTTTGCCCCGCATCAAGTTGATACGGAGGCTAGAAAAGCGAGAAGATTTGAGCAGGGATTGAAACCCTGGCTCTATAACAAAGTGGCGGTGTTACAGATTCCTACATTTGCAGCACTCATGGAGAAATCGATTATAGCTGAGGAGGGAAGTGAGGCCATGTGCCTTTACAACAAGGAGAGAAAAAATAAGGGTAAGACCGAAGGAGCTGGGAAGGTAGGAATTAATAGTGGGAATAGGGGTGATAGTAGCAAGAGGAAGGTGAGCAGTTTTGGAAGTGTGCAGGTGAAGCAAGAAGATATGAAGAAATAGACTGTGCCGTGTAAGACTTGTGGAAAGAACCACTCTGGAGAATGTTTGAAGGGGAAGTTCGTGTGCTACAAGTGTGGGCAGGAGGGCCATATCTCTCCCAACTGCCCCAATCCTAGGATTAATAGTGGATGTTTTCTGTGCGGATCGACAGAACACAGGGTGAAGGACTGTCCGAAGAGGAGGGCGGAGGCAGGAAGTGTGAACACGGGCACTGGCAGCGGAAATTTAGCAATCACGGGACCTACGTCATCGAGCAAGCCAACAAAATCAACAGCAAGGGTCTACAACATGACAGTCCAAGAAACGGCAGCAGCTGGCAATGGAATTCCAGGTATTATTCGTATAACTTGTATTTTCTTATACATGATTTTCCTATATATATTAAATTATTTTATAAAAGAAATTTTGAGGGAGGAATTTGAGTTCTTTTAGAAATCAAGTTTCCGTTTAATCAGAAAAACAAGCTTTATGTGAATAGTTAAAGATCAGTTCGATCAAAGTTGGTCGAGATCTACTTGCGAAGAGTATGTGGGCTATGTACCCATGTATGTATAGGTTTTAAAATGGTGATTCCGGGGACAAAATCTTTATAAGGGAGGGTGAATGTAACAACCCGATATTTTCTATATAAATAAATGAGAAATTTTGCGTATATTTTTTTTTATATTTTAAGGATGAGGATTTGTACAAGATAATATATATATATATATATATATATATGTATTTATGTGGTAAATAAAAATATATTTATTACATGATTATTTACAAGTAAATTTATTTTAGAATAATTGATTATTAAAGAGTATATTTTTATAATAATTAATTTTATAGTGGAAATATTTTTATTAACTATTTTCCATGAAAATATATTCATATATTATTTAAATAATATATGGAGTGATTTTTAGAATAATTATAATAATTATTTTATTATATGAATTTTAGTATAGATTATTAAGTTAATTATTTTATCTTAATTATTAAGGTTAAATATGAAGAATAAATCATATATGGAATCCAAACCCTAATTTTGGATTATTGTCAAGGTATGAGAATAATAATATAATATTAATTATATTTTGATTTTTTAGTGCTATAAATATGTGCTGTATGTACGTGTTGGTGATGGTTGGTCAATTATGGTGTTTAATGTCAAAACCCTAGTTTTACTATAGAAAACCCTAATTTAAAAATCAACTGTGAGTTTAAGACTGTTATATGTTTTATGTTATGTATTATATAATGATTTGATTAATTAGGTCAATCCTAATTAACATTTAGATTTGTTAATTTCTAGAAACACTAATTTCCAATTTAAAACCCTAATTGCTCAAATGGTAATTCTAATTATTATTTTAGTAAATAATTATGTCAATTAGGAAACCCTAATTCATAATTTGGGAACCCTAATTATATCAAGAAACCCTAGGTATTTGTTTTAAAACCCTAATTCTTTATTAAAAACCCTAATTTTAATGAGTAAGTTATAATTAAAATTTTAATAAATTGTAATCTTAATGTTTCAAACCCTAGAAATTATTTGGAAAACCTTAAGGTTTAAAATCTATGGATTTATTCCTAGATTCAAGTACAATGGACAAGATTACCCTTAACTACTTTGTTAATTTACTAAAATAGCATTTTTGATTTATTTAATTGAGCTTGCTTGCAAATCTTTCCATATTTTGGGTTGTTCACCAACCCTAGATAATCCCATGTGCCAAAAATCTATACAAATCAGCCATGTAATGACAGTAACATCAGATACATGCTTTTAGCTCATTATAAATATAGATTAAGAGAAAAAAAGTTCACTTTTTAATTCCATTTGATCACAACACTCATCCAAGACCCTCTCTCTCTCTAACATATGAAATATTGTGCTAGATCAGTCCCATAATCAAGTCCCACGTTTACCACTAACAAATCAGAAGCCTTGAATCAAGAACTTGATCATAGAAGGTATAAACCCTACCTAAGAATCTGACCTTCGATCTGTTGTTTGATGTTGTTTTTTTTGTGTTAAACATGTTCTATGTAGTGTCTAATGATGATCTGGGTTGATAGATGTTGGATCCAAAACATTTATAGACTCAGATTTGAAGATCTCAAGAATCTGGAAATCTGGAAATTTGGGTCTGACAGCCTAATGTCAGACCTCATAGATCTTTGTATGTTATGAATTTTTGTTGTTTAAGTGTTTGATCTTGTAGTATGCTATGAGGTCTTTCATCTAGAACTCGAAGCAGGGTCAGATCAGTTATATATTGAAAGTTATTAATGGTCAAAGGTCGTTGACCGTCCATGACTTCTCCTTTTCTGGGTAACCCAGAATTTCTTAGATTGGTCTGACAGATTGTTCATGGGCTTTGATCATGCAGGTTATACGTGTTTTGTATATTGTGTTGCGTCAGTGTTATAGTTTGTTAGATGGACTACACTCTGAAGCCTTTAAATCACCTATACATCATACTGGATGAAAGTAGTAACCGGTCAAAGTAGCTAGGTAGTTCACGTTTACGGTTTTCTGGGTAACCCAGAAAACCTATGAACGTGGTTCCTGACATGCTTTGACCGGCATGGATTTGCTTACTGTGATGTTTTTTAGACTTGTTTTATACTATGTAACTGATGTCTTGCATGTTGTCTACACACTAGAACACTTAAATCACCAAACCAGTACATGTATTGCAAGTAGTAGAAGCCTAAAAGTGGCCACTCGAACTGTTCATCATTTCTGGGTAACCCAGAAATGATGAACAGCTCTGACAGCCATTTCGGAAGCCTAGATCTCAATTGTGTTATGTTGTTTGATTACTATTGTTGCTGATACTTGTAGTATTACATTTATGCTACAAGATCAAAGTCATATCATACCCAGAAACACAATACTCAGATCACAGTTTGTAATATTATAAAAATTATTTTAAATAAAAATAAAGTGTTTAAAGATATTTTAGGTTATAAAATATAACTTTTAATATTTAAAGGATAATTTCATTATTAATTTAAAATTAATGATTATTAACTTATTATTAAAGATATTAAATTTATTTAATAATTATATTAAATAAATAGTTTAAAAATAGTTTTATTAATTTAAAAATTATTTAAAAAGATATAAATGAATTAAAAATATTTTAAGTCATGAATAATGACTTTTAATATTTTGATAAATAGAACATTAATATTTTAATATTAATGGTAATTATTTAAAAATGATTTTAAATGTTTTAAAAATTATTTAAGGGTAATATTAATACTTTAAAAATATTTTGAGTTATTATAAATAACTTTAATATTTTGGCAATGGTTTCATTAATAGTTTAATATTAATTAGATATTAATGATAGTAGAATTGTTTAGTATTTAAATCATTTAATAATGATTCCGAGATTTGAAAATTCATGATAAATTATAATAAATGTTTTAAAATTATTATAAGTCTTTTAAAAATAATATGACCGATACTTACAGATATTGAGTTACAGATTAGAGTCTTAGACTCGATAAATACTCGATAAAGCTGTCGGTACCCCGACATGTTTCAGAAATTGATCTGGACTTAGATAATTTGATTAGATATGTGATTATTTGTGATTTAATGGTTGTTGAACATGTGTGATAATGTGATTAGGTTATGTGCTGACTGCGAAATGCAGTACTATGTGTTATAGTATATTGTTCTAATCGAACGAATGATCTAATTAATGATAGGTCGTGATTTAAAAGATAAAACTAAGTTGCAAATTGTGAGTAGCGCATCAGGCAATTATCTTACCTTTGCATTTTCTTTATGCAATGGACATGAGTAAGAATATTTGTGAAATTATATTATTAATGTACAGATTATTAATTTTATATTATATACGCTTATTGATTATCAACATGTTAGTATATGATAATTCAGATTTATATTCTGTTCGTTAATTTCTATAAATGGTTATACAAGTGTCCCCACTTGGATAATCATTGTATTTAATCACATGTTGATACACCTTTGTCAATTACCCGTATATATATATATATATATATATATATATATATATATATATATATATATGTTGAATTATAGATTATTGTTGAACAAGATAAAACCTTTGATTTGGAACCCAGACAAGTATGAACATCCCTACACGGGAAAACTTTTATGCGCCCAAGGCGGACAGAGTGAACGATACCCTCGTTCTTGCATATAGTGTTGATCAATACAGGGTACAACGGGCTGATCACCCCTGTGCCCGTAAGTCATGACGGTTTACAGATGAAGTTCTGTTTAACCTTTTCGAAAATGAAAACAATGTTCATAGTATGTCAATTTAATCCTATTTATAGTCATTACGTAGTTTCAAAAATTTAAAAGAAGATTGTTATGTTATTATTATCATTGGTACAGATTACTAAACAACTATTGAATCGTTGTAGAAGGGCAGTATAAAGAAAATATTTAAATTCTTTCAGCTTATATATATAACTGCTATTACTTGGTGGGCACTCAAATGCTCATCCTTGCTTAATTTAAATGTTTTCAGCTAAGTGTGAAGAACCAGAGAGCTTATGCAGAAACAAAGGAAAAGGAAAGCTAACCAAATAAGATTTGTGGTAGTTTATATAATAGTTTGATATTATTAAGACAAGTATGACATATATTATCTATCATGGGTTGTAATGAATGTATTAAAGGTTGCGTACTTAGGAGCTAGACTATGATATTTATGTAAATTAAGTTTGACTTTTATATTATTGTTATTATTATTAGTATTATTCCGCTCATAGAAATGGTATCGTAAAGCACCGAGTTCTGGTTTCAAGTACCCAGATTTGGGGGCCTTACATATAAGACCTATTTCGGACCGCCGTTGTCGAGAGTTACACAATGACATGAGATTAGAGGTTGTACGAATTCAGGAAGATGGGACCATGCCCTCCGGCCTTCACGCTTTAAATTCTATCCATTGCCTTGCACAATAGTCACTCGGGATTGGACTTCCTTGGTTCTTGTGGGACATTGCTGTGTAGAAATGTATATATGAGATGTTGAGACGGTGCGATGTGGCGTCAAGGTGGCAAGATGACGACTTTGCCCCTCACCGGGGTTATCTCCGGTTTGGGCTGATAAAGCAGACGTTTCTCAGGGTTATCTTTGAGATTGGACTGTTACAAGTGTTGAAGGTCCTCAGTGTCATCTCTGAGGTGTGCCTGTCTTCCCGGTGTTATCTCCGAGTCTTGTACTGAGTGCCTCGGTATGAGTGTCAAGTGTTCTGAAGCTGATCGCATGCATTTGAAATAAGCATTTTTGGGGTTATCTCCGGAACTGCAACTACACTCCTTGGGGTTATCTCCAAGGTTAGTGCTGCTATTCCCAGTGTCGGGACTGAGACTGAATATCTCGGGGTTATCTCCGGGATGAATCGGTCTTCTCCGATGGAATTTTTGGTATTAGAACTGCATGCCTCGAGGTTATCTTCGAGGTTGGAACTGATATTCCCAGTATGTGTTTCGGGGTTGAAACTGAACTTCGGGCAGTATTCGAATTGGATATGAGCTGTCTTCCAGGGTTATCTCTGAAAGACGAATCTGCCCTTCTACAATGTTAGTAACAGGTGTGCAGAAAATTTCGAGTGTCTACAGATGCTCCTCTTTATCATATTCATGCAATGTAATGGCATGGATAGAATAAAGAATCCTAGACACTTGAAATGCAACAAGATAAACATGATGTCATGTGTAGCAACATGATGCAAATGTATGATGCATATGGATTGTTTTTCCACATGCAGGGGATTATTGCCGACTCCTTATTGCTTCAACCAGGGATGGCAATAAATAAGCAGCCTGATGAACTGCCATGAACGTGCGATCCATAGCTAACAGGAATATCTAGGATTGTTGACATTGGGGTTATCACCAAAGTCCTGAATCCTTGATATAGACTTTATTCCGAATATGTGCCTCTCGTGTACAAGATATTTATGGGGATAAGGCTTTTGTCTGCTTGAGGATGTGTATAACATATTCCATCATCGATCCTCCCCGATGCTGTTGATCCTTCCTAGTTTGTATCGCCAGGACATATCAATGTTTTGTTGGATTTACTGCCAACAATATGTGTTGTCAGGGCTGCCTGACCTTCGTTGATGTGTGAACCAACGGAAGACCACGCGTTGTAACCCTCGTCGGGGATATACTTGATATTTGTTGACGTGTTCATTAACGGATGAAATCCTTGTTGGGGATAAATGCCAAGGCTGCTTGACCTTTGTTGATATGTATCACCTGATGCAATCATTGGATGGTTTCTGATGCGTCGTTGGGTTTACTTGCCAACGGCTGAACTGACGTCAAAGTTACTTGACCTTCATTGATATGTGCATCAATGGAAAACGCATTGTAACCCCCGCTGGGGATACTTGAGAATTGTAGAATGCGTGATGCCCCCGAGGGGGAATCTGTATTTGGACAGATGACCATGCATTGTAACCCCCGCTGGGGAATTTGTATTTGGACAGATGACCATGCGGTGTAACCCCCGCCGGGGAATCTGTGGGAATGATGACCCTGAACTGACGGCATTGGACCTCTGTGCAGTATTGCCGAATGTGATATGTAACAACTGAGATCATCGGTATAGTATACCTTGTGTTTGGGCGAATACCAATGAATGATATGAAAGCCACAGTCGGGTCCAGGAAAACCAAGATTTCAGGCTATTCTGCTCAATCGCGTAGCATTTTTATCCCTGATTTGGCCTTTTCAGCTTTGAGAACTCCTTTGCAACTCGAACTAGACCGAGGCAGAGGGGTGGGCCCCATATAGGGGTGCCATAAGTACACCTACAGCAGCCATAGGTGGACCTGCGGCCAGCTGTGGATGGCTATTAATGGGCTGGTTTGCTTTTGCAAGTCATTTTACGTTGCGTCGCACAGGAAATCCGAGAGCTCTTCTTCAGGTCTGCTGAGTTCGAACGACTTTCTGCAAATTCTGTCATCGTCCAAGTGTTCTACACTGTCCTAGTAACGTATGCATGTCTTCTTTTTCAGTTTTTATCCGTTGGAAAATGACTTATTACATGAAATGCATCTAAGCACATAGTAGTGAATATGCATGCTCAAATGACTTGATAAAAATTATTCAACATAGTAAATGTTAGTATTAAACCATGCTGAACATAATGATGTGAAAAAATTTGACTTTTGAAACAGTCAAATTGGCACTTTTTTCTGCTATTTCTTATCCTATTTGAGGACTAATGAGCAAAGGTGGAAAAGTAAAGTAATCCTGGTAATTAGGCTACCCTTATGGATTGATGACTTTGATATTTAAATGCATATAGTATATATATAACTGTGGGCAGGTGTGCTACTGAATGGCCACCTAGTCATGCCTATGTGCATGTGGATAGTCCTATTTATAGAGGAAACTATGGCAAAATTTTTCCAAAATGTAGGCATTGAATAGTCATGCATTTTTAACTCTACTGTAGATGTATGTTAAAGTAATGCATGCATGCATGTAGTCAAAAAATGCATTTTGAAAAGAAAGCTCAAAGTTTCAGAATTATCACACCCTTTCTAACTTTCTAAGGTGATTTGGAGACTTGTTGTCCAGATATTATGGATCCGGATCAGCCGAGTAGTTCCCATAGGACTACTTCTGGTGTATGGAGGAGGGCTTCTAAAGTGCCTCGACCCCGTTCTGTTAGACAGCCTCGTCGTCTGGTGGAGGCGGTGATACGTCCAGTTCGGATTGATGTTTCGGACATCGAGAACGAGGAGGAGGATGTTCCGATTGCGGACCCCGCTCCTGCTGCACATGTTCCTCGTAGGGACCTCCTGAGTATTCAGGTGGCAAACCCAGAGCTTTTGGGTGACTTGAGTCGACATCCCTTGATGTATTTGTACGCCAACGAGGTATCAAGTTAGATTTTACTCTTCCTTCTTTCCTTTTGATGAGGAGTAAAGGATTCTGATGTTGATCTGCATTTTATGTAGGTTCCTGGCTTTACACAGCCTCGAGGGAACTGGTTCAACATTCACTCCAGGTACCAGGCTCTGCATCCTGACTATATAGCGATTATTCATAACTGGGGATTTGGGGCGTTCTTTTCCATCCTTCCCCGTCGTTGTCCCTGAGGTTACCTCAGGACATTGTCTGAGCGCTAGTTTCACCAGACTTAGTCACACTACAAAAAAAGGGTCATTGCCGACGGGAGTAATGACGACGGCAGTGTTGCCGTTGATAATATGGTCAATGGCGACGGGCAAGCCGTCGGTAATGAGGCCTGTCGGTAATGAGGTATTATTTGGTGGGAAAATTTCACGGTGGAGGGAAAAGTCACTAGCGACGGGGACTAGAGTGCATGGCGACGGGGTTGCCGTCGCCAATGAGTCATTATCGACGGGGTTACTAGCAACGGCATTGCCGTCGAGAATGACATTCTATTTTTAGCCCTACCAGCGACGGCAACGTCTCTACCTTTCTTCCCTCTCTATTTTTTATTTTTCGCTCTTAGTTTCCCCACTCCTCTCTATTGATTATTAGCCTAGGTTAACATAAATTTCAATTGATTTGCCGAATTGATTGTCACCCCATCCATCATCATTTCACCTTCATCATCTCGCCGGCCCGTTTCATTTTTCGGCCGCTGCAGTACTTGAGCCCATTTTTTCTGGTCACTTCTCGCTCGCCATTTCATCATCTCTGTGTGTGTGGAGAGGCGTGTATTGCTGAGCTTCTAGAGGTACCATTCCTCCATCTCTTTATTGTTGTCATTTCCCAGTCGCCACTCTCACTGTGGTTACGAAAGGTACAAAATTTGGTCTCTATATGTATTTTAGTTGCTATATTTACTTATGTTGAGTTGCTTAGTGTTTATCATGTGTTAATTTCTGCTCATTTTATCAGTATGTGTAAGAATGATCATTTTGGGGAGCATATGAATGAGATACTTCAATAATTTTGTAAGAGAGAATATATATGTTGCAGAAACTATGGTCGTGTAGGAATTGTCAGGACTATGGACCAGTTAAGGGTGTCAGTTGAGGAGTGATTCCTTGTCAGTATTATGGATTGATCCAAATGTTAGTCATAGAAATATTTACGTTTGAGCTCAACTGAAACTCCAAAAGAATGAGGGACTGGAAACTAAAAGAATGTGATATACTATAGAAGTGTTTTGTCAACATTCACTTGTAATAAATTTTGGTGACATACTCAGCATTAGTAAAAATTTGAAAGAAAAAACTTTATAGTTAGACTGGTCTTCCTTAAAAGTATTTCTTTTAATTTTAATTTTTTGTTTTGTATACATGTTATTTCTTATATATTTTATAGTGTAAATTGTGAAGGTTCATTGAAAGCACGGTTCAACCCAATAATAAATGTTCATTTTATGAAGGAAGTATCAGATTAGATAAATGAATCAATAATGACAGTATATAAAATGTTAAGACCTGCAATTAATAGTGTTTATCATGTGTTTCGAATTCAAGACCTGTAATTAAATGTTTTCTTGATTATTTATCCACTGAGTTAAGGAGTTGTTAAGGAGTTGTTAAGGGGGTGTGCGTCTTGTGTAAACTCAAGTAGTAAGTGGGACAACTTGGGACTGGGATTGGGTGGGGTAGATTTTGACGTTAACTGGTGACAATGATTTTGCCGTTGCCTTTACGAAATTGTTACGTCTCTTAATGACTTTGGTAACGTTCTCACAAGCTAGTTCGAGTTCTTTACATTGTAGATAAACTTTAATTCCCTTTTTTGTCATAACATATCTCAGTATATATAGCCAAATTGTTGAGTAGAAAGTTTGTATATTTTTATATGGATTTTATTTGGTTTTGAAGATAGACCTCATAGACCACATTTTTTTATAATGGCTTGATCATGCTATTGTATCTTGGATGTGATGAAGCCACCATAGTTGACAGCAAATTAATACATATGAGTATTGAATGATAATACATATGCTCATACATATGTGTTTTGATTTGTTGAAAGATTTTATGTTTTGATAGGTCGGTTATGTTTTGCAGACTATTAGCATTATTGGGTTCAGAGATTTTACCAGATAAACAAAATGAAAGAGATAATATTTGAATAATGTTGCTATTTGTATTTTTTAATGAACAGAAAAGGAAAGAAAATAGATGGAGTTTTTGTAATCTCTCACACCCTCTACATTACTAACATAATGAAACTTATTTTGTTTCACATTGTTGGCATTAATGGTTTGAAAAATGAATGTGTAGTTATATAGAATAATCCTTACTTTGACATGCACATATATCTGTCGGCCAGATTTCATATCTGCTGCAGTGTGGGACCAGATGTGCAGCATTTGGGATGGCGAGACCTTCAAGAAGATGTCGGCACAACGTTCAGCTGCCCGACAGCAGAGTTGTCTCCCACACTGCACTAGGTCTCAGTCGTACGACCTGTACCGGGAGAGACTCGAGGTGAGTTTAAAGCATGCACCCTCCCACTTGGAGTTTTGGTGGCACGCCCACCAAAAGAAAGGTGACGGTGGTTATATCTCACCTGAGGCAGAACGCATTACTGTAAGTTGTGTAATTATCTTATTTAATATGTATTTAAAATTCGGATATTCTTTTGTATTATTTCATTTTATTCTTTGCATATCATCTACTAATGTGTTTTTTTCAGCGACGGTTCGAGGATCTTGCAGTGGCCCGGAGCAGCCAGAGAGGTGACACTCCAGTAGACGAGTCTACGCGTGCTGATGAGGAGATAGAGGACTGGCTGTAGGCTACAGGGGGACCGAAGAAGGGTAGAGTTGTGGGCATTCCCCATGTCCCAGCTTACACCCTAGTCCCTGCTGTGAGATCTCGGCGGCGCCCACTCACTTGAAGTAGTGGTGCGAGTGGATCGGGTGCCGGCCCTTCATTATCCGACGACTTCTTCCGGCGGATCATAGAGGGGTGCATGGCGAGTGGTGTTGTGCAGTCAGGTGCACCATCACGCGAGCGGATCTACCAGCTGGCTCAGGAGGTTGTCCACGGCTCTATAGATTCTACAGCTGCCGTTGACGACCTCATGGGTGTAGTACGGGAGGAGGCCATCCGCGTATGTGCAGTTGTCTTGGCCAACATCTTCCCACCACATATTCGACAGGTAAAAACAATTAAATTTTGTATTTCTTTATTTAATTTATGTAATTTATAATTGTAATTTGTAATTGTATTGCTATGACACACAAACACACACATAGCATAGCACCGCGTAGGTATTAGACACGTATTAGAACTTACGGGACTCGATTTCGACATACGAAATCCGAGTTATCGCCCAGTTTGCAAAACTCGCCAACACTTAGGCAAAAAGTTGAAAAAGAGACCAAAACCCGCATCGGTCGTCCAAACGCCACGCAAACACACACATAGCACTGTATAGGTATTGGACACTCGTTAGAACTTACGGGACTCAATTTCGACATACGAAAACCGAGTTATCGCCCAATTTACAAAACTCGCCAACACTTAGGTAAAAAATCGAAAAAGAGCCCAAAACCCGCATCGATCGTACGAACGCCACACAAACACACACATAGCACCGCATAGGTATTGAACACGCGTTAGAACTTACAGGACTCAATTTCGACATACGGAATCCGAGTTATCGCCCAGTTTGCAAAACTCACCAACACTTAGGCAAAAAGCCGAAAAAGAGTCCAAAACCCGCATCGGTCGTCCGAACGCCACGTAAACACACACATAGCATCACATAGGTATTGGACACACATTAGAACTTACGGGACTCGATTCTGACATACGAAATCCGAGTTATCGCCCAGTTTGCAAAACTCACCAACACTTAGGCAAAAAGTCGAAAAAGAGCCCAAAACTCGCATCGGTCGTCCAAACGTCACACAAACACACACATAACACCGCGTAGGTATTGGACAAGCGTTAGAACTTACGGGACTCGATTCTGACATACGAAATCTAAGTTATCGCCCAGTTTATAAAACTCGCCAACACTTAGGCAAAAAGCCAAAAAAGAGGTCAAAACCAGCATCAGCCGTCCGAACGCCACACAAACACACACATAGAACCACGTAGGTATTAGACACGCGTTAGAACTTACGAAACTCGATTCCGACATACGGAGACTGAGTTATCGTCCAATTTACAAAACTCGCCAACACTTAGGCAAAAAATCGAAAAAGAGGTCAAAACCCGCATCGACCGTCCAAAAACCACGTAAACATACACATAGCACCGCGTAGGTATTAGACACGTGTTACAACTTATGGGACTCGATTCCGACATATGGAGACTGAGTTATCGCCCAGTTTGCAAAACTCGCCAACACTTAGGCAAAAAACCGAAAAAGAGGTCAAAACCCGCATCGGCTATCCGAATACCACGCAAACACACACATAGCATCGCGTAGGTATTAGACACGTTAGAACTTACGAGACTCAATTCTGACATACGGAGACCGAGTTATCGCACAGTTTGCAAAACTCGCCAACACTTAGGCAAAATGCCGAAAAAGAGCCCAAAACCCGTATCGACCGTCCGAACGCCACACAAATACACACATAGCACCGCGTAAGTATTGGGCACACGTTAAAACTTATAGGACTCGATTCTGACATACGGAGACCGAGTTATCGTCCAATTTGCAAAACTCAACAACACTTAGGCAAAAAGTCGAAAAAGAGCCCAAAACCCACATCGGCCTTCCGAACGCCATGCAAACACACACATAGTACTGCGTAGGTATTAGACACGCGTTACAACTTACGGGACTCGATTCTGACATACGGAGACCGAGTTATCGCACAGTTTGTAACACTCAATAACACTTGAAGAACACAAATAAAACTAATTTAAATATGCTCTATTTTTGAATTCGTTATTAATATTTTAATTTTGTAGGGTCTTGTTGATGAGACTTCGACGGGTGGAGGCTGCGGCACGGGTGATGCCCGTGGTGGAGATGGTGATGACCGCCGGGCTGATGCTGATGAGACTATTGAGGGTGAGATCGACAGTCAGACCGGAGGTGGGACCGGCGGTTGGACCATAGGTGGGACCGACAGTGGGACCGGCGACGATGATGATACCTATATTCCTGATCTTGGGTTATAGTACCCATTATATTTATATTTTGACCTTCATATATGTATATTTATACAGCTTTTTAGTTGTACAGACTAGAGTTTAGTATCTAGTTAGGTTGATGGTATATGTATCTAACTATATTGATTGTTTATGATTACATTTTGTATTTATATCGTACGACTTTTATCTATAAGTCATTACGTTGTTTACATATTTGATGGTTGATATAACAAAAGCTATTATTGTTATTGATATGCGTTTATGAAGAATTCTTTATTTTTCTTTAGTTTATTATAGGTATAATTATGTATATGTAAATGAACAGGGGTATTTTGATATTTAAATATTTTTTTTATGAAACCTCATTGGCGACGGGGAGTGGAGGGTCATTGGCAACGGCTATGCCGTCGGCAATGACAATTTTTTAATTTTTAGAATTAACCATCACTGACGGTTTGTTCGTCGCCACTGCCATCGCCAATACATCATTACCGACGTGTAGCCGTCGCCAATGACCCCGTCAGGAATGACTATCTTGCCGACGACGAGCGACGGGAGACAGGGTCGATGATCCATAGGACGACGGGAAGGGCGACGGACTCTTCCGTCGCCAATGACCTCATTGTCGACAGCAATAGGCTCATTGGAGACGACATAGCGCATCGGCAATGACCTATTTTTTTGTAGTGTCACTCCATTTGATGGACTGTGAGCTGATGATGACGCCAATGGATTGGCAGTTTATCACATGTATAGAGTTTGGAGGGGCACCAGTGCCTTACACGATGGATATTACCCCGACTACCGTCAGATCCTTGTTAGGAGTTCCGACAGAGGCGCTCATGGGCAGGACTGTCCGTACGGGTCCTTTAAGCGTAGATGCTATGAGTGAGCTATTGAGCGAGCCCATACCAGCTGATGTCAGAGTCAGGGATAACATTCTTCGACGATTGTTCCTGATGATCATTAGGGGTTGTTTCATAGCAGATAACTCTTCTACGGTGTCGTTCGCTTTGATCAGCACCACGCGACATGTGGACCGTATTGGAGAGTATGATTTGGGTTCCTACACCTTTGCCTATTTCCTTAGGGGCATGCGTATGCACTCGCAGGGCTTGACCAAGGCTTGGTTAGGATTTTACCCATTTTTGCTGGTGAGTATTTCTCTTGTAATTTACCATATACAGGTTAAGAGTGTTAACTGACAGCAGATGTTTGCCTTTGTATTGACAGTTTTGGGCCTATGAGAGGCTCCCATGTTTACGTCCTGTGAGTGTGTTAGGGTTGGATACCTATCCACGAGTACGGCGATGGCATCATTCCATACTGGCGGAGGTCCCCGTAGCCGAGGGTTTCACTCATTGTCGCCTACAGCTGGAGTTATTAACAGCTGATGTCATCACATGGATTCCCTATTCTGGGGAGCACTTGGCCATTGGATTTAAGGATGGGTACTCGACTGGTGTTGAGTACGTGATTTTCACCCGTAGGGTTCCTCTCTTTACTGAAGGAGGATGAGAGCTCTATTTAGGAGAGCGTGCTATTAGGAGCACCACAGGAGAGATCCGTATACCGATCTTGCCTCTTGCTAGGCGTTATTGGTCTGTGTCGCAGTCACTGATATCCCATTGTTGGGTGTTGACGGTTTTGCATTGTCAGAGGGTCCTTGCACTCAGAATGTATTCCAGCATTAGTGGATCCCTCGTACCATTGGAGCCCAGACCCGCGCCACTCAGTTCGTGGGGGATATGGTTCCAGGATCCGTGATGATGACGGATTGGCTAGCCTGTGTCCGAGATCCGACTCATGTGACACAGATTGATAGCTTGACCCAACGACTGGACCGGGTGCATTTCTTTATCTGACATTTGGGCAGAGATCCGGCAGAGGCAGATTCGTTTGATCCTTCCAGCGCAGGAGCTGGCCCCTCAGATGACACATTTGGCTTTATCGGCGTAGATCCTCCTTTGTATAGGCCTGACATCCCTATTGATAGAGATTCAGTGACTCAGGAGGAGTTACATCAGGTGGACAGGATTGATGATGCAGATATTGACACTATTGTCTTCTTCTGATATGTATTCTCGTTATCTCTTTTGATATGCCTCTTGTTAGATATTGGGTAGCTGTGCCCCATTCTCGCTATATCTTTTGATAGGCTTCTGTTAGTAGTAGGGCGTCTGTGCCCCATATCCCTGTATTTTTAGTTGTACAAAGATGATGTATATAGATGATGATGTATTTAGGAATGTATGTACTATCTTCTATTCTCTGCATCATATTGCCATCTATTATCTGTTATGCATGTATCATGTTATGCATATGTATGTATGTCCAGAGATGTTCAGCATTGACCCTTGGATGATATTATGATACGGCCCACACATATGTCTTCTTCGACAGTCAGCCACATAGATCACACCCCGCCATTATTGGTGGCATCCCGTCTGAGATACTGGTATGATAGTATGTCACCCTCAGATAGGGTGACCATAGATCAACTGTTACAGCATACCATGACCCTTTTGATGTTTTAGGTTCCCGCAGGATTTGTGGAGGGCATACTGGAGCACTGGGCACTGGAGAGGCAGGTTTTTCGCTCAGGACCCAAGAGTTGACTCCGACTCTGGAGGAGTATGCACGTTTGACGTTGCTGCCACTTTACAAACCTTGCATGCATATGGCCATTGGTGACGTGAGCCGGCAGTTTATGACTCTCACCGGGCTGAGGCGGAGAGTTGTGCAGAATGAGATCACATCCGGCCACGTGATATCCCAACGTTTTCTAATTGACAGATTTGGCTTTGAGGACAGATATGCTCGGCATTTTGGGGATTTCACCATACCAGAGGATTAGTGGCATTTGGCCAGAGTAGATGTATTGCTGCTGTGTGTATTATCATACGTGTACATGCCACGATACATGGATGAGTTGGACATCGGCGTCATCATGGTAGTGAGAGCTCTCAGGGAGGGTCGTACCATTATTCTGATGATTATGGTAGAGACGCTGAGGTCAACCACATTTTGCAGCACTTACCCTGCAGGGGTATTCACAGGCAGTTCAGTCATGCTGTACGTGTGGTTTATGTCACACTTGAGATCGATTGTCACATTTAGATGACACGGGTATTGTTTCACCCACGAGATAGATATGTCGTATTCCTTCCAGCCTACGGAGTGTATAGATCCTGCATCTTGGTTCGTTTTCCTAGCTGGAATCGGAGATCCGTTTGCCATCTTGTCGTGTACAGGGCTTAGTTCACCCTACAGTTTCATTACTCATGCTCCGGCCATGGATTATCTCCCTCTGGCTGGTTTGAGGGGCATGACTACCTACCACCCACTGGTCGTGATGTCGCAGTTTGACCAGTTCCAGGATTTCCATCCTTTTGATGGGGCGTTAGGCCAGTGCCTAGCTTCTCGCCACTTGTCAGCAGAGGACCGATCCCGGGTGTATGCTTGTTGGGATCAGCGTGAGATAGCTGCTTTTTCTATTAGCCATCCGGGTTATTCGCCAGAGTATTCTGCATAGATGGAGATAGAGACTTCATCGGCTGCGGCAGTATCCACAGTGCCGAGTATGGATTCAGATGGTGGAGAGCCCATGGAGGACATTGATTCTCACACCAAGGAGGAGCCATTTACTAGGTTGCCAGCAGCTCTCTTAGATTCTCCAAGTACTAGTACTGTTGTGATCTAGCATTCATCACAGTACTTTGAGCAGAGTCTTCACCTGATGACCTTTGAGAGAGATCAGGCTAGATTCTTGATGTTGACATCTTTTGATGGGAGAGATGCAGCTCTGTTAGAGAGAGACGAGGTATTAGCTCGTAGAGATGCCGCTGTTGTTGAGCGGGATGAGGCCAGATCAGCCAGAGATGCTGTGATCGTTGAGCGGGATGCTGCCCTATCTGATAGGGATGTAGCTGTTGCAGACAGTACTTCAGTGAGATCCCTGACCACTGGTATGCTTGTCGAGATGAGTGCATATATTGATAAGCATCGCGTCACCATGCAGATGGCCTCAGACTTGCTGGCTCGTGTGGATATCCTTGTACAGGAGACCACATCGTTACCTCCTTCTTTGGATAGAGATGCTATGTTAGATCTGTTAGCCTGCATGCATACCGATCTGTAGATAGCCGTGTATTTTCCTGCACAGACTAACTTAGCCATTTTGTCATGTACAGTTTACATTGTGTATATCAAACAGTATTATATATAGCAGGGAAATATATTTTTGATCACTTCCCTTTTAGATATGCTTGAATACTTGCTTGATATTTGCCTGCTTCTTCAGGGCTTGTGATCTTGATGTATTCTGAATTTGTCCTTGCTGGATGGACATTGAGTTGTCTCTAGACAGTTCAGAATGGATCATGGAACTGTGCATATCCCTACCATCTTTGGTGTCTTGGGACTGGTTTCTATATGAAAATGTGGAGAGGAATGTGGCTTTCCTCTCTGAGATTGACCGCACCACAGATGGTCGCCAGTACTCCTATTTAGGAGGAGTCTAGTTAATTCCATCTCTTATGGATTAGTATTGCTCTTCAAGGTACAACCACAACTTAGATGGTCGCTGAGTCTCCCGTTTATATGGGGAGGTCAGGTAATTCTATCCCTTTGGTTTGAAGCCAATGAAATGTGGTGGATTGAAGTTTGATCCCAGTACCGTTGACAAGTGTTTGTGTTTTGGTAGGGGGTTAGACCGAACCATAAATGGCTGCCTACGTACTCCTATTGAAGAGGAGATCAGGTCTGCATAGTTCAAACCTGGTGTAAGTGGTTCAACACTGGTTGTGGCAGATAGGGTGTAGGAATGTTTTTGATGTTTTTGTTTTTGTAAGGAGAAAGGTGTAGAAATGTTTTTGTTGTTTTTATTTTATTGCGACCGGGCCATATAAAATGGTTGCCTACGTACTCCCGTGTATCAAGGAGATCAGGTCGATGTAGTTCGCCCCTCAGGACGATTTGTAGCCAACGAAAAGTTTGATCCTATGTGGAGGACAAACTACGGGGGAAGAAAGTTTAATCCTAAGTTCAGGATAAACTGCAGGTGTGAAAAGTTTGATCCCATGTTTGGGGACAAACTGCAAGTGTGAAAGGTTCAATCCCTAGTGGGATAACCCAAGTTGAGTAAGGGTTAAACAACCAAGTGGAGAGAAAATATCTGACGATCTGAAAACTAGGCTGTTGGCTTGAAAAGTGTGTTTCCCTGAGGGGCGCAGAGTTAAAAAGAGTTGTATGTAGTGAAGGGTTAAAGAACCGGAATGACTGGTGATCTGATGATCCAACACCAGGATGTTTGCTTGATGGTAACTTCAGACATAGTACCGTTTCACGGTGTCCGAGTTAATGAGTTGTGGAAATGCATCATCGTCCATTTCCTGCAATCTGAGAGCACCTCCTGTCAATACCTCTTTGACAATTAACGGGCCTTCCTAATTAGGGGCAAATTTTCCCTTAGACTGATCTTGGTTGTCGATGATCTGCTTCAAAACCAAGTCATGTTGTTTAAACTGCCGTAGTCGGACTTTTCTATTGTAGGATCGGGTGATCCTTTGTTGATATAACTGACCATGGAAGATAGCCGCGGTTCGCCTTTCATCTATTAGAGACAATTGGTGATACCTGTCTTGTACCCATTGGTCTTCATCCAGTTGAGCGTCTATCAACACTCTGAGGGATTTCATTTCTACTTCTATGGGGAGCACTGCTTCCATCCCATAGGACAATGCGTAGGGGGTTGCCCCAGTTGAGGTGCGCATTGATGTTCCATAGGCTAACAGAGTAAGAGGCAATAAGTCAGGCCAGCCTTTGTGGTTGGCGAACATCTTTCGCATGATCTTCTTGATATTTTTGTTAGCCGCTTCAACAACACCATTCATCTTTGGACGGTAGATGACGGAGTTAAGATGTTTGATGTGAAATTTACTGCACAACTCCTCCATCATTTTGTTGTTGAGGTTCTTAGCATTGTCTGATACAATCACCTCTGGTTGTCCATATCGACAAATGACATTGTTTCTGATGAAAACAATGATGACTTCTTTGGTAACCCTGGGGAAGAAGGCTGCTTCTACCCACTTGGTGAAGTAGTAGATCATGGTAAAGATAAAGCGATGTCCATTATAGGTTTTGTGCTCGATGGGCCCGATCACGTCCATTCCCCACATTGAGAAGGGCCAAGGCGAACTTATATTGTGGAGCTCTCGTGGAGGGGCGTGGATAGCATTCCCATGAATTTGGCATTGATAACATCTCTTGACGTGGTCATTGCAGTCAGCTTTGAGAGAGAGCCAGTAATGTCCCGTTTTGAGGATCTTCTTTACATGTAGAGGGCCGCTTATGTATGGGCCACATACTCCACCATGGACTTCATCTATGTGTCTCTGAGCTTGGTCCTTGTCAAGGCATCTGAGGAGACCTAGTCCTGTATCTCTCTTGTAGAGTGCATCACCGCTCAGGTAGAATTTTATAGCAAGTCAATGAATCTGCCTTTTCGCAGTCAGGCTCGCCTCAGTGGGTGTAGATCCATCTCGCAAGTACTCCTTGATATGCTGATACCAAGATTGTTGGATGGGAGGTAGCTCATTCGATACTTCTCCAACATAGTTCCCATAGGCTGGCACCTTTTATAGGGCAAATGTGACGCTTGGCATGTGTTCCTTGTCAGGTATGTGAATCAAGGAGGCCAAAGTTGCTAGCGCGTCTGCGAAGTCATTCCTATTACGAGGAATATGTAAAAAGGAGATCTCTTCGAACTCCGAAGCCATCTGTAAAACTTACTGATGGTAAGGCAGCAAATGTAGCTCTTTAGTTTGATATATTCCCATGGATTGTTTGACTACCAACTCTGAATCCCCAAAGACAGTTAACCGCCTGATGCCCATTGAACTTACAAGTTTTATCCCCATGATACAGCCTTCATACTCAGCTGTGTTGTCAGTGCTGACAAACTGCAATTTAACGGGGATGGGATACTGCTCCCCTATACCTGATACTAGAATTGCTCAAGCTCTAGAACCTTCCATATTAACAACTCCATCAAAATACATGTTCCATGTTTAGCGTGTATCGTAATTGATGGTGTTGTTGAATTGCCATTATCCCTTTATCGGGGAAGTATGTTTCAAAGGGTTTGAAATCCCCTGAAGGTGCGACGGCCAGTTGATCAGCTATTCCTTGACCTTTAATGGACTTTTGCGTCACGTAAACAATGTCAAATTGTTGCAGAATCAACTGCCATCTGAACAATGGACAATTTAGTATAGGCTTGCTGAACACATACTTGAAAGGATCCACGCGGGATATGAGATGGGCTATGTGCCCATGAAGGTAATGCTGTAACCTCATGACAGCCCATGCTAAAGCACAACAAGTCTTCTCAATCAGAGTGTACTTGTGTTCACTGCTGTTGAATATTTTGCTGAGGTAATAGATAGCTCGTTCTCGGCCTTTATCGTCTTTCTGACCCAGCATGCAGCCCATGGCATTGTCACTTATGGACAAGTACATGAACAGAGGAACACCATCCCTGGGTGGTACCAAGACATGAGCTTTGACTAGCTACTCTTTGATTGTAAGGAAGGCCGTCTGGCACTCATCATTCCATTTCATGGAGAAGTTCTTCCTTAACAGCTTGAAGATAGGCTCAGAGGTTGCTGTGAGTTGAGAAATGAACCTACTAATGAAGTTGACTCTTCCCAAAAATTCCCATATTTCCTTCTCTGTCTGAAGAATGGGCATTTTCGTAATGGCCTGGGTTTTGGTGGGATCTAGCTCAATCCCTTTGTGGCTGACTAGGAATCCTAGCAACTTGCCTGTTTTAACGCCAAAGGCGCACTTGGCTGGATTCGACTTCAAGTTGTACTTACGTAACCTGTTGAAGAGCTTTCTGAGATGGTCTAAATGGTCTTGCTCCCTTCGGGACTTGACAATAATGTCATCCATGTAGATCTCTATCTCTTTATGAATTAAGTCATGGAAAAGAGCCATCATAGCTCGCTGATAGGTGGCTCTGGCAATGATGAGGCTGAAAGACAACCGTCTATAGCAAAAGGTTCCTCAAGGCGTGATGAAAGTAGTTTTCTCATGATCCTCCTCAGCAACCATGATCTAATGGTACCCCGCAAAGCAATCAGCGAAGGAGTACATGCCGTATTGAGCAGTATTGTCAATGAGAATGTGGATAAATGGCACGGGAAAGCTATCTTTAAGGCAAACTTTATTCAGATCCCGATAATCCACGCAAACTCGCACCTTTCCTCCAGGCTTAGGCACGGGAACGATGTTGGATATCCATTCAGGATATGTGGACACCATGATAATACCAGCTTGAAATTGTTTCACAATTTCTTCTTTCACCTTTAAACTCTACTCAGGTTTCAATCGCTTGAGTTTCTGCTTGACTGGCTTGAATCCCTCTTTAATGGGAAGGCAATGAAGGACAATGTCAGTGGATAAACCCACCATGTCTTCATGAGACCATATAAACACATCCTAAAATTGGGTTAGTAGTGTAACCATGTCATTCCTCTGGTTTGGGGTAAGGTCTGAACCAATCTGGATTAACTTAGGGCTTTCTAAGGTTTTGAGATTGAAGGAGGTGGTTTGATTAAGGTTGGATTTAGGTTTGTCTTCGACCTATTCTTTGATCTCCTGAGGCACCTCAATGTCCTCTTGTATTTTCATCAAGTTTGAGTCCAACTTTTTATCAAAGTTACAATCCTTGTGGAGAAGAGGTATCTTATCAGCAAGTACAGGCACATCTAAGTTCGGAGTGCTGAAACAAAATATGCATTCACTTAATATATATGAAACTATTTAATCATACAAAGTGTTAGTATGTACGGACAAAACAACTGCTAATACTTTACAGAAAAGTAAGCAGTTATGATATCTACAGGCATAAAGAAGTCCTGCCCGTTTTACCCTTGTCGACCAATGCAAGGAGTGCTGCTGTGAGACCCCAAAGTTTATGAATAAAAAATAATTTTCTCGAAATATTTTTTTTTAATATTATGGTGTGGATTTGATATAGTGTTATAGTTGTGGGTAGTATTTATAAATTTTGTAAAGTATGCAAGTTGTTATATAATATTCGATTGGTCGGGGAATATTCGTTTTAACAGGGAATATTCGTACGACGACACAATCATTGGTGGACCCCACAACGGAAGTATTGTCGTAGTAAGAAAACGACAGAATTATATTTTTATAAAAATAACGGCGAAAGTGTTACCGTTAAAACTGTTGAACTACTCGGTAGTAAAAGTACAGTAATACGTGTGATTGTATAGTAGCACACGGTATTGATTATTGAGGCTTACGTAAGAAGTCACTCAGTTATACTTAATTATTGCTACAGTAATTACTGCATCATATCTCTCATATTATTGATTCAATTATTGTCACAGTAGCATCTGTATAATATGTTATGTTATTAAATCAATAATTGAGATGACAAAGTTATTCATATTATTATTTGTAATATTAACGATGTCTAGAAGTTTTGCCAAGGAGAGGTTTGGTCACCTAATTGCGCGCCAATAGGGAGAAATCCTTATTGGAAAGCCCCCTCTTTCCTGAGAACGACCTGGTCGATTAATATTGTGAATTATAATAAGGGTGATAAGTTTTGTTTTATTATTATTATAAATGTAATAAAATAGAAATCTTTTTATATAAAACAGAATACTTTTATAAAGTTATTTGCTTTATTAGACTATAAATAGAATATATAATATTCTATTATGCATAGTATTTGCATAGTGCCTGCATAATGTTTGTATAGTAAAATCTTTTTATATAAAACATAATACTTTTATAAAGTTATTCATTTTATTAGATTATAAATAGAATACATTATATTTTATTTAAAAGATTTTGTTTTATTAGAATATTTTATTAATATTGCATAGTAAATCAATATGGACCGTCCGTTTAAAAGTAAATCAATCTGGACCGTTCATGAATTAGTTACTATTAAGTCCATTCTCCTATAAATAGAAGCTCATTCCTTCATTATTTCTTACGAATTCACTGAAACTCTAGAGAGAGAAACTATAGAGAGAAAGAAGAAAAGTATTCTGCTACTTCACTACTCCTATATCCAGTTTCTTCTAAGGTAAGGGTATTATTTCTTTCGTATTCATGAAAAGAACTTCTGTTATTCTATTATTTATTATTCTGTTGGAATATCCTATCTGTGCGTTTACGCCAGACCTGGTTCCATTATTTATTATTCTGTTGGAATATACTGTCTGTGCGTTTACGCCGGACCTGGTTCCATTATTTATTATTCTGTCGGAATATCCTGTCGGTGCGTTTACGCATGACCTGGTTTCGTTATTTATTATTCTGTTGGAATAACCTGTATATGCGAAGTACCGCATACATGGTGAAATTCTTCTATTATTTCATTCTTTATTATTTTGTCGAAATATTCTGTCTGTGCGTTTACACATGACCTGGTTCTATTATTTATTATTCTGTTGGAATAACCTGTCTGTGCGGTCTATCGCATGCAAGGTGAATTCTGTTGTTATTCCATTATTTATTATTCTGTCAGAATATCCTGTCTGTTCGTTTATGCATGATCTGGTTCCATTCTTTATTATTCTATTGGGAATAACCTGTCTGTGCGATCTATCGCATGCATGGTGAATTCTTCTGTTATTCCATTCTTTATTATTCTGTTGGAATAACCTGTCTATGTGGATTACCACATGCATGGTGAATGATCCTTTTTATTCATTCCTTATTAAATTGTGGAAATGATCAGTCTACGTGGATTATCGCATGGCGGGCAAAAAAATTCATTTGCAGTTTCATATATTCTATTATACTCAGTTGGTTAAAGTTTTGGCTTCTATACTCCATGAAATTAGTGGAATATCCTTGATATTTGCGCTCCATCCATTATCTTTTCATGGAAATATTCTTCTAAGTATTCTTGAATTTTACTCCACAATGCAGTATCATGTTGACAATTTGGACGTTATTGATTCCTGGATAAATTAATTTTTGAACTTGTTTTATTGAATTATTATGTCATTGTCATCATCCTCATATTTATATTATGTTGAAAGTCATCTGTGGCCTGTAGTGCATAGATGGACTTGGTATGATTATGACCAGGGATTATTCGGTATAATCATGACCGTAATGTTACAATGATGTGGAAAAAGTCCTCATTGGCCCGTAGTGCATTGATGAACAGTTTTTGGTATGATTATGGCTATGGATTCTCTTCGGCCAAGGGTTTAAAGATGAATTGTTTTATGGCATGATCAGGACCGTTGATGAAAACACGATTATCTTTGGCCCGTAGTGCATGGATAATTCGTGGTCGTGATACTAAAGAATATCCTTGGCCTGTAGTGCAGGGATGATTTGATGATGTGAATTATTTATTAAGCTGAGTCTCAGCGATAAAAGTGATGAAAAACCTTTTAAATCATAGAAGATAGTAGATTTAATTCTCTACTTGACTCTTCTAATGGATTGCTTGTTCCGCTGCAGTTAAACTTGATGTCTATTGTATTTTATCAGTTTAACATTGTTGAAGACTAATGATAATTTATTATGCATTATCTTAGTTATAATATTTCTTACTGGGCTAGTTGAGCTCACCCTTTTGCTTTCATTATTCTCTTCAGGAAATGAGAACGTAGCAGGGACTAGTCAGGGAGCGGAGTGATGGTCCAAATGATAGAATTAGTAGTCCTCACTATTCTATAAAATAGTGTGATAGTAATTGTAATGAGGACTTATTCTGAGAGTGGATATTGTCTAGTAGACAATATTTGTATTAAAACTCACAGCTTATGTTTTGTCGTATTTTACACGACAGTTGTATAATTAAGTTTTATTTGTATTTTGTACCATGTATTTGGCGACCCAAGATGGGTGATGTATACCTATTTTGGGGGCGTCACAGCTGCTCTAATTGGCAAGGGCAATGTCCTAGTGGACTGCAGTAATGGAGGGGCTGTCATCGTCCTCCTTCTCCCGAATGATGACCATTACGTCTGGGCAATCATCGTCTGGGGTGTATCTGTTTGTATGTTCATCATGGACAATGATGCATATGCCTGACATCATTCGGACGATGTCTTGTTTAATTCTTCGCTCCTCTTCTTCCACCTTAGGATCTGGAACAAAGACTTCCTTTTCTTTTACCGGTATCGGTTTGGGAAATAACATAGCCATTACATTGGCTGACACCTTTACCAGAGGTTGTGCGAACTCTGGATTTACAGGTGGAGATAATCGCTGTATGGCTGAAGCTGAAGGAATCTGCTTATGCTTATGCGGATTCCTGTAACTGGAACTGGAAGAATAGCCTAGTCTGGCTGTCCCAATTTGACTAGACACTTGAATCGGGTTCTTAATACCCTAATGACTTTTACCCAGCCTTTGTCCCGGCTTGTGTCCCAATGACATCATTTCTTGAGTAGCTGCCATCACTTCGGCAGAAATCTTGGGTACAGGCAATGGCGTCCCAATGGAATGGTATTAAGTGTTTCTCACTTTCAAGGCATGAAAACTGACCGGCTCAACATCTGAATTGACATTGATGAGTGGTATGTCACTATGTTGAGGACATTTCGGTTCAGCATTGACTATGACTAGGCTATTATTGATAATGTATTTGAGTTGTTGATGAAGTGTGGAAGGGACTGCCCCGACCATGTGAATCTACGGTCTCCCCAAAAGTAGGTTGTATCCTGTATCTATTTTGAGCACATGAAAAGATACACAAAATGTATGGGGACCAATCTCAATTGGCAGCTCAATCTCTCCGATTGAATTCCAGTAGGATCCATCAAAAGCTTTGATAATCGTATGGCTGCTTCAGATCCGTGTAAGATTGACGTTCAACTTCACCAACGTATCGTAAGGACAGATATTCAGAGACGAACCTCCATCTATCAAGACTCCAGCTAGCATATATCTGGAGGACAAAACCGCAATATGTAACGGTTTACAATGACCGGTCCCTTCGGGCGGTATGTCATCATCAGTGAAAGATATCACATTGTTGTTGAAAATGTGATCAACCAGATGTTGAAAATTTTCCATATCCACTGATTTCTGCAAGTATGCTTCTTCCAAAACCTTCAGTAGGATCTTCCTGTGATCCTCAGAAGTTAAAACCATGTCCAATATTGAGATTTGACGTGGAGCTTCTCTTAAGCTTAAAACCACCTTGGCTTTATTATGACCCATAGTATGAAGGAATTTTTCAATCTTCTCCATGGGAATTTTCCCCTTAGATTTGATGGTATGCTTCATCACCCGTTGGGGAAGACATAGTGGATTTTTCTTCGACACTGCAGCAGTTGTATGAGAGGTGGATCCTTCAGTTTCTCCATAATTCCAAGGGACTTTTTGTAAGCTGATAACAGGATATTGTAGTCTGAATGGTAGGTTAATTGGCTCGGGTGCAACCACTTTCAAAGGATTATCAATTTCTTTGAGTTGAATTGCTTGTATTGTGAATGGTTTGACAGTCCCATCAGCCTCAACGGATATAACTGCTACCAGTCCCTTCCATTTAGTAGGACAAGTATTTTCACTCTTAAATAGCACAACATCATTGTCTGCCAGTTGCAGGACACCGCTATCAATTAAATTCTGAATAAGGTGGCAGAGTGCCCAGCATTCTTCTGTGCTGTGACAACGAAAATGGGAGTGATACTGACATACTCCATCAGAATTAAACTTTCCTGAACGAAGATTGATTGGAGGTAGAAGGGAAGTGATCCTTCCTTTATTGATTAGTATCTGAAGTATCTCCTCCATAGGTTGGCCCAGGTATGTAAATTCCCTTCTATTGGCAAAATCCCGACGGGCTTTGGCAGTTGCTCTCTTCATCACTTTATCCTCCAATGTTTCATTTCTTGAAGGTGACGAGGGAGTATTCATAATCAAGGGAAGGAGACTAGCATGCTCCTGGCTGACTAATTGGCTTGTGACTTGATGCTGATAGGTCACCAGTTCTGCCAATTACTCAATCTGCTTACACAGAGTTTTCATCTTTCGTTCCATCATAAATTGGAACTTTGCATAATCCCATTTGTCAACACCGTCTTTGATGGTCTGGGAGGATTCGTAGTTAAAATTGGAACTCTATCCACTGCTCCAATTAATCATGTTGACCTCTTCCTCTTTGTGTTGAGGAAGAGGGTTTTCTTGTACGTGAGGTTGATCTGGCTTGGTGACTACGATCTCACCGTTGTCTATCAAATCTTGGATCTTGTGTTTCAAGGCCCAACAATCTTGAGTATCATGTCCAGGTACCCTAGCATGATAAGCACATTTTCGAGCAGCATTGAAACCCTTCCCATTTGGGTTGGCTGGTGGAAGATGATGTGTAATTTTCTTCTGAGTGGTCAGAAGATTTAGAATGTTCTCGAATGAGTCCCCTAGGGGTGTGAACACTCGAGGGCATTTAACTTCTCCACCTTTAGGCAATGGAGGGTTTGAAGACTGTGCTTGAAAGGGAGTGTAATTTCTCCTCTGGATAGGCATATTCTGATTGCCCTTTTGACCTTGTAGTATCAAGGAAACATCCTCCTCTTTCTTTTTATGGACCCTCCGGGGGTTGTTTCCATAAGTTCCGGATTGGATGTGTTCAGCAACAGCTTTAAGAGCGGCTAGGTCTTGAATCTTTCTTGACTTCAACCCCATTTCAGCCATCTCTCCATGTTTGATCATTTCAGAAAATGGTTTTCCAATGCCAGCTAAAACTCTCTCATAGAAAGGAGCTTCTTGTATGTCGTTAAAGGTTATGACCATTTCTGACTCTGTCATAGAAGGAATCACTTGAGCAGTAAGGCACCTCCACCTTTGAGCATACTCTCTGAAAGACTCATTAGACTGTTTCTTGACCTTAGTAATCTGGTACCGGTCAGGAGCCATCTGAGACAGGAAGCTGTATTGTGTGAGGAAGGCATAAGCTAGTTCTTCCCAACTATGGATCTTCGAATTGTCTAATCTAGTATACCACGAACGGGCTTCTCCAGTCAGACTCTTTTGGAACAGCTGCATTCTGAGCTTCTCGTCCTCTGCATAAGATCCAAGTTCTCCAATGAACACCTTCAAATGTGTGTAAGGATCTCCTAATCCGTCATACTTTTCGAAGTCAGGAGTTTTGAACTTTTCTGGATAATGAACACCAGGGAATATACAAAGGTTAGCATATAAGACACTCCCATTTGTAACGACCCCCAAAATTTAAATAATTTAATTCTCGCCTTCGGTCGTTAACAATGCATTCAACCTCTAATTTCACATTATCAAACGATAGTACAATCATTGAAACTTGTGGAATAATTAAAATTTTCTATTACAAACTATTCCCGTTCCCAAAACTTTCAACCTTCACATCCAAGTATCTCAGAATCATTTTAATACTACAAGAGTTTACATCGCAAAATGACATTACCATTCAACATTAATACATTATTCGAAACTTTACACAAGGTTCAAATAATAACACAGCCAAAGTGGTTATTTGCAAGGTTGAGCTCGACAACCCAGCAAAATCTAATAGTTTTCATGCATCACGTAGCACATAATAACATGCTCAACATATAACTCATGAACATTGGACTAACATAACATACATGCTACAGTTCATATAACAAGAATAAAGATTGAGTTCCTTACTCAATCAGCATGCTCTACTCAATCAACGTAGTCATAAATTGACTTTAATATTTCATACTTTCAACGTATATATAACACATCATGCTCTTTGCAATAAAGATTTAAAACAGTTAATCATCAAGTTCACATAGCAAATAGGAACTGAAAGACTTGCCTGGCTCGTAGATTACCAATTACCGAAAACAGCTTAAATGCTTTGCGTATATCCTACAACAGTTCAAAGGTTCATATTCACATGCATTAGTTACACATATAATGAAACCACATTAACTCTTAGTCTTAATTTTTTTTATAACTTGCGTCTCTTTGAAACTTAACACATATCTTCAGGTGTTTATTCCTCTTTGTATGCCACTTATCATTACATAATCCCATTTTGTGTTTCTTTATACTTCTCTCATAACCGACACTTAACGTTCATTAAAGTCGTCATAGATTCCATTACTTCATATTAGATGTATTACCCTTGTTAACAACAACTAAATTATATAACCTCCGCCTTATATCTCGTTACGCTTTTCTTACACTTGACAGTTAAGTCTTCTAACGCGTATTTACATCCCTTTAAACATATATTAGGTTAATTAATCAAGTTAACATTTAAATCGTCCTTTCAACTTTATCTCATGCTTTCCAAAATATTTGCTCAATTGGTACTTAACATGTAGATAAGTCCCTTATATTGTCTTTACACCATTTTGGATATATATTAGGTTAATTTAAATTAAGTTAACCTTTAAATCATGCTTCCAAATTCTTCCTTTAATTGATACTTAATAATAATTTAAGTATTTAAAGTCTTCCCATATGTGCCTGTTAAGTGCTTAATGGACATTAGAAACGATTATATAACATTCCTTTTTACTATACATTAAAGCTCTCCTCACTGTCTCTGTTCAGCACACGGCGTGACCGCACCATGTTTTCCTTTGATCTATGCGCGGGCGCGCCTCAGAGCGGTAGCGCCTACTTTAACTTGGGTTGTAGCGCGGGTGTGCTGTAACGCAAACTCAGTTTCTACAGTTCGCGATAAACACTGTTCATCCCAAAACACCCAATTTCTTCACTTCAACAGTAATTTAAGCATACCCAAACATCATAAACTTTGTTAAATAAATTCTAAACATGTATTTATCCATTCTAAATACATAACCCATATAGAACCACCAATTTATAGCTTCATATAACATGTTCATATACTATTCCTATATTTTCCACATAATTACTGAAATCTCACACTACGAATTCGTTTTACATCCGTTTTGACTCGTTCAACTTGAGTTGTTTTCTTTTTTCGACATATTAACAACTTCCATTATCAATTTATAGTTTAGAGTATGAATTCAAAACCAATTTTGACTCCAAAACAGACCATGTAATATATATAAAACCAAAACTCAAATTCTTCACTTTCAAATATGTTTTCATGAATTCGATACTTCAAAAATCATCTATAAACAACATATAACATATTATGTAATCCCAATACACATAAAACTAATTTCTTAACAATTAACCCTAGAACTTCAATTACAGAGAACTTAGAAAACAAAACTAAGAACTTAAAACTTTAAACTAGATTGCTTACCTTTAATTAGCTAGATGATTAGAGAAGCTTGATTAATCTTCTTCCTCTTCTTTGATTCTCAAAATTTTCTTCTCAATTACAGAGAATTCTCTCCATTTCTCTAATCATCTCTTCTGTGTTCTTAACCTTAGAAAAGAACGCGTAACATATAACTGGCTCCCTCTCCCCCCACGTACGTCAGGTGAAAAACAAAAAGGTGGCAGTTACAATAAACCAAAAGCTACGTTTGGTTACACACAATTTCCCCCATACTAGATTATTTTAATAATATTATATTATATAATTTTTATTTGTCACATATGTCATCAATTTAAATAGCTTACATTTGCCATTATAATTATGATTTTCATTATAATCATACTTATGCTTAATAAATTATTATATATCCAATTTAATTATTAAATTAAATTAATTTTATCTCCTTAAATATTAAGGAATTTATTTAATTTTATTATTTTATTAAATTAAACCTTCAAACAATAACATTACCATTATTCAATTTCGTTACTAAATTAATGCACCACAATTCATTAATTATTTATTTATCTCAATAAATAAATAAATTAAAATATTTATTTAATTCAATAAATATTTAAAATTAATTACAAAATCCATTTTATTTATTTAATAGTTAAATTAACTATTTAACCTTCACTTTCCCAATATATGAATATATATATTTCTCTTCACACCATATCACATATTTCACAATATATAACACATATATACCCATACTTAAACTCAAAACATCTTATAATAAGAATTTTATTTATTAAATTCTTATTTAAATAATTTTCAAAAATTCGGGTTGTCACATCCTTCTCTCCTTATAAGAATTCCGTCCTCGGAATCACCGAAACCCTACCTTACCCAGGTTTTCATCAAATCTCTTTTCAAAATTTTTCGTTGAATATCTTCAACACATTACCTTAATATAGGTTTTATTTATTACCATTACAACCATTCTTCAATAATAAATTCTTTTAAGTTTTATTTCATAACCTTTACTTAGACTCAATTATATTTGAGTATTACATATTCTTTGACCCGGTCATTATCTTTCTCTAAGGATCATTATCTATATTCTCAAACTCTCGGGACATGACACCATGTGCTCCAATTCCTTTGATAGAACGAAGGGTTTCTTCCATTTGAAGGACCTTTTTCCTGATGTCACCGGTGTCTAGATCTCCTTTGAGATGGGTGTTTTCAGGATTTTTGTCTGTGGTAAGCAATTGTAGTTCCGGATCTGTTTTCTCCGAACCTTTAGTTCCTCCCTGTGTAGAGGATTCAGAATGTATGGATATCTTCGTACCCTGAGTAGACTGATGTACTTCTTTAAGCAGAACAACCAAATCTGTGATTTGTTTACTTAATCTGTCAAATTCTTCGCGAGAAACTGGATTAAACTGGTCAGATGAAGACATGATTGACTGTAGGCTCGTGGCCTTTTTGGACTTTGACTGGGTAATAGGTCCGATTGCTTCCCTGCGACAAAACTTGCATAGTTTAGTCTTAGGGATTGTGTAAATGTTTAAATGCTATGTGATGTGTCCATTTTAGGATTATTATCCTGCAAAATAGATGTTAGCTGTTTGTAATACAGGATAACATGTTAATTTAAATATGCGTGTGCACATATTTCTTCATATTTCTCATTATATGGAGATGAATATGGAATGAAATTACAAGTAATTGACTTTACGAGTAATCTGAAATGAGAAAGCATGAAGAGACTTTCCTCCGCGTTTGGTTTATCAGAGGCTGACCTATCTTAGGTTACTTTCTCGGCTTTTTGGCATGAAGGTTCTCAAATCATCGCAATTTACTCGACGGGAAGTTAATCCGGTCTTTCAACTGGAGGGAATTTGGGTGGTGCCTTTCCTGAGCCTAATTGGAATTAGTCTTCCTACGAGTTCAGTAATCAAACACCGACAGGATAGCCTCTTGGTGGAGGAACCACACAACATACATTCACATACAACGTGTCTCACCGTTTATGAAAATGATGACATGTGCGAAGCACTAATATCACAGACTGATATATTGCAGTGCAGTAAAAATACATTCGTACACATTCATCAAATGTAAATGCAACATCCACACATAAGCATGTAACAATTTTGAAAAGATTGTAATAGTGACTTAAGTCCTCTTACTGGTCGTCCCCAGCAGAGTCGCCACCTGTCGATGTCGGGATTTTTATTTGTCCCTTTTCTATTCTTGTTCTTTTGTGTTCTCATGTTAGGTGAGATTTGTTTGAAAAAACAAGCGAAAAAGGTCCGACATGTATATGTCGACGATTGGACTGTAAGAGTCGCCAGTTGGTTTTTTAACTGGTTGTACCAACACAACCGAGAAAAGGTTTGCACATTGACCCAATGATGTGACACTGCTAAACGGGTCTGTGAAACCGAGATTTATTAGGGTCCGGGGACTTGCTTATACAGAGGGAAGGTGTTAGGCACCCCCCGACATCCGTGTTGCCACGGTGACCGCCACTTTTCAAGAAACTATTATATGAATGTGTGTGTGTGTGGGTCAATGTCCTGTTATTTGGAAGTAGTGCGAGGCCTCATTCGCACCTATATACACATGTTTTGAATTTTTGTAAAAATTCAGTTTTAAACAAGATATAACAGTGAAGTTTTATTAAAGAGGTTTTTCAAACCCTTGTGCTCAATAGTAATTGAGACCTTTTACACTTTCATTTTTATTAAATGTTCGGCTTGATTGCTTTTATTTTCGAGATGCGAAGCATCTTCGAGAAAATAATATACATAGCAGTGCCGAACTCCTCATGGGTATGCAAACCATCTGAGAAAATCCAAACATCGTGAATAAATTTAAAAGCCATAAATGTCCATCACGGGAACCGAATCTAGATTCAGTAAACTGAATCTGTGATCACATGATTCCTAGGCTCACATGATAACGCAGTTTATATGAAAGCTGTAAGCAGTTATATATATAAAAGCTATAAATATATATATATACAGACATGATCAACCACCACGAAGCACCTCCATGGGGGATCGGAAATGTAAATATATAAAAGCGGTAAATATATATATTGACATGATCAACCACCACGAACCACCTCCATGGGAGATCAGAAATGTAAATAAAGCTGTAAAAGCAATCAACCGCCACGAAGTAAACTCCAGGCGGGACGAAACGTAAATAAAGCAGTAAAAACGGTTAACCGCCACGAAGTAAACTCCAGGCGGGACGAAATGTAAATATATATATATATATATATATATATATATATATATATATATATTAAAGAAGTAAACGCACCAGATGTAAAATCCAGGCTCATCGAACATAGTTCGACACACAGTTCATATATATATATATAAACTGAAATAAAACCATGGACCGATGTTCGGGCATACACACGCAACACGACTCTCAACGTGAAGAATAATGTGTGAAAAGATGATGAGAAAGACTTTAAAGTGTGTAAGAAGGCTTATAGTGGGCAGCCAAAGAAGACTTCTATAGCTTTAAGTGGATGAACACTCGGCTACCGTCGGTAAAAAGTAGCTATATATGAGCTTACAAGTGTTTAAAATGAGAAAACACTCAGTTTAGGGTGTGTACAGAGCAAATTGGACAGGGCTTCCTCGCCTTTTTCTCTTATAAAATGACCACCCCATGCCCTCTATTTATAGAGGGGGGAGCCGCAGGTGTACCTGCGGTTGCCCGGGGTGCCTCGGGCTTTGCGGGTCCCTCCGTCTCGAAGTACGTACACGCATGTAATGTTATGTCAGCTCGAACTTTCAGAACTTCAATCCGGGTATCCGAGAGGTGTATAAGACCTATTTCGGACCGCTATTGTCGAGAGTTATGCAATGACATGGGATTAGAGGTTGTACGAAGTCAGGAAGATGGGACCTTGCCCTCCGGTCTTTACACTTCAAATTCTATCCGTTGCCTTGCGCAATAGTCACTCGGGATTGGACTTCCTTGGTTCTTGTGGGATATTGCTGTGTACAAATGTATGTATGAGATGTTGAGACGGTGCGATGTGGCGTCAAGGTGGCAAGATGATGACTTTGCCCCGCACCAGGGTTATTCCAGTTTGGGTTGATAAAGCAGATGTTGCTCAGGGTTATCTCTGAGATTGGACTGCTGCAAGTGTTGAAGGTCCTCAGTGTTATCTCTGAGGTGTGCCTGTCTTCCCGGTGTTATCTCTGGGTCTTATACTGAGTGCCTCAGTGTGAGTGGCGAGTGTTCTGAAGCTGATCGCATGCATTTGAAACAAGCATTTTCGGGATTATCTACGGAATTGCAACTACACTCCTTGGGGTTATCTCCAAGGTTAGTGCTGCTATTCCCGGTGTCGGGACTAAGATTGAATATCTCAGGGTTATCTCTGGGATGAATCGGCCTTCTCCGGTGGAATTTCCGGTATTAGAACAGCATGCCTGGAGGTTATCTCCGAGGTTGGAACTGATATTCCCGGTATGTGTTCCGGGGTTGAAACTGAACTTCTGGTAGTATCCGGATTAGATATGAGCTGTCTTCCAGGGTTATCTCTGAAAGACGAATCTGCCCTCCTGCAATGTCAGTAACAGGTGTGCAAAAAATTTCGAGTGTCTACATTAAGTGTATTTAAATTTTATTGTGATTGACTATGTTTATTCAACTTTACTTCATTTTAGTTAAATTTGAGACCAAAAAAGAATTGAGGATTCCAAAATCACCATTTTGGAATATTAGGAATACTAAGTACAAAATTATTATTTTAAAAATTAAAATTAATTCACAAGTTAAATTTAAAATTTATAAATTAACTAAAGTCTAGTGAGACTCTTTTAAATAGCATCACTACATGAAAAAAATATGATAGACTATTTAAAATTTAACATTACTTTTAAGGACTAAATACACTTTCGTTACATCATCATTATATTTATAATTCGGTCCTTAAAGAATTTGGGTTTACAATTTATAGCATAAAGTGTCTAATTTGATACAATGTCGACCCCAATTTCAGAATCCGACCAAAATTGGCCAGAATACCCGACCCGTCCAAGAATCTGACCAGGTCTTAAGTATTTAATACCAGTTGACCGTATAAATATACGGATTAACTTAATGTTTAAAAAACGTAACTAATACCGTAGAAATACGGTATAAGCTATTAATTTTCTTCCATTTCCTTTCACTTTCACTGTGACGCCCCAAAATTCGAGTACCTTTAAACTTCGGATATGGTGCTCCACGATACTAAACATAAACATACATATTCATGCATTCATACTTATTAGGAATGTAACTACTAGCTATTACAGACCTATTATTACATTCTCAGGTTCTAAGACCTTTAAATCTTCGAAACATGCTAATTAACATAATAATTATTTACAATAAACCTATCTATTATAGATAGGATTCATATCTCCTTAAGCATTTAGCTTGCCTTCGTCCTTGTCCTTTTCAGAACCTTCTATATGCTCAATTTTAGCTGAAAACATTTAATTTTAAGCAAGAATGAACATTTACATGCCCAACAAGTATAACAGTTGTATATAAAACAACAAAATCAAGAATCATGCTTTCATACTTCTAAACCTTCGTCAACTGAATAAAAGTTATAGGAAATCTCAAATAATAGAAAAATACTTCCTTTGTTTTCAAAACATATTTTTGAAATGACATACTAACTTTAGCTGAGCGGTCATAAGACCTTGAACTTTCATTTTCATTTCGAAAAGGTTTAAACAACTATCCCACTGCAAATCTCATGGACTTACAAGTACGTTGGTTGATCAACCCTTTGTACCCTATATTAATCAATACTACATGGCGAATGACTTAATTTGCGTTCTTCCGTCACTTGACATTACATGTTGACAACATAAAATATTTTTCCCCAATATTAGGGTTGTTCATCTCAGTCTGAATCTATGCCAAGTAGAAATTGGTTTGGAGACTTAACTTAAACTCCATAACAATTCAAAAGATCATATTTAAATCATTGAAAGGTTTTAACATGTGTCTAGCTGATACAAATAACATTGACATACTTCTTAAACAGTTCATACATTTCAGAACTTGAAAAATTGAGCAATTCATACGTTATACCAAAGCTTTAAACATTTGATGCATTATAACATAGTTGAACACTTATACAACCAACAAAGAGTTTGTATAAGTTTGATGTTTATACAACCGTTAAACGTTGTGCAAACCGAAGCATACATAAGAATTATTCATAAGAATATCCATCCATATACTTTAAACCAACATTCAAATAAAGATTGAATGGAGTTAGAATATTTGCCTTAGTGGTCTTGATAACCTTAGTGTTAATTGCCCTTTAATAGTCCTACACATTCATTGCACATAAACATGCCAATTAGCCATATATAAACGTCCCTCATGGTTTACTTAACTCTATTACATGTTCTATAATGTCCATCTCATAAGAGTTGGAACACTATTTAAGTTTATTAACATTTGACTCGGCGTTTCGACGTTAGTACGTCGTACGCAGGGGGGATCTGTTCAACGGGCAGCTGCCTCTGTTGGATTTTTTTTATATATATATAGACAAGTACTTGTCTGATTTTCCCACTACTTGTTCGATTGAGTATCCATTGAAGCATTCTGGGTTTGTTAGGGGTCAATTTTGACATACATATGACCATTCTTCTGGTTCATGTTGGTTTTGTTATTTCCATTAATCGAACTGCTCTGTTTTATTATTCATCCGTCTGTTCAATTTTTGGTTTCATTTGGTCGTGATTGATCTGCCTTCGTGTGCTCAATTCATGGGTTGGATGTGGCTCTTCGCACTATCTTATTTTGGGTGTTTCCTCCTTGTTTTTCCGATCTGCTCTTGGTTGTTGCGATAACCTAAATTTTTAGAAATTATTAAAATAAGAATTTAGTAAATAGAATTCTTATTATAAGATATGTCGAGTTTGAATAAGAATATATATAAGTGTTATATATTTTGAATTTTGGGTTATTGGTGGAAAGAAACCCATAAATGAGATTTTATAGTTGGTTAAACTATTAAGAAAAAATAGAGTTTTAAAACTTGAAGTTTGATCTTTAAATTATTAAGGAAAGTAGTAATCGATGATATGAAATTAAAGAAGAGATTGATTTTAGATGAGTTAACACTTAAGAATTATGTGCAAAGTATTTAGGAATTTGGATTCTATTTCTGCTAAAGCAGAACTTGGTTGCATCTGAACTTGAGGTGGCGCAGCTGCGCCAGCGCCACTTCTAAGTTTATGACCAGCGCAGTTGCACCGGTCTGCAGAAGGTTCTAAGTAAGCTTGTGAAATTTGAATTCCAAGACATGAATATTAAGGACTCATATGTGTAATAAAAGTCATAATTGGTGATTAAGTTGTCCATGAATGGATTAAGTTAGTAAAACATGATTTGAATAAGAGTTAATTAATTAACCCAGAATAAATATTGGTTAATTAAGTGATATTATAGAATATTATATTATAAAGCCTTGTGTGGTAGTGTCATGATAGTAAATAAAAAAAGAGAGTTAATTCACTTACATAAGACAGTGAATTAATATATGTGTTTTACATAAGAGGATGAAAGGAATATGTTAATTAAAATTTGATAGTTTAAATATATTACATAGCATTGTAATATATAAAAGGGTTAATATTTGAAAGATAAGTAATTAATAAAAGAAGAGAACCAATATAATTATAAATAAATATTGATTAGAGATTTATGCATTAAGTTAATATTTAAGTTATGGCTAACTAAAAATGTGTTGGGACAATTTATAGAAGAAAATGAATTGAAGAATTATAGTATAATAATTAATTTTGTACATACTAATTATTCTAAGGAAATGGTTATTTTAAATAAAGGTGTTATGAGTATAAAATTCATAAAGCCTAGTATAGTAGTTCTACATATTATAAGTGTGCAATTATTTAAAGTAAGCTAAATAATTTAGTATTAAGGTAAAGTGTGTCACACAAACTTTATATTAAATGAATATTAAAATAATGTGGAATTGGGAAGAAGCCAAACGTGGCCTAGACCCCTGATATTTTATTGTTGAGATTATGAGCTTGAGTTATATAACTCTAGTAAGTGAGATAAATGAGCCTTGTGTGACATGAGTATTAAAGTTAAACCAAACTAAAGGTTTAACTGGAATTATTAAAAGAGAATTAATGGTAAGGGAATACATGATTGATATTAATTAATCATTGTGATATTTATGTGTGATAGGAAATAATGGGTTGAGAGTAACCAACTGAATTATATTTAGCTCAATTAAAATATTATTTGGACTAACTCTGTGTACCTGAGATACATGAATATATGTGGTGAATATATTATATATGAGTATACTTGTGGGGTACATATATGAAAGTGTGTGTATATGTGCCCATAATTTAATTTAATATAGTAATTTTAAGTCATTATAATTGATTTAATATGCCCAAAAGGAATTAACTTTAGTAAAATGTAGACTATTTTACTGATAAGTTAAAGGAGTAATGTGGCTTGTCCCAAAATTTGTGTCTCAACTCATTATAGCAGCTGTGTATAGGTCATTGGCCTATCCTATTCATATTCACTGTTGGTAGAGCAGATGATGAAGAGAGGTGTAACGATCGAGAATTTTATAATTAATTTTAAATATTTATTGAATTAAATAAATATTTTAATTAATTTATTTATGGAGATAAATAAATAATTGATGAATTGTGATGTAATAATTTAGTTGAGTGTGTATGCTAACTAAATTAATGAATGATAATTTTATTATTTGAAGATTTAATTTAATAAAAATATTTAAATTAAATGAATTGTTTAATATTTAAGAAAATAATTAAATTAAATAAAATGATGTTCTAGTTTAATTTAATAATTAAATTAAATGTGTAATAATTTGTTAAGTATAAAAATAATTATAATGGAAATTATAATTATAGTGGTAAGAACATAAATTAATTAAATTAAAGTGTGACAAGTGAAATTATATAATATAAGTGTTATCAAAATAAATGGAAAGGGGGGGATTTTGTGTAGCCAAACATGGCCTTATGGCCTTTGGCATAATATAACAGATAGACACTTTGTTTTTTTAACTGAAGTGTATGTAGGGGGAAAGGCCATATTAGTTTATATTTTACGCGAGTTATTCCTAAGGCTAAAACTAAGAGCAGAGAGTTTGGAGAGAAAGAGAGAAACACATAGTGTTAGAGAATTGAGAGAAGAGAGAATTCATTCTCTGTGTTTATCAAGAAGAAGAAGGAGACGGAGAAGGAGAGTTGGTAAAGCCTTGTGATCATCTTGCAAATCAAGGACTAGAAGGTATAACCTATTCTTACTTCCAATTTGTAGTTTTGTGATTTCCAATCTTTGTGAATTGGGAATTGTTGTGTTGTAGATGGTTTAAAATCTGATATAAGTTGCTTTCATATGGTTTTGGAGTATCAAATTCATGAAAATTGGGTTTGAAGTAGAAGACTCCAATAACAGTGTTATGTATATGTAAAATGGCTTAATTGAGTACAAAATTTAATGTTCAATCCTTGATAGAATCTTTAAATTAATTGTAGATTGTGTTAATGTATCAAGAAACGAAAAAAACGTAATTGAAATGGTGTAAATTGGTTAAGAAACAAAGATTTGGCAATCGAATTCGCTAAAAGTGTTGAAATATGAAGAAATTGGTAAAATATGATTTTTGATCCTTAAAAGTTAATTATATATAATGTTTATGTTGGTAGAATCATGAAATACATGCTTGGTGATGTTGTTACCAAATTCTAGTTTTTGAGTATGTAAATTTCTGTAAAAATTAGGAAATTGGAGTGTTGGTGTGTAACAGGGCTGAAGCTGCTGCAGTTTTTATTTGTGTACTGGCGCAGCTACGTCGGTACCAAAGGCAGAAACGGCGCAGCTGCGCCTGTTGGCTTCTGAGGCTGTGCACCAGCGCCGGTGCCAAGGCTTGGGATACCACAACTGCGTCGTACCCTGAGCAGAGGCAGTGAGTTTTGTTTAATTGCAGACCATTGTATGTAGACCTAATCTAATTTAGTATGCATGATAAAGATGTTAACCATATTACACGATACAATAACAGATTGTAATGTAATGTAATACTAAATATGAAGATTTTAAATGATCACTTAAACAAGTTATGTAATGAATGAAATTTGATGTTTGCAAGAGTTAGAGGTGAATGCTAAAGCTTTATGTTATAAAAAAAGTTTTTAGATTCGTGTGATTGGTTAACCAATATGGTTAGACATTAAGTTAAAGGTTGTGACTTAGATGGTGGATTGAACCTATAAAGCTAACGATAGTACAGTTAAACCTCTTTATAGGAATAATCTATATAAGAATAACCTCTATTATATTATAAAAAAATTTGGTACCAACTTGGGCCAGTTTTAAATAGGAATAACATCTAAATTGTAATATGTTATATACTTTTTAAGTCCCGTATTAAAAAATATACCTCTATATAGTAATAATTTCATATATAGTCTTTTGAAATTATTATTGTCACTTATATTTATATCAATGTTACATTTATATAAGTGACAATAGTAATTTTAAAAGACTACATTTACCTATAAAAGACTGTGCACTTATGTAGAGTTGGAAACATACACATTCTAGTTTGAAAGTCTAAAGAATTTATGTTTTCTTTCATTTTTTTCATTGAATATTCTGTAAATACTAGGTGCACAACTTTATATAAATATTTTTTGAATAATAATTTTTAGAGAGTTCTTACTGTTATTTTTGTTAAAGTGGATACTTTTGAATGTTCGAAAAATATTTTGTACCAATACCTCTATTTAGTTATAACCTCTCAATTAGAATACAATTAACTTGGTCTCATGACTATTCTTATATAGAGGTTTTATTGTATAACTAATCGGTATTGCGATTTCAATGGTATATGTAGGGTAATTGGCGAATGTTTGTTATACTTGTGTAGCTTACACACGAGGCAAGTTCCCTAACTCCATTCTCTTTATAATGAATGCAAGTTTCATAACTATGTTTACCTTTGTTGACAAGCAAGATTTCTAACCTCATTTATCATTATGCAAGTTACTAAATCTTATGATAAAGTTGAGCAAGCCTATTGATTCCATCTTGTTTCTAATCATCCAAGCTCTTGTAATCTAATTCTTTACATTGAGCGACTTTCACATTCCTGACACTTGTTATTATTGTTTATAGCATATATTGTTAAATTCATTGTTCCAAATGAGTTTTCCTAACTCTTTTGGATATAGCACTTTGCATATATACCATGTCTATTCAATTGTATATTGTCATTATTCGATCTTTGATTTAAGTATCATTGTTCAATTCTATATTACTGTGTTGAACCTTCGAATAACAAGCAAGCTCTTATTGATTGAACTATTATGTAATTAAATAGTGTTCTAAAATTCTAGAACCACTGATAAGCTAGCTCCAAACTAAACTTTCTTTAGTGCGGAAATTCTAAAGTCAAATTGAGATGAACAACCCTAATATAGGGGATTTTGTATGCGTTAGCGTTTAGATGTTTGTGCACAATACATGGTACAAAGGGCTGATCCCCCTAAGTATGTAAGAAAGGGTCTGTATAGTCTAAACAACCGTTAAGGTTGAGGTAATAATACCTAATTATCGGGGACATAGTTCGTGGTCTTAAGACCCTCAGATATAAATCTTGAACTTATTCTTTATTCTTGATTCGTAGAACGAGTTCCCTATTATCCAGTAACCATTGTTTTATCTCATGTTGTTGCTATTATTATTCTTTATAGTAGTGAGCAATTGTTTGCTCACTCTTGCAATTAACATTGCAGCTAAAGTTGAGAAAGTCGATGAGCCGTCTTCTAGCAAAGGAAAAGACAAGATGTTCAAGTGATGAAGACTTATTTACTTAACCAAAATTATGTTATAAGACTTATGTTATTTTGTGATGTATTCCACAAACTTATGTAATAATTAAAGGTTAGATTACCTGGGAATGTTTTAAGTTGATGTAACCCTTTAATGGGGAAGATATTTATTTAAGTTATTTAAGTTATGTCTTTATCCTTGTTTATGGGTAATTAGATGTAAATATTTTGGAAAGTGAGCACCAAATCATGTGGGAATGAAGTATCCAAATTTGGGGGTGTCACAAGAGGAATGTAGGAAGAGGGAGTTGGTGACCAACTCTTCAATACCCAATGGCTTCCTCTTCTTCATCTTGGTTTAAATCTTTGGACAAAATCATTGTATGGACAATGATTTCTCTATAAATAGAGCCTCCTTCTCCTTCACGTTTGTTGAGTTGTTTGAGAAAATTGGCTATGGAAGGTTAGTAGAATTGAGAGCAATGGGAGGATTGAAGAGCTATAGTTAGCAAATTCAAGTAATCAAGAGGTAATATTATTAACATAAATGCTCTTGATTCTAAAGTTTTACAATTTCTTAGTAATGACAAGAAATACTTGTTTTTGAGTCAAAAATTGATGACTAAGGATTGTTGTAATCCATGAATTGTTGTAAGATATTGATAATACAGTTAAAAACAAATAATGGAAGTTAAATGGACCAATTTGGTTTAGAAACGAATCCGTGGTAATGAAATTCGCTAAACATGTGAAACTATGGAAAAATAATATAAACCATGAATTTGAGTTATCAAATTGGTTGTTTATAGAGTTTGTGAGTTGCTAGCATGTTATTTAAGTATTATATACATGTATGAAAGCAATTTGGTTGATTTTAAACATGTTAAATGAAGAATTCGTGTATGGGTTTTGAGTTCAGTAGAAGCAGAGCCGTTCCTAGAACTATCCAGGAAGGGTGTAGCTGCGCCCCTTCTGCAACACAAGCCAGCGCAGCTGCGCCGGCTGCTGTCTTTGAAATTGTCATGGAGCAGCGCAGCTGCGCCGATCCCACAGTATAGAACAGCGCAGCTGCGCTATGCACCAGAACTTGACGCTAATTTTTTTTTGTTGAAATGTGATATCTCCAGCAGGTTAGTTTGACTTAAATATGCAGGCATGACATATAGTTAATGTTACCTTACTTATAATGGATTTCTTTAGCATGATTTAACACATGTTTTGAAAATACACTTAAAGTTTTGAAAACAAATCTTGACGAACCTTGAGTCGTTTAAGTTCTGAGTTTGTAGTATATGGCTGAGTCATGCGAGCATGAAATGTGAGTTTAAGTTGCTTACTTATAATCAACTTACAATAGCTTAGTTGAAATTGATTTCTAAAGAAAACTTGAAACTTTGAGAAAGAACTTAAAGGAACTTATGTACTTAAAGTTCTAAACGTGATAACATAGGTACATGGCTTAGCTATGAAATGAGATTTAAAGTTGCACCGAGTTACTTTAACTTGGCCTAGAATGACTTTTAAAAGTAAACTTGAATGTTTTGCAAACTTATATCTATGAGCAGTGTGTTGCTCACATTTTGGACTCATAGGGATTGCATACTAGTATCTTTTAGGTCACTAAACATGGCCTACATGTGCACTCATCTGGTTAGACACCATATAAGTCGTTCAAGCATAAATTTTAATGAGTTTCAAATGATGAACTATACTAACTATGATTAAATGAGTTGAATAAATGCGAGTATACGCATTATAGGTGTCTAACATCCTTACAAGATGGAATGGTTAATGTAGTTCATTCCTTGTGCATGAACCTACTTTGGAAATTTCCAAACAAGTCTATAAGGTGTGAAAATAGCTTAAAGTAAACTCAAGAGACACCAAACTTGGGTTAAGACCTCTTAACATGTGGATATATTATGTGTTAACCGTCATGCATGCTAAGAACTCAGATGAAAACCAGGAAATAAATATTCAAATCTGGTCTGGCCAGGGGACGGCGCAGTTGCGCCTATCTTAGGCCAAACTGTAGCACAGCTGCGCTGCAGGGAAGTGTTTGTAAGACCCCAATTTTTTTAATAAAGATGAATTTTCTATAAATATCATTTTTAAATATTACGGAATGAATTTGATATAATGTTATAGTTGTGGGTAAAATTTATAAATTTTGCAAAATACGTAAGTTGTTGTATAATATTCTATTGGTCGGAGAATATTCGTTTGAACAAGGAATATTCGTACGACGGCACAATCATTGGTGGACCCCACAACAGAATTATTGTCGGATTGAGAAAACGACAAAAATATTTTATAAAAATAACGGCGGAAGTTTTACCGTTAATACTGTTGAACTACTCGGTAGTAAAAGTACAGTAATACGCGTGGTTGCATAGTAGCACATGGTATTGATTATTGATGCTTATGTGATAAGTCACTCAATTTTGTTTTATTTGTATTATTAATGTAATAAAACAGAAAAGCTTTTTATATAAAATAGAATACTTTTATAAAGTTATTATATAAATAGAATATATTATATTTTATTATGCATAGTGTTGCATAGTGCCTGCATAGTATTTTGCATAGTAAAATCTATTTATATAAAACAGAGTACTTTTATAAAGTTATTCGTTTTATTAGATTATAAATAGAATATATTATATTTTATTTAAAAAATTTTGCTTTAAATATGGATCGTCTGATTAAAAGTAAATCAATCTGGACCGTTCATGAATTAGTTACTATGCAGTCCATTCTTCTATAAATAGAAGCTCATTCATTCATTATTTCTTACGAATTCACTGAAACTCTAGAGAGAGAAATTATAGAGAGAAAGAAGAAAAGTATTCTGCTACTTCACTACTCCTATATCCAGTACTCTTCTTCTTAAGCTAAGGGGTATTATTTCTTTTGTATTCATGAAGAGAACTTCTGTTATTCCATTATTTATTATTCTGTTAGAATATTCTGTCTGTGCGTTTTACGCCAGACCTGGTTCCGTCTTTATTATTCTGTTGAAATATCCTGTCTGTGCGTTTTACGCCAGACCTGGTTCCATTATTTATTATTCTGTTGGAATAACCTGCCTGTGCGGTCTATCGCATGCCTGGTGATTTCTTTTGTTATTCCATTCTTTATTATACTCAGTTGGTTAAAGTTTTTGCTTCTATACTCCATGAAATTAGTGGAATATCCTTGATATTTGCGCTTTATCCAGTATCTTTTCATGAAAATATTCTTCTGAGCATTCGTGAATTTTACTCTATAAAGAAGTATCATGTTGACAATTTGGATGCTATTAGTTCCTGAATAAATTAATTCTTGAACTTGTTTTATTGAATTCTTATATCATTGTCATCATCCTCATGTTTATATTTTGTTGAAAGTCATCTGTGGCCTGTAGTGCATAGATGGACTTGGTATGATTATGACCATGGATTATTCAGTGTAATCATGACCGTAATGATACAAATGATGTGGTAAAAGTCCTCATTGGACCGTAGTGCATTGATGGACAGTTGTTGACATGATCATGACCATTGATGAATACACGAATATCCTTGGCCCATAGTGCATGGATAATTTGTGGTTGTGATATTAATGAATATCCTTGGCCGTAGTGCAGGGATGATGTGAATTATTTATTAAGCTGAGTCCCAGCAATAAAAGTGATGAAAAACCTTTTAAATCATAAAAGATAGTAGATTTTATTCTCTACTTGACTCTTTTAATGGATTGCTTGTTCCGCTGCAGTTAAACTTGATGTTTGTTATATTTTATTAGTTTAACACTGTTGAATGCTAACGATAATTTATTCTGCATTATCTTAGTTATAATATTTCTTACTGGGCTAGTTGAGCTCACCCTTTTGCTTTCATTGATCTCTTCAGGAAATGAGAACATAATGGGGTCTAGTCGGGGAACATAGTGACGGTTCAGATGATAGCATTAGTAGTCCTCACTATTCTACGAAATAGTGTAAAAATAAATGTATTGAGGACTTATTTTGAGTTTGAATCCTGTTTAGAAGAAAGTGTTGTATTTAAACTCACAGCTTATGTTTTGTCGTATTTTACATGACAGTTGTATAATTAAGTTTTATTTGTATTTTTTTCCATGTATTTGACGACTCAGAATAGGTGATGTATACCTATTTTGGGGGCGTCATAGTTGGTATCAGAGCTTAGGGATATGATCCCTGGCTAAGATGTGAGACTAGAACTAGGAGGGGAGAGACGGGGAATTCCTTCGCTAGTATGACCTACCTAAGTTTATTTGGTATTTAATTGGTCGGTCAGAGTATAGTGATATTATGTTACAGGTCAATTAACCTTTGTTTTGTGGCAGTATCTGAAAATGACATCCGAGAATGTTGAGAACAGCAATGGAGCACAGGAGACCGTTGAGGTTCCACATATCAATAATCAGGATAATGTGCATCAGGAAGGCGAAAATTCTCATGCAAACAACAACACTGACCAAATGATGAATGATGGAATGTTCAGAGGCTTTATGAAATTCATGCAACATCAGGCGAGAGAGGCTCCTGTCCAAAATGTAGGTAGAAACACTGAAAACTCTCGGACGGTCACCGCTAAGTAGTTCAAGGAGCTGGGACCACCGGAGTTTATTGGAGAGCCAAAACCACTTAAGGTGGAAACGTGGATCAACCAGATCACCAAGATATTTGATGTCTTGGGATGCGCTGAGGAGCAAAAGGTTCCCTTTGCCACCTTTATGTTGCGAGGAGAGGCAGATTACTGGAGGGAATCGGTAAAGCGTACTCAACCTGCCTCATTGAAGATGTCTTGGGAAAAGTTTTAAGAACTGTTCAATGACAAGTACTTTCCCGAAAGTATTCGTCACATGAAGGAGATAGAGTTCATCAAGTTGGAGCAGAATAATATGACTGTGTCGTAGTACGAAGCTAAGTTTGCCGAGTTGTCCCGGTTTGCGTCCCACTTGGTTGATAATGAGGAGAGAATGAAGCGGATGTTTTTAAGAGGTTTGAAATCGGAGATACGTCAATATCTTATTTCTCATAAACTGTGTTTGTATTCAGATGTTGTAAATAAGGCTCAGTTATTGGAGCGCGCTAACGAGTCAACTCAACCAAGAGAAAGCAGCCGACAAAATGATAATACCAGTGAGAGCAGTCATCGAAGCGGTGACAACAAGCGTGGAGGGAATCAACATGCCAGAAATGGTAACCACTTCGGTGGTAATCATAGCCAAAACAATAAGAATGGACATTTCAAGAAGAGGAGATTCAACAATGATGGAAAGACGTCAGCACCAACACCCGTTGTTAAGGAAGGAGAACGACCACCTATCATATGCTTCAAATGCGGAGGGGAGGGATATATCAGTCCAAACTGCGCGATGCCATCCAAAGCGTGTTATAATTATGGAAAAGAAGGTCACCTAGCCCGATTTTGTCGTGCACCAAAGACAAGTCCAGTTGGAGCGGTGACACAAAATACCGTCCCAGACAAGTCAAAACCAGTAGTTCAAGGGAGAGCGTTTGTTGTGACCTCCTAGAAAGTAAGGAACCCGAACGAGGTCATCACCGGTAAGCTTATCATAAACTCTAACGAAGTCTATACCTTATTTGATACCGGTTCTACCCATTCTTTTATTTCTCCTACTTGCACTCAACGATTAAATTTGATTCTGGAGAATTAGACTTTGACTTATCTGTGGAAACTTCGTTGGGAGAAACCTTTATTACATCCACTATTTATAAGTATTGTTTGGTTCAAATCGGTACCCTCACATTACCTGTTGATCTTATTTCATTGAAAATACTTGCATTTGATGTGATTCTAGGGATTGATTGGTTAACTAATCATCATGCTAAAATTGATTATTTTTGTAAGGTTGTTAGATTTCATATTCTTAATCAACCTATTATGCGAATTCAAGCGACCAAACCATTAAAATCAATCACTGTCATCTCAAGCCATAAAGCTATTCGTTTATTGAAAAACGGATGTCAAGCTTTCTTAGCTCATGTCACGGAACTAAACAAAAATACGTCAGTTTTGAATGATATTTCTATTGTTAATGAATTTTCTGACGTATTCCCTGAAGAACTTCCTGGCCTACCCCAAGAGCGTGAAATTAAATTTTGTATTGACCTTGAACCCGGTACAAAACCCATTTCCAAAGCCCCATATCGGATGGCTCCTATTGAACTTCAAGAGTTAAAGACCCAATTGCAGGAATTGTTAGACATCGGTTTCATTGGACCTAGTACTTCTCCTTGGGGTGCTCCTGTTCTATTCGTAAAGAATAAAGATGGAAGTATGCGACTTTGTATTGATTATCGGGAGTTGAATCATGTCACCATCAAAAATAGGTACCCATTGCCACGTATTGATGACGTGTTTGACCAGTTACAAGGAGCAAAATTCTTTTCAAAGATCGATCTTCGTTCTGGATATCATCAGCTGAAGGTTAGAACTGAGGATATTCCAAAGACTGCCTTTAGAACTCGGTACGAGCATTATGAATTCTTAGTCATGTCTTTTGGATTGACTAATGCTACTGCTGCCTTCATGGATATGATGAACTGAGTATTCAAGAAATATTTGGATCACTTTGTGGTTGTGTTTATTGATGACATCTTTATTTATTCCAAAAGCTGTGAAGATCATGAGCAACACTTGAGGCTGATACTCCAAAAGCTTCGTGAAAACAAGCTTTATGCCAAGTTGAAGAAATGCTAGTTCGGGCTTGAAGAAGTGGCATTCCTTGGGCACGTAGTATCAAGTCATGGAATATTTGTTGACCCGACAAAGATTGAAGCTATTCAAAGCTGGGGTAACCCAAATCAGTGACCGAAGTACGTAGATTCGTGGAAGGATTTTCTCGAATCACTACTCCACTAACTTAGCTGACTCGGAAAGATACAAAATTCGGTTAGAGCGAGGAATGTGAGAATAGTTTTCAAGAACTCAAGAGAAGACTCATTTTAGCACCTGTTCTGACCATACCATCTGGCTCGGAGGGATTTGTCATCTATAGTGATGCTTCTGGAAAAGGGTTAGGATGTGTTCTCATGCAACATGGGAAAGTCATAGCCTATGCCTCTCGACAACTCAAAGAATATGAGAGGAATTATTCTACTCATGATCTAGAGTTGGTAGCTATTATTTTTGCACTTAAAATTTGGAGGCATTACTTGTATGGGGAGAAAGTGGAGATCTTTACGGATCATAAAAGCCTCAAATATTTCTTCACTCAAAAGGAACTCAACATGCGACAACAACGTTGGCTTGAACTGTTGAAAGATTATGATCATACCATCCAATACCATCCTGGAAAAGCGAACGTGGTAGCTGATGCATTGAGTAGAAGATCATATGCGGGTACGAGTTGGATATTGTCGACGCAAAGGACCATTTTGTGTGACTTGTAAAGGATGGAGATAGAGTTAAAGACTCCGGGGGCCCATGTGATGATGGCGAATATACGAGTAGAACCGACTTTAATTGATAAAGTTAAAGCTGCTCAAGCTACAGACATGGAGCAGATGCGTATGAGGAAGAAAGTGTAAGAAGGTGCGATATCGGAAGAAAAAATCGATGAGGAAGAAATACTTCGAGTCAACTCCAGACTTTCTGTTTCTAACGACCCTGATTTAAAGTATAACATCATGATGGAGGCGCACAACACACCGTTTGCAATCCATCCTGGGAGTACCAAAATGTATCATGATCTTCGACATACATTTTGGTGGGGCAATATAAAGAGAGAGATAGCGCTGTTTATCTCAAGGTGTCTAACGTGTCAACGAGTTAAGGCGGAGCATCAAGGACCAAGAGGTCCATTGCAATCACTTGAAATTCCAGAATGGAAGTGGGAACACATTACCATGGATTTCGTTACAGGTCTTCCCAAGGTTTCTCAAGGCATAGATGCGATTTGGGTCATTGTTGATAGATTGACCAAGTCGGCTCATTTCCTACCTATACGAGAAATTTATACACTTGAACGTCTTGCTCGTATGTACATAAACGAGATTGTAAGATTGTATGGTATGCTAGTATCCATAGTTTTTGATCGAGACCCAAGATTCACGTCACGATTTTGAGTTAGTTTGCAGAAAGCTATGGGCACGGATTTACGATTTAGTTCGGCATATCATCCTCAAATGGACGGGCAGTCGGAGAGGACGATTCAAACTCTTAAAGATCTATTAAGACTCTGTGTCCTTGATTTCAAGGGAAGTTGGGACAAGTTCTTACCATTGGTGGAGTTTTCCTACAACAACAACTATCAAGCAAGTATTGGCATGGCTCCATTCGAAGCGTTGTATGGAAGAAAGTGTCGTTCTCCAGTATGCTGGGATGAGGTGGGTGAAGCAACATTGTTGGGACCGGAGTTGGTACGTATGACTACAAAAAAGATTCAAATGATCCAGTAACGTATAAAAATCTCACAAGATCGACAAAAGAGTTATGCTGATCTTCATCGAAAGGACGTGGAATTCGATATTGGAGATCATGTGTTGTTACGTGTTGCTCCATGGAAAGGAGTTACGAGATTTAGAAAGAGAGGAAAGCTCAATTCTAGATTCATTGGCCCATTTTTAATCCTCGATCGAGTAGGAACTATGGCTTATAGACTCGCTTTACCGCCAAGTATGTCTCGTGTTCATAACATTTTTCACATATCTATGTTACGTAAATATGTGAAAGACCCACACCACATTATTGAGTTAGAACCAGATAAAATAGCGGAAGATTTAACGTATGAAGATGTTCTTGTTAAAATCTTGGATAAGAAGGATCATGTGCTACGCTCCAAGGTTATACCTCAAGTCAAAGTTTTGTGGAGGAACCACGATGTTGAGGAAATGACCTGGGAGTTAGAATTTGAAATGAAATCAAGGTATCCTTACCTCTTCGACATATCAGGTACGTACCCTAATTTCGAGGGCAAAATTTCATAAGAAGGGGAGATTGTAAGACCCCAATTTTTTTTAATAAAGATGAATTTTCTATAAATATTATTTTTAAATATTACGGAATGAATTTGATATAATATTATACTTGTGGGTAATATTTATAAATTTTGCAAAGTACGCAAGTTGTTGTATAATATTCGATTGGTCGGGGAATATTCATTTGAACAGGGAATATTCGTACGACGGCACAATCATTTGATTATTGATGCTCGGGGATTATTGTTGGATTGAAAAAACGATAAAATATTTTATAAAAATAACGGTGGAAGTTTTACCGTTAATACTGTTGAACTACTAGGTAGTAAAAGTACAGTAATACGCGTGGTTGCATAGTAGCACATGATATTGATTATTGATGCTTATGTCATAAGTCACTCAGTTTTGTTTTATTAGTATTATTAATGTAATAAAATAGAAAAGCTTTTTATATAAAACAGAATACTTTTATAAAGTTATTCTATAAATAGAATATATTATATTTTATTATGCATAGTGTTGCATAGTGTCTGTATAGTATTTTGCATAGTAAAATCTTTTTATATAAAACAGAATACTTTTATAAAGTTATTCGTTTTATTATATTATAAATAGAATATATTATATTTTATTTAAAAGATTTTACTTTAAATATGGATCGTTCGATTAAAAGTAAATCAATCTGGACCGTTCATGAATTAGTTACTATGCAATCCATTCTTCTATAAATAGAAGGTCATTCCTTCATTATTTCTTACGAATTTACAGAAACTTTAAAGAGAGAAATTATAGATAGAAAGAAGAAAAGTATTTTGCTACTTCATTACTCCTGTGACGCCCCAAAAATTAGGTATACATCACCCATCTTGGGTCGTCAGATACATAGTATAGAATACAAATACAACTTACTAATACAACTGTCGTGTACAATATGACAAAACATAAACTGTGAGTTTGAATACAAATATTATTTTCTAGAGAGTATTCATACTCAAAAGGAGTCCTCATTACATTTATTAACACACTATTACATAGAATAGTGAGGACTACTAACTAATACTATCATTCGGACCATCACTCCGTTCTCCGACTTGCCCCAGCTGCGTTCTCATTTCCTGAAGAGAACAGTAAAAGAAAGGGTGAGCTGAACTAGCCCAGTAAGAAATATTATGACTAAGATAATGCAGAATAAATTATCATTAGCCTTCAACAATGTTAAACTGATAAAATATAATAGACATCAAGTTTAACTGCAGCGGAACAAGCAATCCATTAAAAGAGTCAAGTAGAAAATAAACTCTACTATCTTTTATGATTTAAAAGGTTTTTTAACACTGTTATCGCTGGGACTCAGCTTAATAAAATAATTCACATCATCGAATCACCCCTGCACTACGGCCAAGGATATTCGTGTATTCATTAATGGTCATGATCATGCCAACAACTGTCCATCAATGCACTACGGGCCAATGAGGACTTTTACCACATCATTTGTAACATTACGGTCATGATTATACCGAATAATCCCTGGTCATAATCATACCAAGTCCATCTATGCACTACATGCCACAGATGACTTTCAACATTTTATAAACATGAGGATGATGACAATGATATAAGAATTCAATAAAACAAGTTCAAGAATTAATTTATCCAAGAATTAACAACGTCCAAATTGTCAACATGATACTGCTTTGTGGAGTAAAATTCAAGAATGCTTAGAAGAATATTTTCATGAAAAGATACTGGATGAAACGCAATTATCAAGGATATTCCACAAATTTCATGGAGTATAGAAGTCAAAACTTAACCAACTGAGTATAATAAAGAATGGAATAACAAAAGAAATCACCATGCATGCGATAGACCGCACAGACAGGTTATTCCAACAGAATAATAAATAATGGAACCAGGTCCGACGTAAACGCACAGACAGGATATTCCGACAGAATAATAAATAATAGAACCAGGTCCGGTGTAAAACACATAGACAGGATGTTCCAACAGAATAATAACAAAGACGGAACCAGGTCCGGTGTAAAACACACAGACATGATGTTCCAACAGAATAATAATAAAAACAGAACCAGGTCCGGTGTAAAACACACAGACATGATGTTCCAACAGAATAATAATAAAAACGGAACCAGGTCCGGTGTAAAACACACAGACAGGATGTTCCAACAGAATAATAGAAGAATGTCACCAAGTATAGGGTAAACCGCGTATACAGGTTATTCCAACTGAATAATAAGAAATAGAATAACAACAATTCTCTTCATGAATAAGAAAGAATAACACCCCTTACCGTTTTAAAGAAGAGCTGAAATAAAGAAGTAGTTAAGTAGCAGAATACTCTTCTTCTCTCTCTCTATAGTTTCTCTCTATACTTTCTCTCTCTACAGTTCAGTGAATTCGTAAGAAATAATGAAGGAATGAGCTGCTATTTATAGAAAAATAGAATGCATAGTAACTAATCCATGAACGGTCCAGATTGATTACTTTAATCTGACGGTCCATATTTAAAGAAAAATCTTTTAAATAAAATATAATATATTCTATTTATATAATAACTTTAATAAAGTATTCTGTTTTATATAAAAAGATGTTTCTGTTTTATTACGTTAATAATACGAATAAAACAAAACGTCATTATCGCTAAATAATTCATATTATTAACTGACAATAATTAAATCAAACTGAGTGACTTCTCACATAAGCATTAATAATCAATACCGTGTGCTACTATGCAACCACACGTATTACTGTATTTTTACTACTGAGTAGTTCAACAGTAACAATGGTAAAACTTTCGCCGTTATTTTTAATAAAATATTTTTGTCGTTTTCTCAATCCGACAATAATTCTGCTGTGGGGTCCACCAATGATTGTGTCGTTGTACGAATATTTCTTGTTAAAACGAATATTCCCCGACCAATCGAATATTATATAACAACTTGCGTACTTTGTAAAATTTATAAATATTACCCACAACTATAACATTATATCAAATTAACTCCATAATATTCAAAAATGATATTTATAGAAAATTCATCTTTATTTGTAAAAGTTGGGGTCTTACAACTCCTATATCCAGTACTCTTCTTCTTAAGGTAAGGGGTCTTATTTCTTTTGTATTCATGAAGAGAACTTCTGTTATTCCATTATTTATTATTTTGTTGGAATATCATGTCTGTGCGTTTTACGTCGGATCTGGTTCTATCTTTATTATTCTGTTGGAATATCCTATCTGTGCGTTTTACACCGGACCTGGTTCTGTCTTTATTATTCTGTTAGAATATCCTGTCTGTGCGTTTTATGCCGGACCTGGTTCTATTATTTATTATTCTGTTGGAATAACCTGCCTGTGCGGTCTATCGCATGCCTGGTGATTTCTTTTGTTATTCCATTCTTTATTATACTCAGTTGATTAAAGTTTTGGCTTCTATACTTCATGAAATTAGTAGAATATCCTGAGCATTCTTGAATTTTACTCTACAAAGAAGTATCATGTTGACAATTTGGACGTTATTAGTTCCTGGATAAATTAATTCTTGAACTTGTTTTATTGAATTCTTATATCATTGTCATCATCCTCATGTTTATATTTTGTTGAAAGTCATCTGTGGCCAGTAGTGCATAGATGGACTAGGTATGATTATGACCAGGGATTATTCGGTGTAATCATGACCGTAATGTTACAAATGATGTGGTAAAAGTCCTCATTGGCCCGTAGTGCATTGATGAACAGTTGTTGGCATGATCATGACCATTGATGAATACACGAATATCTTTGGCCCATAGTGCATGGATAATTTGTGATTGTGATACTAATAAATATCCTTGGCCGTAGTGCATGGATGATGTGGATTATTTATTAAGCTGAGTCCCAGCGATAAAAGTGATGAAAAACCTTTTAAATCATAAAAGATAGTAGATTTTATTCTCTACCTAACTCTTTTAATGGGTTGCTTGTTCCGCTGCAGTTAAACTTGATGTTTGTTATATTTTATCAGTTTAACATTGTTGAAGGCTAACGATAATTTATTCTACATGATCTTAGTTATAATATTTCTTACTGAGCTAGTTGAGCTCACGCTTTTGCTTTCATTGTTCTCTTCAGGAAATGAGAACGTAGCGGGGACTAGTCGGGGAACAGAGTGACGATTCAGATGATAGCATTAGTAGTCCTCACTATTCTATGAAATAGTGTGAAAATAAATGTATTGAGGACTTATTTTGAGTTTGAATCCTGTTTAGAAGAAAGTGTTGTATTTAAACTCACATCTTATGTTTTGTCGTATTTTACACGACAGTTGTATAATTAAGTTTTATTCGTATTTTGTACCATATATTTGACGACTCAAAATAGGTGATGTATACCTATTTTGGGGGCGTCATAGTGTTGCCTAACTGTTTTAATGGTAATATAAACCTTAAATCATATGTGTATGAATGTCTCAAGTTTCAATGCTTGACTTAAGTGATGTTTTAAGTATATGAGCAAATAATGGTTATATAAAACCCAAATTTGTTAAATTTTATTAAGGTTTGCAAAATGCAAGAACAATGTGAATTATGCAACAATGAGTTTTAAATGTTTAACGAACACATAGCTAGTCAAGTGTATGATAAAGGTTTATGAATGTTAATGTCAAGTATGTGTGGATATGTTATACTTATACATACATAGTTATCCTAAGAGTATGATAAAAAAGTGAAACGAAGGTTTTAAGAACCAGTTTAGAAAACAATGTAACAATTGTTATTACATTGAGAATGTAAGTAAATGTATAACTGATGGTGTAAGACCCCAACTTTTATGAATAAAGATTTAATTTTCTCTAAATATCATTTTGAATAATAAGGTGTGGATTTGATTTAATGTTATAGTTGTGGGTAATATTTATAAATTTTGCAAAGCAAGTAAGTTGTCATAAAATATTCGTTTGGTCGGGAAATATTCTTTTTGTCAGGGAATATCTGTACGAAGGCACAATCATTGGTGGACCCCACAACAGAATTACTGTCAGATATAGAAAGCAACAGAAATAATATTTTTATAAAATAATGGTAAAACGGTTATTGTTAACTGTTGAATTACCCGGTGATAAAAGTACAGTAATACGCGTGGTTACATAGTAGCACACAGTATTGTACAGTATCTTTGACTATTGATGCTTACGTGAGAAGTCACTCAATTTTATTTAATTATTGTAACAGTAGTTGATGCATAGTATCTCATATTATTGATTCAATTATTGTCACAGTATCATCTGCACAATATTTTATATTATTAAATCAAAATTTGAGACGACACAATTATTCATATTATTATTTGCATTATTGACAATGTCTAGAAAGTTCTTTCAAAAATAGGAGTTTGGTCATCTAATTGCGCGCCAATAAGGAGAAGTCCTTATTAGAAAGCCTCCTCTTTCTTGGGAATGATCTGGTTGTTAATATTGTGAGTTATAATATTAATGATGAATAAATGTTTTTAAAAATATGTTTAATGAATCCAAGTGAATTATGATAAATGAAGTTTTATGAAGTATTTGTTGTAGATTTGGCTTATTACATGGACCCCCACTTACTTATTTTTCAAAATCGTCGGTAGAAAGTTATATCAGTTTTTGTTTTATAGTAATAAAATAGAAAACTTTATATATAAAACAGAATGCTTTTTATAAATAGAATATTTTATATTTTATTATATGCATAGTATTGCATATTGTTTGCATAGTACAGCATAGTAAAATCAAATTTTTTTCAGTCGGTGCGCCCATGAATTCGTTTGAATCTTACTGTGCAGTCCATGATTATTTTTTTTAAATAGTTCCCTGCCATTCTCCTATAAATAGGATGCTTAGTTTAGAAATGAAAATCACACCAGAATCAGAGAATTCTTCTTCTATAATATTGAGCGTATTTCTTTTGAGTTTAAGGAAGCTTTGAGTGTAGAAAACAGTACAAGTTTTCTTCAAGAATATCTCCGCTATACCAGTCGAAATTACTCTCCTACTAAGGTAAGGGGTATTATTTATTTTATATTTAGAAGAGATTATTTTTCGTATTCGTAAGAATATTATTTTTGTTCAATATTCGTAAAGAATATTATTTTCATTCAATATTCGTTAGGGATATTGTCTTCGTTCAATATTCGTTTCGTTCAATATTCGTAAGGGATATTGTTTTTGTTCAATATTCGTAAGAAATAATATTTTCTTCCATACTCTGTAGTATGTAAGTAATATTATTTCGTTTCATATTCCTAATTCTACACTTATTTTGATAAGTATTGCTTCTATACTCCTTGAAATTAGTAGAATATCCTTGAAATTTTGCGCTTCATCTAGTATCGTTTGACAGAAATAGTTTTCTGAATATTCTTGTTAAATTTTAACCTTTTCATGCCGGAGTACTATTCATGAGCACTATTCATACATACGACACTATTCATATATAAGGTACTATTCATACATACGATACTATTCACGAAGTACTATTCACTCGGGTACTATTCACTTGGAGTATTATTCATGACAAAAATTGATTTCTTTTCTGTCTAAATTATTTTGATACATGAATATTATTCTTGAATTTTATTCCACAAAACAGTTATCATGTTGACAATTTGGACATTCTTAAACTTTGGATAAATTGAATTATAAATCTTTAAAATTTATCCTTGATTTCACTTAATTGAATTCTTATATCATTGTCATCATCCTCATGCTTATATTGTGATGAAAGTCATCTTTGGCCCGTAGTGCATAGATGGATTGTTAATTAGTATGATTATGACCAGGAATTATGTATCGGTATAATCATGACCTGTAATGTTACAAATGATGTGGTAAAAGTCCCCATTGGCCCGTAGTTTATTGATGGACAGTTGTTTGACATGATCATGACCACTGGTGATAATAATAAATATCCTTGGCCCGTAGTGCATGGATAATTTATAGATGTGATAATAATGAATATCCTTGGCCCGTAGTGCATGGATAATTAATGGATGTGATACTAACGAATATCCTTGGCCCGTAGTGCATGAATAGTTCAGTTATGTGGATTATTTATTGAGTTGTGTTGCAGAGATAAAATATTGATGATGAACTTTTAAATCAAAGAAGATAGTATACACCATGCTATACTTGACTCTTCTAATGGATTGCTTGTTCCACTGCAGTTAAACTTGTTATCTATTGTATTCTATCAGTTTTATACTGTTGAAGACTAAGGATAATTCATTCTACATTATCTTAGTCATAATATTCTTTACTGGGCTAGTTGAGCTCACCCTTTTCTTTCATTGTTCTCTTCAGAAAATGAGAATATAGTTGTGACTAGTCGGGGAATGGAGTGATGGTCCAAGATGGTTGCTATAGTTGTCCTCACTATTCTATGAAATAGTGTGAAAATAATTATAATGAGGACTCCATTTGAGTTTGGATATTGTCTACGAGACAATATTTGTTTTGAAACTCAGTTATTGTGTTGTCGTATTTTGCACAACAGTTGTATAAATTAAGTTTGTATTTAAATTGTACCATGTATTTGGCGACTCAGAATGGGTTGTGTATACCTATTTTGGGGGCGTCACAGATGGGTATGAATCCATGATTATACTATTATGTAGGAATATACGAAGTACAGATTGCTATATGCAGTTAAGTTGTAGTTGATAATCTACGAGCCAAACAAGTATTTCAGTTTCTATTTACTCTATAATGTTGATAACTGTTGATTGATTTATGCTATGATATGGAATGTTAAAGTATATATGAAATGCATACGAGATATGTATGAAATGAATTATGTTATGCCATGAAACGTGGAAATGTCTATGAGATATTTATGAGATTGAAAGTAAATCTACGATTATATGTTTTATAAGTTAAACTCTATACTTGTATGTGAAAAGCAAAATGCGTATTGAGTTTAAATGATTATGATATTATGTGTTATGTGATGCATGAAAACTGTTAGAATTGTTGGGCTGTCGAGCTCACCCTTGCAAATAACCACTTTTGCAGGTTAAGGATTCACGGTAAAGTTACGTGCTACTTGATTGATAGAGTTCCATAGTATTTCAAGAAGATTGATTGGTTTACCTGAAGTTATGATTTTGAACCATGTATTTGATTTTAAATGGTGTACTTGATAGTTGTTTAACTCTTATAGAGTTGTAAAGCCGTACTATTCGATATATAAAGAACATCGAATTGAGAAGTAAATTCTAGAATGTAAATGTGATGAATCAATTCATAGAATAAATTTGATTTGAATATGTAAAGGATGAAGGTTGCGATTCAGGGAAATAAATAAAGAATTCAGAAAAGTTTTAATTATTTCCGCATCTTATTAAGTATAACATCGAATATGATGTAAAGATAAGAATGGTTAATGATCAAGATTTGGAAATTGACTTATGAAGGTTTTGGGATCGATTCATAGATCCTGGAAATAAAGAGGAATTCATATATTAATTAGTAACAAAGTTAAGTTATATTCATTAATTTATGAATGGAAGTTATTAATAGTTAAACGAAGATAGTATCATGACGCACCAGGTCCGAGGTAACGGATACCCAGATTTGGGGGCGTTACAGTTGTTGCTAGTTGTTTTGGGACTATCAGTTTCCTTGGTTTCTCCGACTATTTTCGGCAGGTATGCTAGTTAGGGTAGGTTTATGCACGTGGGTGTTGGCTGACAGCTTGCTGCTAAAATGTGCAGCTTTCCTGTTGGTCTCATATGGGTACAAACATGTGGGGCCCATATTTTACATTATAGAGCTTACGGGCTGTTGTACTCTTGGGGCCAAATGTTTTGTATGCAGATTTGTTGTATGGATCTCTTGGGCTGTTTTTAATTACTATCATATGTAATTTGATTTGTATGCAGATTTGTTGCTTTCCTCTTGGGCATATGTATTGTAACATGATTTTTAAATTTCTTTTTGTATGAGTATTGAAAAAGGAGTATAACAATTAATAACTCAATCTTGTAAATTCAGAGAATATTCCAGTCAAGGAAGCTAATTCTACTGCTATTTTGGCTAAGTCGACTGTTAATTTGTCAAAATGGTTAACTCAGATTGAGAATATACTACCTCATGGAAATTAGTTAAAATCCACCCATGCTGAGAAAAATTTCTGGATCCGCCCCTGGTCGTATGTGACGCCCACAAAAGTAGGTATACATCACCCATCTTGAGTCGTCAGATACATGGTACAGAATTCAAATACAACTTAATAATACAACTGTCGTGCACAATACGACAAAACATAAACTATGAGTTTGAATACAAATATTGTCTTCTAGAGAGTATCCATACTCAAAAGGAGTCCTCATTACAATTATTATCACACTATTACATAGAATAGTGAGGACTACTAATGCTATCATCTGGTCCATCACTCCGTTTCTCGACTCGTCCCAACTATATTCTCATTTCCTGAAGAGTAGAGTGAAAGAAAGGGTGAGCTCAACTAGCCCAGTAAGAAATATTATGACTAAGATAATGCAAAATAAATTATCATTAGTCTTCAACAATGTTAAACTGATAAAATACAATAGACATCAAGTTTAACTGCAGCGGATCAAGAAATCCATTAAAAGAGTCAAGTAGAGAATAAAATCTACTATCTTTTATGATTTAAAAGGCTTTTCATTACTTTTATCGCTGAGACTCAGCTTAATAAATAATCCACACCATCGAATCACCCCTGCACTACGGCCAAGGATATTCTTTAGTATCACGACCATGAATTATCCATGCACTACGGCTAAAGATAATCATATTTTTATCAACGGTCCCGATCATGCCATAAAATAATTCATCTCTGCACTACGGCCAAAGAGAATCCATAACCATAATCATACCAAGTCCATCTATGCACTACAGGCCACAAATGACTTTCAACATAATATAAGCATGAGGATGATGACAATGATATAAGAATTCAATAAAATAAGTTCAAGAATTAATTTATCCAGGAACTAATAACGTCCAAATGGTCAACATGATACTTCTTTGTAGAGTAAAATTCAAGAATGCTCAGAAGAATATTTCCATGAAAAGATACTGGATGAAGTGCAAATATCAAGGATATTCCACTAATTTCATAGAGTATAGAAGCCAAAACTTTAACCAACTGAGTATAATAAAGAATGGAATAACAAAAGAAATCACCATGCATGCGGTACTTCGCATAGACAGGTTATTCCAACAGAATAATAATAACGGAACCAGGTCAGGCGAAATTCGCACCGACAGGATGTTCCAACAGAATAATAAAGAATGGAATAACAACAGAAATCACCATGCATGCGGTACTTCGCATAGAAAGGTTATTCCAACAGAATACTAAATAACAGAACCAGGTCAGGCGTAATACGCACCGATAAGATGTTCCAGCAGAATAATAAAGACGGAACCAGGTCCGGTGTAAAATGCACAGACAGGATATTCCAACAGAATAATAAAGAATGGAATAACAGAAGAATTTCACCAAGTATAGGGTAGCCCGCGTATACAGGTTATTCCAACAGAATAATAAATAATGGAATAACAGAAGTTCTCTTCATGAATACAAAAGAAATAATTTCCCTTACAGGTACAACAAATAATATCCCTTACCTTTGAAAGAAGAGTATTCCGACTGATAGGGCGAGGATATACTCGAAGAAAACTTGCACTACGCTCAAAGCTTTCTTAAACTCTAAAGAAATACGCTCAAAATTATAAAAGAAGAACTCTCTATATAATTTCTCTCTAGAGTTTCAGTGAATTCGTAAGAAATAATGAAGGAATGAGCTTCTATTTATAGAAAAATAGACTGTATCGTAACTAACTCATGAACGGTCCAGATTGATTTACTTTAATCTGACGGTCCATATTTAAAGCAAAATCTTTTAAATAAAATATAATATATTCTATTTATAATCTAATAAAACGAATAACTTTATAAAAGATTTTACTATGCAAATACTATACATGCACTATGCAAACACTATGCATAATAAAATATAATATATTATAATTATTGTCTAGTAAAACAGATAACTTTATAAAAGTATTCTGTTTTATATAAAAAGATTTTACTATTAGCCTAATAAAACGAATAATTTTATAAAAGTATTCTGTTTTATATAAAAAGCTTTTCTGTTTTATTACATTAATAATACCAATAAAACAAAACTGAGTGACTTATCACGTAAGCCTCAATAATCAATACCGTATGCTACTATGCAACCACACGTATTACTGTACTTTTACTACCGAGTAGTTCAACAGTATTAACGGTAAAACTTCCGCCGTTATTTTCATAAAATATTTTTGTCGTTTTCTCAATCCGACAATAATTCCGTTGTGGGGTCCACCAATAATTGTGCCGTCGTACGAATATTCCCCGACCAATCGAATATAATACAACAACTTGTATACTTTGCAAAATTTATAAATACTACCCACAACTATAACATTATATCAAATCCACAACATAATAATAATAAAAATTTATTTTGAGAAAATTAAATCTTATTCGTAAAATTTGGGGTTTTACAATCTCCCCTCCTTATGAAATTTCGCCCTCGAAATTTACGTACGTACCTAGTATGCTGAACAGGTGAGGATTTCTTGACTTTATTTTAGATTCTAACTCTTGAGGTATAACCTTTGAGTGTTGAATACGATTTTTCTTATCCAAGATTTTAACACGTATCTCCTCAAACGTTAAATCATCCGCTATCTCATCCGGTTCTAAATTAATAACGTGGTTCGGGTCATCCACATATTTACGTAACATCGATATATTAAAAATGTTATGAACACGCGACATACTTGGCGGTAAAACAAGTCTATAAGCCACCATTCCTACTCAATCGAGGATTTCAAATGGGCCAATTAAATCGAGGGTTGAGATTTCCTCTCTTCAGCAACTCTTGCTTTTAAAATAACGCCCTCTTGAACCTTCTTCTTAGTATTCATCAGCTCTGTGTCCGTAGCTTGCACGGCTTTAACTTTATCGATTAAAGTTGATTCTAATCGTATATTCGTTATCTTCACGTGGGTCCCTAGAGTCTTTAACTCTATCTTCATCATTTGTAGGTTATACGAAATGGGTCTTTGTGTTAACAACATCTCACTCGCATACGATCTTCTACTCAACGCGTCAGCTACCACGTTCGCACTTCCACGATGATATTGAATGGTATGATCGTAATCTTCAACAGCTCGAGCCAACGTCTTTGGCGCATAATACGTTCATTTTAGTTGAAAAAAAATATTTGAGGGTTTAAGAAATGGGTTTTGTACTGGGGTCAATACAAAATTTGATTTCATGCTCTAGGGTAGGCTAAGAAGTCTTCAAGAATACGTCAGAAAATTTATTAACAATAGAAATATCATTCAAAACTGTGACCCTCATCCAAGACTTGGATAACACGTCACATTGATACCTATCAACTTGCCATCGTCATTTACAACGTCTCCTACAGAAAGTATGGCTTCAGTGCATTCCACATAAAGAAGTCATCAGCGAAAGGCTCGGGACTCTTTACTTATGGCTTGATATGACAATGATTGACTTTAGTGGTTTGGTTACTTGAATTCGCATAATAGGTTGGTTAGGAATATGAAAGCTAACAACCTTACAAAAAGCATGATGAGCAGTTAACCAATCGTTTTCAAAAATCACATCAATGCAAGTATTTTCAAAGAGATAAGATCGACAGGTAACGTGAAAGTGTTGATTTGAACAAGATTTATAAATAGTGGAGGTAACGAAAGTTTCTCCCAACTAAGTTTAAACAGATATATCAAAGTCTAACTTCTCCAGAGTTAAGTTCAAACATTGACCACAACTAGGTGAAATAAAAGAGTGAGTAGAACCGGTATCTAACACGGTATAGACTTCGCAAGAGTTTATGATTAACATACCCGTGATAATTTTATTCAAGTTTCTCGTCACGAAAAAAAACGCTCTCTCTTAAACTACCGGCTTTGGCTTGTCTGGAACATCCTTTGGCATCAATATCCCAACTGGACTTGACTTCACCATACGATAAAATCGAGCTAGGTGACCTTATCTTTCGCAATTAAAACACGCTTTGGATTGCTGCGTACAGTTTGGATGGATGTGTCCCTCCTGACCAAATTTGAAACATACGACCGGTGGTCGTTCTTCTTCCTTTGAAACGGGCGCTGGTACCGACGTCTTCACGTCATTGTTGAACCTTCTCTTCTTGAAATGTTCATTCTTATTATTTTGGCCATGATTACCACCGAAGTGGTTACCATTTCTGGCATGTTGATTCCCTCCATGCTTATTGTCACCGCTTTGATGACTGTTATCACCGGTATTATCATTTTGCCGGCTGCTCTCTTTTGGTTGCGTTGACTCGTTATCGCGCTCTACTAACTGAGCCCTATTTACAACATCTGAATATAAACACAGTTTATGAGAAATAAGATATTGACGTATCTCCTGCTTCAAACCTCTTAAAAACATCCGTGTCATTCTTTCTTCATTATCAACCAAGTGGGACGCAAATCAGGACAACTCGGTAAACTTGGCTTCGTACTGCGACACAGTCATGTTGTTTTGTTCCAACTTGATAAATTCCACCTCCTTCATGTGACGAATGCTTTCGGGAAATTACTTGTCGTTGAACAGCTCTTGGAACTTCTCCCAAGACATCTTGAATGCATCAGGCTGGGTACGTTTTACAGATTCCCACCAATGATCTGCCTCTTCACGCAACATAAAGGTGGCAAAGGGAACCTTTTGCTCCTCGGAGCATCCCAAGACATCAAATATCTTGGTGATCTGCTTTAACCACGTCTCCGCCTTAAGTGGTTCTGACTTTTCCAAAAATTCCGGTGGTCCCAGCTCCTTGAATTACTTAGCGGTGACCAACCGTGGGTTACCATTGTTTCCTCCTTCATTATGAACAGGAGCCGCCTTCGCCTGATGTTGCATGAATTCTAAAAAACTCCTAAACGTACCGTCATTCGTCAATTGATCGTTGTTGTTGTTTTCATGAGGATTATTGTCTTCCTGTTGCACATTGTCCTGATTATTGATCTGTGGAGACTCAACGGTCTCCTGTGCTCCATTGCTTATCTCAACATTTTCAGATACCATTTTCAAATACTGCAACAAAATAAGGATTAATTAACATATCACATATTATCTCTATACTCTGACCGACCAATTAAATAACAAGTAAACTTTGGTAGGTCATACTAGCGAAGGAATTTCCCGTCTCTCCCCTCCTAGTTCTTATCTCACATCTCAGCCAGGGATCATATCCCTAAGCTTTGATACCAACTGTGACGCCCCTAAAATTAGGTATTCATCACCCATCTTGAGTAGCCAGATACATGGTACAGAATTCAAATACAACTGTCGTGCACAATACGACAAAATATAAACTATGAGTTTGAATACAAATATTGTCTTCTAGAGAGTATCCATACTCAAAAGGAGTCCTCATTACAATTATTATCACACTATTACATAGAATAGTGAGGACTACTAATGCTATCATCTGGTCCATCACTCCGTTTCTCGACTTGTCCCAACTATATTCTCATTTCCTGAAGAGAACAGTGAAAGAAAGGGTGAGCTCAACTAGCCCAGTAAGAAATATTATAACTAAGATAATGCAAAATAAATTATCATTAGTCTTCAACAATGTTAAACTGATAAAATACAATAGACATCAAGTTTAACTGCAGCGGATCAAGAAATCCATTAAAAGAGTCAAGTAGAGAATAAAATCTACTATCTTTTATGATTTAAAAGGCTTTTCATGACTTTTATCGCTAAGACTCAGCTTAATAAATAATCCACATCATCGAATCACCCCTGCACTACGGCCAAGGATATTCTTTAGTATCACGACCACGAATTATCCATGCACTACGCTAAAGATAATCATATTTTCATCAACGGTCCTGATCATGCCATAAAACAATTCATCTCTACACTACGGCCAAAGAGAATCCATAGCCATAATCATACCAAGTCCATCTATGCACTACAAGCCACAGATGACTTTCAACATAATATAAACATGAGGATGATGACAATGATATAAGAATTTAATAAAACAAGTTCAAGATTTAATTTATCCAGGAACTAATAACGTCCAAATGGTCAACATGATACTTCTATGTAGAGTAAAATTCAAGAATGCTCAAATAAATATTTCCATGAAAAGATACTGGATGAAGCGCAAATATCAAGGATATTCCATTAATTTCATGGAGTATAGAAGTCAAAACTTTAACCAACTGAGTATAATAAAGAATGAAATAACAAAAGAAATCACCATGCATTCGGTACTTCGCATAGACAGGTTATTCCAATAGAATAATAATAACGAAACCAGGTCAGGCGAAATTCACACCGACAGGATGTTCTAACAGAATAATAAAGAATGGAATAACAACATAAATCACCATGTATGCGGTACTTCGCATAAACAGGTTATTCCAATAGAATACTAAATAACAGAACCAGGTCAGGCGTAATACGCACCGATAGGATGTTCCAACAGAATAATAAAGATGGAACCAGGTCCGGCGTAAAACGCACAGACATGATATTCCAACAGAATAATAAAGAATGGAATAATAAAAGAATTTCACCAAGTATAGGGTAGCCCGCGTATACAGGTTATTCCAATAGAATAATAAATAATAGAATAACAGAATTTCTCTTCATGAATACAAAAGAAATAATACCCCTTACAGGTACAACAAAAAATATCCCTTACCTTTGAAAGAAGAGTATTCCGACTGGTAGGGCGATGATATACTCGAAGAAAACTTGCACTACGCTCAAAGCTTTCTTAAACTCAAAAGAAATACGCTCAAGATTATAGAAGAAGAACTCTCTCTATAGTTTCTCTCTCTAGAGTTTCAGTAAATTTGTAAGAAATAATGAAGGAATGATCTTCTATTTATAGAAAAATAGACTGCATAGTAACTAACTCATGAACGGTCCAGATTGATTTACTTTAATCTGACGGTCCATATTTAAAGTAAAATCTTTTAAATAAAATACAATATATATTCTATTTATAATCTAATAAAACGAATAATTTATAAAAGATTTTACTATGCAAACACTATGCAGGCACTATGCAAATACTATGCATAATAAAATATAATATATTATAATTATTGTCTAATAAAATATATAACATTATAAAAGTATTCTGTTTTATATAAAAAGATTTTACTATTAGCCTAATAAAATGAATAACTTTATAAAAGTATTCTATTTTATATAAAAAGCTTTTCTCTTTTATTACATTAATAACCAATAAAACAAAACTGAGTGACTTATCACGTAAACCTCAATAATTAATACCGTATGCTACTATGCAACCACACGTATTACTGTACTTTTACTACCGAGTAGTTCGGCAGTATTAACGGTAAAACTTCCGCCGTTATTTTCATAAAATATTTTTGTCGTTTTCTCAATCCGACAATAATTCCGTTGTGGGGTCCACCAATAATTGTGCCGTCATACGAATATTCCCCGACAAAAATAATATTCCCCGACCAATCGAATATAATACAACAACTTGCATACTTTGCAAAATTTATAAATACTATCCACTACTATAACATTATATCAAATCCACACCATAATAAAAAAAAATTTATTTTGAGAAAATTAAATCTTATTCGTAAAATTTGGGGTTTTACATCGTATGCCCGACTTTTCTATCCTAAATGCTTAATCGATACACCATTGTGTATGATTAACACATCCCATATACCTACCAAACATTGGTTTACACTTCCCAAGACTATATTCCTAATGTTCAATGTTTGGAACTCAAAAATTATGACGCCCCCAAATTCGGGTACTTGAAACTCGAACTTGGTGCTTCACGATACCATTCCTATGCGCGGAAAAATACTAATCATAATATTAATAACAATAATATTGATACCAAATTTAATTTACATATGCATCAAAGTTTAAATCCCAGGTACGAGACCTTTAAACATTCATTATATCATAGATAATAAATAACATTGTCTTAATAAACTTAACTATTACATAGAATATTATAAATCTCATTCGAACAGCTTTCCTTTCCCCTTGTTCTTGCCTGAGCCTTCGGGTTGGTCATACTTAACTGAAAACATTTAATTTAAGCATGAGTGAGCATTTGAGTGCCCAACAAGTAATAATAATTATAAACATTAGTTGAAAGGGTTAAATGTTTTCTTTGTACTACCCTTCTACAACAAGTCAATAGTTGTGAAGTAATCTGAACCGATAATAATAACATAACAACTCTCTATCAAATTTTTGAAACTAAGTAATGACTATAATTAGGGTTAAGGTGACATACTATGAACATTATTTTCAATTTTCAAATAGGTTTAGCAGAAATTCATCTACAAACCGTTATAACTTACGGGCACGGGGGGTGATCAGCCCGTTATGCCCTGTATTGATCAATACTACATGCAAGAACGATGTTATCGTTCACTCTGTCCACCTTGGGTGCATAAAAAGTTTTCCCGTGTACGGGATGCTCATACTTGTCAGGGTTCCAAACCAAAGGTTTTATCTTGTTCAACAATAATCTATAATTCAACATATATATATATATATATATATATATATATATATATATATATATATATATATATGGGTAATGTACAAATGTGTATCAACATGTGATTAAATACAATGATTAACCAAGTGGGGACACTTGTATAACCATTTATAGAAATTAACGAACAGAATATATATATCTGAATTACCATATACTAACATGTTGATAATCAATGAGCGTATATAATATAGGGTTAGTAATCTGTAAAGTATTAATATAATTTAGAAACATTCTTACTCATGTCCATTGCATAAAGAAAATGCAAAGGTAAGATACTTGCCTGAGCTGCTGCTTATAATAACGTAACTTAGATCTTATCTTTTGTATAACAACCTATCAGTAATAAGATCATTTTACTGATTAGAATAACATATCGTAACACATAAAACTGCCTATTACAGTCAGCACATAACCTAATCACGTTATTACTTAAGTTTAACAGTCATAGAATCACAAACAAACATTAATACAGTCAAAATATCTAAGTCTAGATCAATTTTTGATACATTTCGGTGTACCGACAGCTTTATCGGATACTTATCAAGTCTAAAACTCTATCTTGTAGTTCAATATTCGTTTAGATATTTTAAATATCAATTATATTATTTTTCATAGCCTTATAATAATTTTTAAATAATTATTATACTTTATCATGAATTTTCAAACATCGGAATCATTATTAAATGATTTAAATATTAAGTAATTCTGTTATCATTAATATTTAACTAATATTAAATTATTAATGAAACCATTGCCAAAATATTAAAGTTATTTATAATAACTCAAAATATTTTTAAAGTATTAATAGTACCCTTAAATGATTTTTAAAATATTTAAAATTATTTTTAAATAATTACCATTAATATTAGAATATTAATTTATTATTTATCAAAATATTAAAAGTCATTGATTATAACTTAAAATATTTTTAATTCATTAATTTCCTTTTTAAATAGTTTTTAATTCACTAAAACCATTTTTAAACTATTTATTTAATATAATTATTAAATAAAATTAATATTATTAATATTAAATTATTAATAAAATTTACCTTTAAATATCAAAAGTTATATTTTATAAGTTAAAATATTTTTAAACTATTTATTTTCATTTAAAATGATTTTTATAATGTTAAAATCATTTTTAATTAATTTATTTAATTTAATTACTAAATAAATCTAATATCATTAATATTTAATAATTAATGAAACTTATCTTAAAATATTAAAAGTTATGTTTTATAACTTAAAATATTATTAAATACCTTATTATTATTTAAAATGATTTTTAATACAATAAAATCATTTTTAATTGATTTATTTAATGCATTTATTAAATAATTTAAATACTAATAATATCCCAATAAATATTAATATTTATGAAAAATATGTCAAATTATTTAAATGTTAATTTTTATAACTTAAAATAATTTTTAAAACTATTTTTGTAATTTTAAGAATTTATTTACTATTTTTAAATGATTTTTAGAATTTAAATTAATTAATTATAATAAGTCTGTCGCTAAAGCCCTTTAGCGACAGAAAGTGTAGCCTAATGTGTTCTTGAGCCTTCATAGACAGTTTCTATGTACCAACTTTGACCATGATTAATTCGTTATGTGTAGTGTTTCTGGGTTAGCTATAACTTTGATCTTGTAGTATTGATGTAATACTACAAGTGTAAATCAACATCTGGGTCAGATCATAACATATGAGCAAGATCTAAAACTTTGAAATCACTGTCAAACATGTTCATCATGTTTATGGGCTGCCCATAATTTCTGGTCATGGCCGGTCAACGCTTTTGTTGACCTTATATCTATTAATCTGTTCATGTATTTGGTAGTTTAGACGTCGGGCAGTGTAGAGAATCTATCAGGGTCCATGAATCAAGCAAAGTTTAAGTCTAAACATCATCAAATTGCAAGATCTAAGGCATTAAAAAAGGTTGTCAGAGATGTTCTTCATTTCTGGGTTACCTAGAAATGAAGAACAGTTTCGAGTGACCACTTTTGAACTTCCACTACTTGTTGTTCGTGTGATATTTTTGTGATCAATCGATTCCAGGTTGTAGAAAACATGTAAGACTACAGATCCATTACATAAAACCAATAAAACAACAACACAACAAGAAGATCTAGTCTGGTCAAAGTCTGTCAGAGATAGCGTTCATCTATTTTCTGGGTTACCCAAAAACAGAAAACGTGATCGTTTTGCCTACTTTGACCAGACACTATATTCACTCAGTTTGATGATTAGGAGAATTTAAGGCATAATAATGTTGTACACATACCAAAATACAACTTGGATTCCAGAACCATAACAAAACATCAAAACACTGCCAGATCCGAGCCCATGAAGATCTTGTCAGAGCCTTCTGGGCACGATCTGGGTTTTCCAGAAACTGAAAGTCATGGTCGGTCAACGATGTTTGACCAGCCATAACTTTCAATCTGTACATGGTATGACCTTGATTCAAGTTTCATTTTAAAGTCCTAACATCATACTACAAGTTGAACCCTTTAAACAACAAAAACACATAACATACAAAGATCTACAGGGTCTGACATTCGGTTGTCAGACAAAAAAAAAATATTTTCCAGATTTTTGAAAAACTTAATTTTGAGCACTTTGATGTTATGGATCTAACAAATACCAATCCAGATCAACTATATGGACTACAAATAACATGTTTTAACAATAAATCATAACATCTAACATAAGATCAAAAGTCAAATTTCTAAATTAGGGTTTACCTCTTTATGATCAAATTCTGATTTTTATGCTTCTGATTTGATGTTAGTGTTCGTTGGGCTTGATTGAGGACTGATCTAGCAATGAAATTTCGGAGGTTTGGTCTTGAGAGAATACGGCTATGTATTTGTGAATAAATTAGGCCAAAAATGAGCACTTTCTCTCTCTTAAATCTAGCAAATCATGTATGCAATGTATGGGATGGCTAATCATGTCATGTGTTATAGATTGTAGGCTCATAGGTAGGTATAGGGTATGGTGGCTGTAGATTTTGCAAGGATTTGCTAACAATAATTCACAAATAAGACAAAAGGGTACTTTATTAATTTTATTTTAATCTCAAGGGCATTCTTGTCCAAGGTGCTTGAATCTAGGGTTTAATCACTAGATTTTAAATCTTAAGGTTTTCTAAATAATTTCTAGGATTTGAAAAATTAAAATTAAAGGGTAATAAAATTTTAATTAAACACACTAATTTAAAATTAGGGTTTTTAATAGAAAATTAGGGTTTTTAAATTAGGGTTCCTTAATATTATTAGGGTTTCCAAATTAACAATTAGGGTTTCCTAATTAATATTATAATTTACTAAAATAATAATTAGGGTTTCTAATTTTAGCAATTTAGGATTTTCAAATAATAATTAGGGTTCCTCCTAATTACTAAAATTCTATAATACGCAGAAAAATTCATATAACATAATTACTACTCAGTCTTAAACTCATAACTGAGTTTAACAATTAGGGTTTAAATAACACGACATAAGGGTTATGACATAATTTATCATAATTGACCAACCATTATCAGTCTACACATTTACAGTACATATTTATAGCACTGAAAAATTAAAATATAATTAATATTATATTATTATTCTCATCCTTTGATAAAAATCCAAATTTAGGGTTTGGATTCCATATCTGATTTATCCTTCATATGCAACATCAATAATTAAGCTAAAATAATTAACTTAAATATTCTGAACAATTTTATATAATAAAATATTTATTATTATAATTCTAATAATCATTTCATATATTATTTAAATAATATAAAATCATGTTTTTATGGAAAATAATTAATAAAACATTTATGCTTACAGAAAGTAATTACTATCAGAATATAATTTGTAATGATAAAAAATTCTAAAATTATTTATAATTTTTCAGGTACTAAATATATTTGTATTTATCATACACATTACTAGACACTTATTCTCATCATTAAGATAAATAATAAAAAAAAAATTTATATGCAAAATTTCTTATTTATTTTATATAGAAAATATCGGTTTATTACATTCACCCTCCCTTATAAGGATTCCGTCCCCGGAATAACCGTTTTAAAAACTCATACGTACTTACAGGGGTACGTAACATACACAATCATTGCAAGTAGGTCTCGATCATATTTGATCAAACTGATTTTATTTTTTTTAACTATTCACCATAAAGCTTGCCTATCTGATTAAACGGAAATTTGATTTTTAAAAGAACTTAAATTCCTCCCTCAAAATTTCTTTATATCATAATTTGCTATATATCGGAAAAGCATATATATACGAAAATAAAAGTTATTCAAATAATACCTGGAGTCCCATTTCCAGCTGCCACAGTATCCTGAACCGTCATATTGAAGACTCGTGCGGTTGGTTTGTTGGTTGAAGTCGGTCCTATGATTGCCATAGTCCCGCTGCCTTTTCCCGTGGTTACACTTCTCGCCTCCATTTTCCTCTTTGGACAATCCTTCACCTTATGTTCAGTTGATCCACATAGAAAACATCCACTATTCATCCTTGGGTTAGGGCAGTTGGGAGAGATATGGCCCTCCTGCCCGCATTTGTAACATACAAACTTACCCTTCATACACTCACCAGAGTGATTCTTCCTGCAATTCTTACACTGCACAGTCTGTTTCTTCACACCTTCCTACTTCACCTGAATATTCCTATAAAAATTCCCCTTTCTTTTCTCACCACTATTTCCACTATTACCTTCCACCTTCACAGCTCCTCCAGCCTTGCTTTTGTTCCTCCTCTTCTTGTTGTAGAGGCTCATCTCCCCTCCTCAGCTATGATAGCCTTTTCCATGAGTGCTGCAAAAGTATTGATCTGCAACACCGCCACCTTGTTGTAGAGCCAGGGTTTTAAGCCCAGCTCAAACCTTCTTGCCTTTCTAGCCTCCGTATCAACTTGATACGGAGCAAACCTAGCCAACTCATTAAACTTTGCGGCATACTCCGCAACAGTCATGTTATCCTGCTTTAACTCCAAAAATTTTACCTCCATCCTAGCCTCCATGCTAGCTGAGAGGTAGTTTTCAAAAAATAATGTCTTAAACCTAGCCCAAGTAACTACTCCTTCTCCTGCCCTCGTTTGATTTGCCTCCCACCAAAAGTTAGCCACCCCTTTCATCATATAAGTAGTAATAGAGGTCTTTTGCCCCTCATCTACCCTAGCAATTACGAATGCCTTTTCTATCTCGTTAATCCATGTCTGGGCTTCTATAGGGTCAGCTGATCCCCTGAACTCTGGTGGTCCTACTGCCCAGAAGTCTTTAAATTTTGCCAAGCGATTGTCTGGCTGGTTCCCTGCGGCTGGTATTCCCTGCTGCATAGCCTGAGCTACCATGTTCGAAAAGTTTTGCATCGGGTCTTGCTGTTGTCCCTCAGCGTTGTTGACATATTCTTCTACCTTTTGATTTCGTGTTCGACGTCTCGGTGGCATTATCTGATTAAATAAAATCATAAATTTAACTCATATTCTAAACCTTATCATATAAGCTTAATATATTAAACTTGGTTCATTACTCAAATATAGATTCATATTTAATAATTCCAAGTACTTTACATAACGCAACACATACTGCTATCCCTATAAAAGTCGGGATTTATAGCCTTAACTAATACAAAAGTTGGGAACATTACATTATACATGTACATTATCAAACATACATAATCAACTACTAATCCTACTTATTTTCAAAGTCACGATCTTTTCTCTTTCTTTTCTCCTTCTTGCTCAGAGCTGCGTATGGTATCTTGCTTGTGGCTCCCATCTGATCAATTTAGATTTAAGCTTATCTTGTTCTTCCATTATTTCTATTAACGCCTGACGTAATTGACTATTTAACAGCTTTTCTATTTCCCATAGCTTCTCCAGAGAAGAAACCTTATTCCTCAGATCCTGCACTTCCGTTGATGCTTGATCAGCTTCAACTTTAGTGTCCGTATCACTATCTGTCAACTCCAACATCTCTGGATCTGGTACTACATTTTCCAATACCACCACCTCATTCGAGTTGGTTTTATTGTGAGCCTCTATTTCAGCTATTAGCTTCGATATTAGCTCGGGTGTATGGATTTGATCCTCCTTCATGCTATAAGCATATAACAAGCCTTTTCCACCAGACATCTACACACATAAATTATCCTGATTAGCATATAGTATATACACATAACAGACAATTGTTTTATAAGAGTTATCTTTTATTTTGTTTAATAATGAATTTATTTAATTCATCTCCTTTTAAACTCTATATGAGTTATTTAACGTTTCCCTCTGTCCTAAGGTTATAGCCTAAGGTCGATCCCACCTAAGGTTTCTAACCCTAAAGCTCTGATACCAACCTGTGACGTCCCCAAATTCGGGTACTTGAAACCCGAACTTGGTGCTTCACGATACCATTCCTATGCGCGGAAAAATACTAATCATAATATTAATAACAATAATATTGATACCAAATTTAATTTACATATGCATCAAAGTTTAAATCCCAGGTACGAGACCTTTAAACATTCATTATATCATAGATAATAAATAACATTGTCTTAATAAACTTAACTATTATATAGAATATTATAAATCTCATTCGAACAGCTTTCCTTTCCCCTTGTTCTTGCCTGAGCCTTCGGGTTGATCATACTTAACTGAAAACATTTAATTTAAGCAAGAGTGAGCATTTGAGTGCCCAACAAGTAATAACAATTATAAACATTAGCTGAAAGGGTTAAATGTTTTCTTTGTACTACCCTTCTACAACAAGTCAATAGTTGTGAAGTAATCTGAACCGATAATAATAACACAACAACTCTCTATCAAATTTTTGAAACTACGTAATGACTATAATTATGGTTAAGGTGACATACTATGAACATTATTTTTAATTTCTAATAGGTTTAGCTAAAATTCATCTGCAAACTGTCATAACTTACGGGCACGGGGGGTGATCAGCCCGTTATGCCATGTATTGATCAATATTACATGCAAGAACGATGTTATCGTTCACTCTGTCCACCCTGGGTGCATAAAAAGTTTTCCCGTGTACGAGATGTTCATACTTGTCAGGGTTCCAAACCAAAGGTTTTATCTTGTTCACTAATAATCTATAATTCAACATATATATATATATATATATATATATATATATATATATATATATATATATATATATATATATATATATATATATAGATAAGCAGTTCTCTGTTTCATCCAATAAAGTATATGAATGGAATATTGATGGATTTAGCGAACAAGAAATCCTTAATAAATTAAATCATATGTCAATGGTAGCGAATAGCTATATCACCAAATTCAACAACTTATCCCAGCCAGATATAGTTGAATTAATAGCTAGTGGATTTACTGGTATTCTTAGATCTTTGGTGGGAGAAACATATATATATATATATATATATATATATATATATATATATATATATATATATATATGGGTAATGTACAAATGTGTATCAACATGTGATTAAATACAATGATTAACCAAGTGGGGACACTTGTATAACCATTTATAGAAATTAACGAATAGAATATATATATCTGAATTACCATATACTAACATGTTGATAATCAATGAGCGTATATAATATAGGGTTAGTAATCTGTAAAGTATTAATATAATTTAGAAACATTCTTACTCATGTCCATTGCATAAAGAAAATGCAAAGGTAAGATACTTGCCTGAGCTGCTGCTTATAATAACGTAACTTAGATCTTATCTTTTGTATAACAACCTATCAGTAATAAGATCATTTTACTGATTAGAATAACATATCGTAACACATAACACTGCCTATTACAGTCAGCACATAACCTAATCACGTTATTACTTAAGTTTAACAGTCATAGAATCACAAACAAACATTAATACAGTCAAAATATCTAAGTCTAGATCAATTTCTGAAACATGTCGATGTACTGACAGCTTTATCGGGTACTTATCGAGTCTAAAACTCTATCCTGTAGTTCAATATTCGTATAGATATTTTAAATATCAGTCATATTATTTTTCATAGCCTTATAATAATTTTTAAATAATTATTATACTTTATCATGAATTTTCAAACATCGGAATCATTATTAAATGATTTAAATATTAACTAATTCTGTTATCATTAATATTTAACTAATATTAAATTATTAATGAAACCATTGCCAAAATATTAAAGTTATTTAGAATAACTCAAAATATTTTTAAAGTATTAATATTACCCTTAAATAATTTTTAAAACATTTAAAATCATTTTTAAATAATTACCATCAATATTAGAATATTAATTTATTATTTATCAAAATATTAAAAGTCATTGATTATAACTTTAAATATTTTTAATTCATTTATTTCCTTTTTAAATGATTTTTAATTCAATAAAACCATTTTTAAACTATTTATTTAATATAATAATTAAATAAACTTAATAGCATTAATATTAAATTATTAATGAAATTTACCTTTAAATATCAAAAGTTATATTTTATAAGTTAAAATATTTTTAAACTATTTATTTTTATTTAAAATAATTTTTATAATGTTTAAATGATTTTTATAATGTTAAAATCATTTTTAATTAATTTATTTAATTTAATTACTAAATAAATCTAATATCATTAATATTTAATAATTAATGAAACTTATCTTAAAATATTAAAAGTTATGTTTTATAACTTAAAATATTATTAAATACCTTATTATTATTTAAAATGATTTTTAATACAATAAAATCATTTTTAATTGATTTATTTAATGCATTTATTAAATAATTTAAATGTTTATAATATCCCAATAAATATTAATATTTATGAAAAATATGTCAAATTATTTAAAAGTTAATTTTTATAACTTAAAATAATTTTTAAAACTATTTTTGTAATTTTAAGAATTTATTTACTATTTTTAAATGATTTTTAGAATTTAAATTAATTAATTATAATAAGTCTGTCGCTAAAGCCCTTTAGCGACAGAAAGTGTAGCCTAATGTGTTCTTGAGCCTTCATAGACAGTTTCTATGTACCGACTTTAACCATGATTAATTCGTTATGTGTAGTGTTTTTGGGTTAGCTATTGTAAGACCCCAACTTTTATAAATAAAGATGAATTTTCTATAAATATCATTTTCGAATATTATGGAGTTAATTTGATATAATAGCTGTGGGTAATATTTATAAATTTTGCAAAATACGCAAGTTGTTATATAATATTCGATTGGTCGGGGAATATTCGTTTTAACAGGGAATATTCGTACAACGGCACAATAATTGTTGGACCCCACACCGGAATTATTGTCGGATTGAGAAAACGACAAAAATATTTTATTAAAAATAACGGCGGAAGTTTTACCATTGATACTGTTGAACTACTCGGTAGTAAAAGTACAGTAATACGTGTGGTTGCATAGTAGCACACGGTATTGATTATTAATGCTTATGTGAGAAGTCACTCAGTTTGATTCAATTATTGTCAGTTAATAATATGAATTATTTAGCGATAATGACGTTTTGTTTTATTCGTATTATTAACGTAATAAAACAGAAACATCTTTTTATATAAAACAAAATACTTTATTAAAGTTATTCTATAAATAGAATATATTATATTTTATTTAAAAGATTTTTCTTTAAATATGGACCGTCAGATTAAAGTAATCAATCTGGACCGTTCATGGATTAGTTACTATGCATTCTATTTTTCTATAAATAGCAGCTCATTCCTTCATTATTTCTTACGAATTCACTGAACTCTAGAGAGAGAAACTATAGAGAGAAACTATAGAGAGAGAAGAAGAGTATTCTGCTACTTAACTACTTCCTTATTTCAGCTCTTCTTTAAAACGGTAAGGGGTGTTATTCTTTCTTATTCATGAAGAGAACTGTTGTTATTCCATTTCTTATTATTCTGTTGGAATAACCTGTATACGCGGTCTACCCTATACTTGGTGACATTCTTCTATTATTCTGTTGGAACATCCTGTCTGTGTGTTTTACACCGGACCTGGTTCCGTTTTTATTATTATTCTGTTGGAACATCCTGTCTGTGTGTTTTACACCGGACCTGGTTCCGTCTTTATTATTATTCTGTTGGAACATCCTGTCTGTGTGTTTTACACCGGACCTGGTTCCGTCTTTATTATTATTCTGTTGGAATATCCTGTCTGTGCGTTTACGCCGGACCTGGTTCCATTATTTATTATTCTGTTGGAATAACCTGTCTGTGCGGTCTATCGCATGCATGGTGATTTCTTTTGTTATTCCATTCTTTATTATACTCAGTTGGTTAAGTTTTGACTTCTATACTCCATGAAATTTGTGGAATATCCTTGATAATTGCGTTTCATCCAGTATCTTTTCATGAAAATATTCTTCTAAGCATTCTTGAATTTTACTCCACAAAGCAGTATCATGTTGACAATTTGGACGTTGTTAATTCTTGGATAAATTAATTCTTGAACTTGTTTTATTGAATTCTTATATCATTGTCATCATCCTCATGTTTATAAAATGTTGAAAGTCATCTGTGGCCTGTAGTGCATAGATGGACTTGGTATGATTATGACCAGGGATTATTCGGTATAATCATGACCGTAATGTTACAAATGATGTGGTAAAAGTCCTCATTGGCCCGTAGTGCATTGATGGACAGTTGTTGGCATGATCATGACCATTAATGAATACACGAATATCCTTGGCCGTAGTGCAGGGTGATTCGATGATGTGGATTATTTTATTAAGCTGAGTCCCAGCGATCACAGTGTTGAAAAACCTTTTAAATCATAAAAGATAGTAGAGTTTATTTTCTACTTGACTCTTTTAATGGATTGCTTGTTCCGCTGCAGTTAAACTTGATGTCTATTATATTTTATCAGTTTAACATTGTTGAAGGCTAATGATAATTTATTCTGCATTATCTTAGTCATAATATTTCTTACTGGGCTAGTTGAGCTCACCCTTTCTTTCACTGTTCTCTTCAGGAAATGAGAACGTAGCTGGGGCAAGTCGGGGAACGGAGTGATGGTCCGAATGATAGTATTAGTTAGTAGTCCTCACTATTCTATGTAATGGTGTGTTAATAAATGTAATGAGGACTCCTTTTGAGTATGAATACTCTCTAGAAGATAATATTTGTATTCAAACTCACAGTTTATGTTTTGTCGTATTGTACACGACAGTTGTATTAGTAAGTTGTATTTGTATTCTGTACTATGTATCTGACGACCCAAGATGGGTGATGTATACCTAATTTTGGGGGCGTCACAGTTGGTATCAGAGCTTAGGGATATGATCCCTGGCTAAGATGTGAGAATAGAACTAGGAGGGGAGAGACGGGGAATTCCTTCGCTAGTATGACCTACCTAAGTTTATTTGCATGGTATTTAATTGGTCGGTCATAATATAAGGATAATATATGACATATCAATTAACTTTTATTTTGTGGCAGTATCTGAAAATGGCATCTGAGAATGTTGAGAATAGCAATGGAGCACAGGCGACTGTTGATTCACCACATATCAATAATCAGGATAATGTGCATCAGGAAGGTGACAATCCTCATGCAAACAACAACACTGACCAGATGATGAATGATGAAATGTTCAGAAACTTTATGCAGTTCATGCAACAGCAGGTGAGAGCGGCTCCTGTCCAAAATATAGGTGGAAACACTGAAAACTCTCGGACGGTCACCGCTAAACAGTTCAAGGAGCTGGGACCACCAGAGTTTAAGGGAGAGCCAAAACCACTTATAGCAGAAACATGGATAAAGCAGATTACCAAGATATTTGATGTCTTGGGATGCTCCGAGGAGCAAAAGGTTCCCTTTGCCGCCTTTATGTTGCGAGGAGAGGCAGATTACTGGTGGGAATCGATTAAGCGTACTCAACCTGCCGCACTGAAGATGTCTTGGGAGAAGTTCCAAGAGCTGTTCAATGACAAATACTTTCCCGAAAGTGTTCGTCACATGAAGGAGGTGGAGTTCATCAAATTGGAGCAGAATAATATGATCTTGTCGCAGTATGAGGCTAAATTTGCTGAGTTGTCCCGATTTGCGTCCCACTTGGTGAATAATGAAGAGCGAATGACGCGAATATTTTTGCGAGGTTTGAAACCTGAGATACGTCAACATCTTATTTCTCATAAAATGTGTTTGTATTCAGACGTTGTGAATAGGGCTCAGTTAGTGGAGCGCGATAACGAGTCAACGCAACCAAAAGAGAGCAGTCGACAAAATGTGGAGGGAATCAACAAGTGTGGAGGGAATCAACAGGCTAGAAATGGTAACCACTTCGGTGGTAATCACGGCCAAAATAATAAGAATGGTCATTTCAAGAAGAGGAGATTCAACAATGATGGAAAGACGTCAGCACCAGCACCCGTTGTTAAGGAAGGAGAACGACCACCTATCATATGTTTCAAATGCGGAGGAGAGGGGCACATCAGTCCAAACTGCGCAATGCCGTCTAAAGCATGTTATAATTGTGGAAGAGAAGGTCATTTAGCTCGATTTTGTCGTTTACCAAAAATAAGTTCAGCCAAGATGGAGACACCAAAGGCCGTCCCAGAAAAGTCAAAATCGGTAGTGCAAGGGAGAGCGTTTGTTGTGACCTCCCAGAAAGCAAGGAACCCGAATGAGGTCATCACGGGTAAGCTTATCATAAACTCTAACGAAGTCTATACTTTATTTGATACCGGTTCTACCCATTCTTTTATTTCTCCTACTTGCGCTCATCGATTAAATTTGACTCCGGAGAAATTAGACTTTGATTTATCTGTTGAAACTCCATTGGGAGAAACCTTCATTACATCCACGGTTTATAAGTCTTGTTTGGTTCAAGTTGGTACCCACACATTACCTGTCGATCTGATTTCATTAAAAATACTTGCATTTGACGTGATTCTAGGGATTGATTGGTTAACTACTCATCATGCAAAAATTGATTGTTTTCGTAAGGTTGTTAGCTTTCATATTCCTAATCGACCTATTATGCGAATTCAAGCAACCAAACCATTAAAATCAATCGCTGTCATCTCAAGCCATAAAGCTATTCGTTTATTGAAAAACGGATGTCAAGCTTTCTTAGCTCATGTCACGGATCTAAACAAAAATACGTCAGTTTTGAATGATATTTCTATTGTTAATAAATTCCCTGACGTATTCCCTGAAGAACTTCCTGGCCTACCCCCAGAGCGTGAAATTGAATTTTGTATCGACCTTGAACCCGGTACAAAACCCATTTCCAAAGCCCCATATCGAATGGCTCCTATTGAACTTCAGGAGTTAAAGATCCAACTGCAGGAATTGTTAGACATTGGCTTTATTCGTCCTAGTACTTCTCCTTGGGGTGCTCCTGTGCTATTCGTGAAGAAGAAAGATGGAAGTATGCGACTTTGTATTGATTATCGGGAGTTGAATCATGTCACCATCAAAAATAGGTACCCATTGCCACGTATTGATGACCTGTTTGACCAGTTGCAAGGAGCACAATTCTTTTCAAAGATCGATCTTCGTTCTGGATATCATCAGCTGAAGGTTAGAACTGAGGATATTCCAAAGACGGCTTTTAGAACTCGGTACGGGCATTATGAATTCCTAGTCATGTCCTTTGGATTGACTAATGCTCCTGCTGCCTTCATGGATATGATGAACCGGGTATTCAAGGAATATTTGGATCACTTTGTGGTCGTCTTTATTGATGACATCCTTATTTATTCCAAAAGCCGTGAAGATCATGAGCAACACTTGAGGCTGGTACTCCAAAAGCTTTGTGAATACAAGCTTTATGCCAAGTTGAAGAAATGCGAGTTCTGGCTGGAGGAGGTAGCATTCCTTGGGCACGTAGTATCAAGTCGTGGAATATCGGTTGACCCGGCAAAGATTGAAGCTATTCAAAGCTGGGAGCAACCTAAATCAGTGACCGAAGTACGTAGCTTTCTTGGTTTAGCTGGTTATTATCGGAGATTCGTGGAAGGATTTTCTCGAATCGCTACTCCATTAACTCAGCTGACTCGGAAAGATACAAAGTTTGGTTGGAGCGAAGAATGTGAGCAGAGTTTTCAAGAACTCAAGAGGAGACTCATTTCAGCACCTGTTCTAACAATACCATCTGGCTCGGAGGGATTTGTCATCTACAGTGATGCTTCGAGCAAAGGGTTGGGATGCGTTCTCATGCAACATGGAAAAGTCATAGCCTATGCATCAAGACAACTCAAGGAATATGAGAGGAATTATCCTACTCATGATCTAGAGTTGGCAGCTGTTGTCTTTGCACTTAAAATTTGGAGGCATTACTTGTATGGGGAGAAGGTGGAGATCTTTACGGATCATAAAAGCCTCAAATATTTCTTCACTCAAAAGGAACTCAACATGCGACAACGACGTTGGCTTGAACTGTTGAAAGATTATGATCATACCATTCAATACCATCCTGGAAAAGCGAACGTGGTAGCTGACGCATTGAGTAGAAGATCATATGCAAGTACGAGTGCAATATTGTCAACACAAAGGCCCATTTTGTGTGACTTGCAAAGGATGGAGATAGAGTTAAAGACTCCAGGGACCCATGTGATGATGGCGAATATACGAGTAGAACCAACTTTAATCGATAAAGTTAAAGCTGCTCAAGCTACAGACCTGGAGCTGATGCGTATGAGGAAGAAAGTGCAAGAAGGTGCTATGCCGGAAGCAAGAATCGATGAAGAAGGAATACTTCGAGTCAACTCCAGACTTTGTGTTCCTAACAACCCTGATTTAAAGTATGAAATCATGATGGAGGCGCACAACACACCGTTTGCAATCCATCCTGGAAGTACCAAAATGTATCATGATCTTCGTCATACATTTTGGTGGAGCAATATGAAGAGAGAGATAGCGTTGTTTATCTCAAGGTGTCTAACTTGTCAACGAGTCAAAGCGGAGCATCAAGTACCAAAAGGTCCATTGCAACCACTTGAAATTCCAGAATGGAAGTGGGAGCACATTACCATGGATTTCGTTACCGGTCTTCCTAAGGTTTCTCAAGGTATAGATGCGATTTGGGTCATTGTTGATAGATTGACCAAGTCTGCTCATTTCTTACCGATACGAGAAACTTATACACTTGAACGTCTTGCTCGTATGTACATAAACGAGATTGTAAGACTGCATGGTATGCCAGTATCCATAGTTTCTGATCGAGACCCAAGATTCACTTCACGATTTTGGGTTAGTTTACAAAAAGCTATGGGCACAGATTTACGATTTAGTTCGGCATATCATCCTCAGACGGACGGACAATCAGAGAGGACTATTCAAACTCTAGAAGATTTATTAAGACTCTGTGTCTTTGACTTCAAGGGAAGTTGGGACAAGTTCTTACCATTGGTGGAGTTTTCCTACAACAACAGTTATCAAGCAAGTATTGGCATGGCTCCATTCGAAGCATTGTATGGAAGAAAATGTCGTTCTCCAGTATGCTGGGATGAGGTGGGTGAAGCAACGTTGTTGGGACCGGAGTTGGTACGTATGACTACAGAAAAGATTCAAACGATCCGACAACGTATAAAAACCTCACAAGATCGACAAAAGAGTTATGTTGATCTTCATCGAAAGGACGTGGAATTTGATATAGGAGATCATGTGTTCTTACGTGTTGCTCCATGGAAAGGAGTTACGAGATTTGGAAAAGAGAGGAAAGCTCAATCCTCGATTCATCGGTCCATTTTTAATCCTCGATCGAGTAGGAACTGTGGCTTATAGACTCGCTTTACCGCCAAGTATGTCTCGTGTTCATAACTTTTTTCACATATCCATGTTACGCAAATATGTGGAAGACCCGAACCACATTATTGAGTTAGAACCGGACGAAATAGCGGAGGATTTGACGTATGAAGAAGTTCCTGTTCAAATCTTGGATAAGAAGGAACATATTCTACGCTCCAAGGTTATACCTCAAGTCAAAGTTTTGTGGAGAAACCACGATGTTGAGGAAATGACTTGGGAGTTAGAATCTGAAATGAAATCAAGGTATCCTTACCTCTTCGACATACCAGGTACGTACCCTAATTTCGAGGGCGAAATTTCATAAGAAGGGGAGGTTGTAAGACCCCAACTTTTATAAATAAAGATGAATTTTCTATAAATATCATTTTTGAATATTATGGAGTTAATTTGATATAATAGTTGTGGGTAATATTTATAAATTTTGTAAAGTACGCAAGTTGTTATATAATATTCGATTGGTCGGGGAATATTCGTTTTAACAGGGAATATTCGTACAACGGCACAATCATTGGTGGACCCCACAACGGAATTATTGTCGGATTGAGAAAACGACAAAAATATTTTATTAAAAATAACGGCGGAAGTTTTACCATTGATACTGTTGAACTACTCGGTAGTAAAAGTACAGTAATACGTGTGGTTGCATAGTAGCACACGGTATTGATTATTAATGCTTATGTGAGAAGTCACTCAGTTTGATTCAATTATTGTCAGTTAATAATATGAATTATTTAGCGATAATGACGTTTTGTTTTATTCGTATTATTAACGTAATAAAACAGAAACATCTTTTTATATAAAACAGAATACTTTATTAAAGTTATTCTATAAATAAATATATTATATTTTATTTAAAAGATTTTTCTTTAAATATGGACCGTCAGATTAAAGTAATCAATCTGGACCGTTCATGGATTAGTTACTATGCATTCTATTTTTCTATAAATAGCAGCTCATTCCTTCATTATTTCTTACGAATTGACTGAACTCTAGAGAGAGAAACTATAGAGAGAAACTATAGAGAGAGAGAAGAAGAGTATTCTGATACTTAACTACTTCCTTATTTTAGCTCTTCTTTAAAACGGTAAGGGATGTTATTCTTTCTTATTCATGAAGAGAACTGTTGTTATTTCATTTCTTATTATTCTGTTGGAATAACCTGTATACGCGGTCTACCCTATACTTGGTGACATTCTTTTATTATTCTGTTGGAACATCCTATCCGTGTGTTTTACACCGGACCTGGTTCCGTTTTTATTATTATTCTGTTGGAACATCCTGTCTGTGTGTTTTACACCGGACCTGGTTCCGTCTTTATTATTATTCTGTTGGAACATCCTGTCTGTGTGTTTTACACCGGACCTGGTTCCGTCTTTATTATTATTCTGTTGGAATATCCTGTCTGTGCGTTTACGCCGGACCTAGTTCCATTATTTATTATTCTGTTGGAATAACCTGTCTGTGCGGTCTATCGCATGCATGGTGATTTCTTTTGTTATTCCATTCTTTATTATACTCAGTTGATTAAGTTTTGACTTCTATACTCCATGAAATTTGTGGAATATCCTTGATAATTGCGTTTCATCCAGTATCTTTTCATGAAAATATTCTTCTAAGCATTCTTGAATTTTACTCCACAAAGCAGTATCATGTTGACAATTTGGACGTTGTTAATTCTTGGATAAATTAATTCTTGAACTTGTTTTATTGAATTCTTATATCATTGTCATCATCCTCATGTTTATAAAATGTTAAAAGTCATCTGTGGCCTGTAGTGCATAGATGGACTTGGTATGATTATGACCATGGATTATTCGGTATAATCATGACCGTAATGTTACAAATGATGTGGTAAAAGTCCTCATTGGCCCGTAGTGCGTTGATGGACAGTTGTTGGCATGATCATGACCATTAATGAATACACGAATATCCTTGGCCGTAGTGCAGGGGTGATTCGATGATGTAGATTATTTTATTAAGCTGAGTCCCAGCGATCACAGTGTTGAAAAACCTTTTAAATCCTAAAAGATAGTAGAGTTTATTTTCTACTTGACTCTTTTAATGGATTGTTTGTTCCGCTGCAGTTAAACTTGATGTCTATTATATTTTATCAGTTTAACATTGTTGAAGGCTAATGATAATTTATTCTGCATTATCTTAGTCATAATATTTTTTAATGGGCTAGTTGAGCTCACCCTTTCTTTCACTGTTCTCTTCAGGAAATGAGAACGTAGCTGGGGCAAGTCGGGGAACGGAGTGATGGTCCGAATGATAGTATTAGTTAGTAGTCCTCACTATTCTATGTAATGGTGTGTTAATAAATGTAATGAGGACTCCTTTTGAGTATGAATACTCTCTAGAAGATAATATTTGTATTCAAACTCACAGTTTATGTTTTGTCGTATTGTACACGACAATTGTATTAGTAAGTTGTATTTGTATTCTGTACTATGTATCTGACGACCCAAGATGGGTTATGTATACCTAATTTTGGGGGCGTCACAGCTATAACTTTGATCTTGTAGTATTGATGTAATACTACAAGTGTAAATCAACATCTAGGTCAGATCATAACATATGAGCAAGATCTAAAGCTTTGAAATCACTGTCAGACATGTTTATCATGTTTCTGGGTTGCCCAGAATTTCTGGTCATGGCCGGTCAACGCTTTTGTTGACCTTATATCTATTAATTTGTTCATGTATTTGGTAGTTTAGACGTCGGGCAGTGTAGAGTATCTATTAGGGTCCATGAATCAAGCAAAGTTTAAGTCTAAAAATCATCAAATTGCAAGATCTAAGGCATTAAAAAAGGCTATCAGAGATGTTCTTCATTTCTGGGTTACCCAGAAATGAAGAACAGTTTCGAGTGACCACTTTTGAACTTCCACTACCTGTTGTTCGTGTGATGTTTTTGTGATCTATCGATTCCAGGTTGTAGAAAACATGTAAGACTACAGATCCATTACATAAAACCAATAAAACAACAACACAACAAGAAGATCTAGTCCGGTCAAAGTCTGTCAGAGATAGCGTTCATCTGTTTTCTGGGTTACCCAAAAACAGAAAACGTGATCGTTTTACCTACTTTGACCAGACACTATATTCACTCAATTTGATGATTAGGAGATTTTAAGGCATAATAATGTAGTACACATACCAAAATACAACTTGGATTCCAGAACCATAACAAAACATCAAAACACTGCCAGATCCGAGCCTATGAAGATCTTGTCAGAGCCTTCTGGGCACGATCTGGATTTTCCAGAAACTGAAAGTCATGGTCGGTCAACGATGTTTGACCAGCCATAACTTTCAATCTGTACATGGTATGACCTTGATTCAAGTTTCATTTTAAAGTCCTAACATCATACTACAAGTTGAACCCTTTAAACAACAAAAACACATAACATACAAAGATCTACAGGGTCTGACGTTCGGTTGTCAGACAAATTTTTGTTTTTCCAAATTTTTGAAAAACTTAATTTTGAGCACTTTGATGTTTTGTATATAACAAATACCAACCCAGATCAACTATATGGACTACAAATAACATGTTTTAACAATAAATCATAACATCTAACACAAAATCAAAAGTCAAATTTCTAAATTAGGGTTTACCTCTTTATGATCAAATTCTGATTTCTATACTTCTGATTTGATGTTAGTATTCGTGGGGCTTGATTGGGGACTGATCTAGCAAGGAAATTTCGGAGGTTTGGTCTTAAGAGAATATGGCTATGTATTTGCGAAGAAATTAGGCCAAAAATGAGCACTTTCTCTCTCTTAAATCTAGCAAATCATGTATGCAATGTATGGGATGACTGATCATGCGATGTGTTATAAATTGTAGGCTCATAGGTAGGTCTAGGGTAGGGTGGCTGCAGATTTTGCAAGGATTTGCTAGCAATAATTCACAAATAAGACAAAAGGGTACTTTAGTAATTTTATTTTAATCTCAAGGGCATTCTTGTCCAAGGTGCTTGAATCTAGGGTTTAATCACTAGATTTTAAATCTTAAGGTTTTCCAAATAATTTCTAGGATTTAAAAAATTAAAATTAAAGGGTAATAAAATTTTAATTAAACACACTAATTTAAAATTAGGGTTTTTAATAGAAAATTATGGTTCCTTAATATTATTAGGGTTCCCAAATTAACAATTAGGGTTTCTTAATTAACATTATAATTTACTAAAATAATAATTAGGGTTTCTAATTTTAGCAATTTAGGGTTTTCAAATAATAATTAGGGTTCCTCCTAATTACAGAAATTCTATAATACGCAGCAAAATTCATATAACACAATTATTACTCAATCTTAAACTCATAACTGAGTTTAACAATTAGGGTTTAATAACACGACATAAGGGTTATGACATAATTTATCATAATTGACCAACCATTATCAGTCTACACATTTACAGTACATATTTATAGCACTGAAAAATTAAAATATAATTAATATTATATTATTATTCTCATCCTTTGATAAAAATCCAAATTTAGGGTTTGGATTACATATCTGATTTATCCTTCATATGCAACATCAATAATTAAGCTAAAATAATTAACTTAAATATTCTGAACAATTTCATATAATAAAATATTTATTATTATAATTCTAATAATCTTTTCATATATTATTTAAATAATATAAAATCATGTTTTTATGGAAAATAATTAATAAAACATTTATGCTTACAAAAATTAATTTCTATCAGAATATAATTTGTAATGATCAAAAATTCTAAAATTATTTATAATTTTTCAGGTACTAAATATATTTGTATTTATCATACACATTACTAGACACTTATTCTCATCATTAAGATAAATAAAATAAATAAATAAAAATTTATATGCAAAATTTCTTATTTATTTTATATAGAAAATATCGGGTTATTATAGAAATACTAGTCAAACATAGTTCAGTACCACAATGGTCAAAAGAACTCATCACGATTTGCCTCTTATTGCACAACAGTCCTAAAGATGCCCATTTTAGGCCTTGATCCCGACCCCAAATATCAAAACCTAAAGAATGAAATTTGTAGGTATACTTTTTAGCTTTCCGGAGCCTCTTCAATTACATCAATCAAAGTTCAGAAGAAAGAGTTATGTCCAATTTACTAAAGAACGTCAAAGCTGTCAAACCTTGCTGTCAGACTAGCGCACATCGCACTACCCCGACAGGGTTTTTGGTGCCCATTTTGTCAAATTTTTAGATTTTGCCAATTTCGACGCATTTACTTCGTTCCTTCATAACTTGCTCGTTCGATATCAGAATGAGCTCGTTCTTACGTCTATTTCTTTGTTGTAACAAATTCTTCAAATCTCTTCGGACAGAAAAATTTTCACAAGTCTTTAACTTGTCAGGAATTAGGCTCAAAACCCTTATGGGAACCATTTCCACCGAAAGATGTTTTAAATGCCGAATTTTCTAAATGTAATAACTTGGTCATGCAAAGTCGATTGGACTCATTCTTGAGCCCACGACTCACATATTCACCTAACCACCTATCTCCCAGAAATAAATCTTCTTCTGGAGACATTATATACCTGTAGACTTGGTTCAAAAGAGTACCAAGCTAGGGTTTTTCTCTTACTTGACACCTTTTACAGAAAATTTCGCCTTAACTTCGTTATGGGGTAATTTTCCTCCATTCCACTTGGAATATTTCCACAACATACATAGCTATGATTTCATCTTTTGAAATCATACCACAACATATAACAAAAACATATCTAGATCCATTTAAAGTCCACTATTGTCTTGTTCATCCATCCTCATACTTGGGCTTAAATTTTAATTATTTAATTCATTTTTCACGCATCATTAAGGTATTTTAATAAGGTGATCTCCTTCATATACACCTTATAACTTCAAGGTCCACCATGACCTTCACTTATAACCAACCACTAACAACTATCAAACTCAAAGAAAATCAAAGGGATGAAGAAGTTAGGGTTTAAGACTTACCTTTTGTGTTTTTGCTCTTCTTCTTCTTTCTAGCTTTGATCTTGCTCTTCTTCCTTCTCCATTGGATTAGCCCTCTCTCTCTTCCCTCTTTCTCTCTAACATTTAGCCAATATTTTGCACAGTGAAGATATGATATTTAGGTCTTTGCTTATATAAAAGCTAGTTTCCTTTTCTTATAAGTTGGTCACCCAACTTAAGTTATACAAGGTCTTCCCCCTCATTTTTAATAACTTACTAATCACCCCTTGAGTTAGCCTAATCAAACCATAATTAAAACCAACTCTATGTACTTAATAGCCACTTAATGGCTAAGACCACTTAATGGGGAACCAAGCATTCATGGCTATTCCTTAGGTGTGGTGATTCATGCCTCATGACTCATCAAATGTTCCCCCAAGCTCTATAAATCTGGCCATATAGGCCCCAAAATGCGCCTCATTATGCCACCTTGCTTGGTGACTCATTGCTACATTATCCCATATAGGATAATGCCCAACTCTTGTAACTTTGACTCCAAGTCTTAGGTTTTTAACCCTAAGGCTCGAACCATGGCTCAACCCTAAGGCAAGCCACTCCAAACCCTTGGCTTTACCTTTGGCTAAACCCCAACTAAGCTTTTCAAACCCTAGGCTCAACTTTAGGCTTAAACTTTGACTCAACCCTAGCCACCTTCCAAAATTTTTAGCCAAGCCTCTTAATTCTTAGGCTTAGTTAGTTTAACTAATTCTAGTTATACTTTTTCTTATCCAGTTAGGTTTTCTAACTTTTTTAGTTACTTTCTGTAATCCGCTCGGTTAGCTGAAAAATCAAATTTTGATTTTCGAAAATCCGATTTCGCCACTGATCCCCCTCTTCCAAATAAACGTTGTGTCGTAATTTAAAATTTCAAAAAAACGAGTTTGCGTTTTAAGCGTGAATAGTGTTTTTACAGCTTTTTCCCGAAAAAACTTTTAATAGAGATTTCGTCTCTCTTCTCAGTTAAACGCTATAGCGAACTTCGAAATTCTTGAAAAAGAACGTTTATTAGGTTTTCTGTGTTTTATGAATAATGTTTTTATTTTCGTCTTTTAGTGAAAATTTTATTTTCCACTTTTACCCTTTAAACACTATTATATGTGCACATATTTTGTAGCGTCATCATATAACGGCCATAAGCCACATAAAATTCAAATTATCCATCAAATCGCATTTTATAAGATAATTTCTTATAAATCCTATTTACAAATATATTCAATCTTTTGTGATCCTTACATTCTTCCCCCTTATAAGGATTCTGTCCTCGGAATCTCAAAATAAAATTACATCGGAGTTGTGGGGATAACTACATTACATCATTCATTTCATCACTCATGCCGCTCTTCGAGCATTGTGACTTATGATACTACCTTTATCTAAGGTAGCACTTATCTTTTCATACTTGTTCATTCTTATCAATTATTTGATTAGGAATTCTTTCTTACATACTTCAAGTCTTGATCAACCATTATAGTTTCATAAATTCATATATATCTTGTTCAACCATTATAGGTTCATAACTTCTTACATATCTTTTGTCGTCATACCGACACATAGAACACAATATATATATATATATATATATATATATATATATATATATATATATATATATATATATATATGCATGTACTGTAACTTAAGAGACAAGGCCAATTCATGAGCCATTTCTCTTACATTTACTCAACCTTTCTTAAAAGTCCTACAATCGTGGACTTATCCTCTCTTTTCTATTATAACATAAATTCCCTTTATGCATTAAATTTCATATCAAACATCTCAATTCCGTTATCTATTGGCTAAAGATGAACAAAGCTGTTGAAGCAGCCAACAAAAACATCAAAAAGATCATGCAGAAGATGTCCACCAATCACAAAGGATAGCCAAACTTATTTCCCCTGACTCTGTTAGCATACAGAACATCAATACACACTTCTACTGGGGCCAACCCCTATTCATTAGTCTGTGGCATGGAAGCAGTACTCCCCATAGAATTAGAAATGGAATCATTAAGAGTATTAATGGATGCTCAAATGGAAGAAGACCAGTGGTTGCAAGACCAGTACAACCAATTGTCTCTAATAGATGAGAAAAGGGCTACCACCATATTGCATGGTCAGTTATATCAACAAAGGATTGATCGGCCCTACAACAAGAAGGTCCGTCTTCGGCAGCTCAAAGAAAATGACCTGGTGCTGAAAAAGGTCATCTCCAATCAAGATGCAGCCAAAAGAAAATTCACCCCAAACTGGGAAGACCCTTTTGTTGTCCAAAAATGATATCGACAATTCGCACACAAGTATACGTGGTCAACAAGTAATAAAATGCTAAGAAAAGTATCGTTCCCACGAGAAAATAGATTAATATTTATCAATTATCAATTTCAATGCAATTAATCCTATTTTAAACTATGAAATAATGTTTGGGATTTGAAAATTAAAATTAACAAAACTAATTAATAACTAAGATCAGAAGTTCACAAAAGTAACTGCAGATTTAACAGGTTAAGATTACAACTTCCCTTGGTATTTCATTTAAATCAATTTAGTTCCCATTTAAATCAATTAATTAATATGAATCATTATCCAAGAATGCTTTATAGTACTCACGCACTTCTTCCAAAGACACGTGAACAAATCCTCCTAAATTCGATCTTTAAGGCACATAATTACAAGGAGCACCCTAGTCAATCAACTCACTATATTCCTATGTGAATTAAGCTAACTAGGGTTTTACGCACAAATTCTTTCAATGGATACAAAAGACACATAGGTAAATTTTTATCCTACATGCTAATCATATTAACCCTATTCAGATTATATGAATAGATGTTATCATATCCAGATCTCAATCTATACTTCATCTTCTAATTTTATATAGATTATCACAGTAATTGTTGGCCAAATAATTAATCAATAAGCAAAAGATATAATAAACAATTCAATAAAAACCAACTTTCATTCAATGGGAAGGTTCAATTTAAACTACATACCAAGTTCCGTTGCAAACTTAATTAAAATTTAGTTCATGATAATAAAGAGAAACATTATCTAAATTAATAATTCAGAGATCTCAGGTAATTACAAAGATAAGAATTAGAGAAAAGATTAGAAGAACTTGTCAGATTGCTCCTAATCCTCCACTTGATCTTTAGCCTCTGCAATATCCTTCATGTTCTCCTTATATTTCTCTTCGCAAATCTCTTGATAATCTCCTTCCTGAAGTCTTTTTCTATTTGTATTGATCCCAACCCTCATCAAGACTCCTAATTGGCTTCAAAAACAACTCAGTAGTAGAAAAAAATCCAACTTTGATCGTGCATGAGCGCCTAGGCACTCAACCTAGTACAAATTAAAGAGCCTAGGCACTTGACCAGGACCACGTATTTATAAAAAATGCCACTCAACTTTAATTATAATGATTTTTGATCTTTTTCTTCTCCCAAATGGCCAATTTGTCCCTCCAGCTCCAACCTACAAGAAATAAACACAAAAATACATAAAAAGATACTAAAAGCACTTAAAGATAGCAATAATTAAGTTCAATAATACCGGATTCATAGGTATAAAACCTACTCATCAGCTTTCATTGTCAAGGAGGTGTTATCTGGTGGAGCCCTCAGATTGCAAGAAATGGATGGTGAAGAATTTCCCCAACCTATCAATTCAGACACTGTCAAAAGATACTATGTCTGAACCTTAGCAGTCAACATCCTGTTAAGAAAAATCAATCAAATCAAATTAGGCCTTCACACCAAGTGTGAACTATGTATACCTGATCTCCCCTATACACGGGAGTACGTAGGCAGCCATCTATGGTGCGGTCTAACCCCTAAAAAAATCATAAAACCCTTTTAATAGTTCAAATCAAACTAAATAAACACTCTTCAAAACCCTTCAAACCAAGTGTGAACTATGTAGACCTGATCTCCCCCATACATGGGAGTACGTAGGCAGCCATCTATGGTGCGGTCTAACCCCTACAAAAAATCACAAAACCCTTTTAATTGTTCAGCGATCACCAGATACAACTTTTCAAAACACACCAAGCGTGAACTACGTAGACCTGATCTCCCCCATACACGGGAGTACATAGGTAGCAATCTATGGTGTGGTCTAACCCTCAAAAGAAACATCTAAACCCAAAATCCAGTTTAAATAAAACCAAATTAAACACTTATCAAACCGTTTAGGCCAAGCCTAAACTACGTAAGACCTGATCTCCCCCATACACAGGAGTACGTAGACATCCATCTGTGGTGCGGTCTAACCTTCAAAAGAAAAACCAAACACTTTATCTCAACCTAAACCTCAAATTAAATACCAATCCTAAGACACCAAAATTAAACTTGAAAACCTATACACTTGAAAAAACTGAAGATCAACAACTCATTTTGAGAGTGTGACACCTCAATGTCAGTCCATCAAGAAAGATTTAACGATGCATCAAGAGAACAAGTCACAGAGAAAAGTGACAACCATCAAGCAAGTCAAAACATATCCAAAAGGGAAGTGAACTAAAATATATTTCCTTTTTATATGTTACTGTTTGATATATAAAATGTGTCTTGTACATGACAAAAGTGACTAACCTAGTCTATGCAGAAAATAAAAGTTAATCTATAAACCCACAACCAGATGGGCCAATAACTCTAGAAGACTATCCCTCTCCGTAGATTGAAGGGCATCTCTAAGCTCTTGCCCTGCTGTCTCAATACGGTTCAAAAGCTCTATCGCGGTATGCATGGTACTATCTTGATAACCCAAGAGCTCATTTGTCTGAGTGACGATGTCATCTGTGAAAGATCTGATAGCAGCACTCTCAGCAACAACAACATCTTTGGCAGCCCGGGCCTTATCCCTCTCCAAAAGAGTAGCATCCCGGCTAGATAAAGCTATCAACATCAATGTACTAGCCTAATCTCGCTCAAAAGTCGTACCCTTCGCTCTAATGCCAATCTAGGAAGTGGGGGAGTAGCAGCTGAAGAGCTAGGAGTGGCGCTAACTAAAGCTGCTTTCAATTCGACAAATAGCTCATCCTCTGTAGGGGAAGGTGGAGCCTCCATAGGCTCCTCATAATCAGAATCAGAACTCGATGTTGAATGAGTAGAAAGAGACGCTGTTATGTCTACCTCCAACCATGCAGTGTACTCTAAAGAACGACCAGGGTGACTATATGAAAAATCAGCTCTCTTTCGATGAGTCCAAAAATCATATACACTGGCCAGATCATCCCCAGATAAAGACAAAGCTGATGATCGCTGACTTAAAGCTCCATCAAAGGAATGTAAACCTTGAAACTGATCAAACTGTCCCATAACAGCTAAGGGATAATACGTATTCACACCTTTCAAACTTGCCAATGGGAGAAAGTCCATACCAGGGGCATATGTTATGAAACTAAATGGAGAATAATAGCCAGAATAAACCAATATAGAAAATGGCACCCCAATTATAGTAAAAAAGATAAACAATGACTCTGATGCCCCCAAAATAGGTATACATCACTCATTTTGAGCCGTCAAATACATGGTACAGAAATCAAATACAAACTTCATTTATACAATTCGACAAAACATAGCTGAGAGTTTTAACAGGAATATTGTCTCGTAGACAATATTCAAACTCAAATGGAGTCCTCATTATAATTATTATCACACTATTTTATAAAATAGTGAGAACTACTATAGCCATTATCTCGGACCATCACTCCGTTTCCCGACTAGTTTTAGCTATATTCTCATTTCCGGAAGAGAACAATGAATGCAAAGGGTGAGCTCAACTAGCCTAGTAAAGAATATTATGACTAAGATAATGCAGAATAAATTATCGTTAGCCTTCAACAGTGTTAAACTGATAGAATATAATAGACAACAAGTTTAACTGCAGCGGAACAAACAATCCATTAGAAGAGTCAAGTAGAGCACGATATCTACTATCTTCTATGATTTAAAAAGTTTATCATCAATTTTATCGCTGAGACTTAGCTCAAATAAATAATCCACATCACTAAATTATCCATGCATTGCAGGCCAATGATATTCATTATTATCACATCCACAAATCATCCATGCACTACGGGCCAAGGATATTCATTCTTATCACCAATGGTCATGGTCATATCAACAACTGTCCATCAATGCACTACGGGCCAATGAGGACTTTTACCACATCATTTGTAACATTACAAGTCATGATTATACCGATACATAGTCATAATCATATCAATCAACAGTCCATCTATGCACTACGAGTCAAAGATGACTTTTATCACAATATAAATATGAGGATGGTGACAATGATATAAGTATCAATCAACAAAATGAAGGATAAATATTAAAGATTTTTAATTTATCCAGAGTTTAAAAGTGTCTAAATTGTCAACATGATAACTGCTTTGTGGAGTAAAATTCAAGAATAATATTCCGAAAGTAATTTGGACAAAAAAAAATCAATTTTTGTCATGAATAGTACCCTGGGTAAATATTACCCGAGTGAATAGTACCTAGTGAATAGTACTTCGTGAATAGTACCCCGTGAATAATATCTCGACATGAAAAGATCAAAATTTAACAAGAATATTCAGAAAAATATTCTTATGGAACGATACTAGATGAAGCGCAAATTTCAAGGATATTCTACTAATTTCAAGGAGTATAAAAGTAATACTTTACAAAATGACTGTAGAATTCAGAATCTGAAATAAAATAATATTACTCACATACTACAGAGTATGGAAGAAAATATTATTTCTTACGAATACTGAACAAAAATAATATCCCTTACCTTAAAACGAGAGTATTTCTGACTGGTAGGGCTGAGATATTCTTTAAGAAAACTTGCACTATTTTTTACACTCAAAGCTTCCTTAAACTCTAAAGAAATACTCTCAATATTATAGAAGAAGAATTCTTTGATTCTGGTGTGATTTTTATTTCTAAACTAAGCATCCTATTTATAGGAGAATGGCAGGATACTATTTAATTTTTTTTTTCACGGGTGAACAGGAGCGAAATCACTGACAAACTGGTTCAGAAATTTTTTGAAAATTTTTGATTTTACTATGCAGCACTATACACACACTATGTAGTACTATACAACACTATGCAGTACTATGCATAATAAAATATAATATATTCTATTTTTTATAAAAAAACAAACTAATAATATATATATATATATATATATATATATATATATATATATATATATATATATATATATATATATATAAAACTAAGATACTTTCTACCGACGATTTTGAAAAATGTGTAAGTGAGAATCTATATAATAAGCCAAATTTATAACAAATACTTCATAAAATACCCCTCTATTTATCTCAATTCACTTGGCTTCACAAAATATATTTTTAGTAATATTCATCATTAATATTATAACTCACAATATTAACAACTAGATCATTCCCAAGAAAGAGGGGGCTTTCCGATAAGGATTTCTCCCTATTGGCGCGCAATTAGGTGACCAAACCCCTTTTCTCGACAGAACTTTTTAGACATCGTCAATAATATAAATAATAATTTAAATAACTTTGTCGTCTCAATCATTGATTTAATAATATAAAATATTGTGACAATAATTGAATCAATAACGTGAGATACTATGCAGCAATTACTGTGACAATAATTAAATAAAACTGAGTGACTTCTCACGTATGCATCAATAATCAAAGATACTGTACAATACCGTATGCTACTATGAAACCACGCGTATTACTGTACTTTTATCACTGGGTATTTTAATAGTTAACAGTAAAACTTATGCTGTTATTTTTATAAAAAGTTATTTCTGTCATTTTCTAACTCCGACAATAATTCTGTTGTAGGGTCCATCAATGATTGTGACGTCGTACGAATATTCCCTGATAAAACGAATATTCTCCGACCAATCGAATATTTTATAACAACTTGCATACTTTGCAAAATTTGTAAATATTACCCACAACTATAACATTATATCAAATCCACACCTTATTATTTAAAAAAGATATTTCGAGAAAATTAATCTTTATTCATAAAAGTTGGGGTCTTACAACCTCCCCTTCTTATGAAATATTGTCCTCAAAATTGGTGTACGTATCTGGTATAACGAAGAGGTGAGGATACCCTGATTTCATTTCAGATTCTAACTCCCAGGTCATTTCCTCAACATCGTGGTTCCTCCACAGAACTTTGACTTGAGGTATAACCTTGGAGCGTAGAATATGTGTGACGCCCCCAAAATAGGTATACATCATCCATTCTGAGTTGTCAAATACATGGTACATAAACAACTACAACTTTATTAATACAATTGTCGTGCAAAATACGACAACACTTAAACTATGAGTTTAAATACAAAAATTATCTTCTAGACAATATCCACACCCAACTAAGTCCTCATTACAATTATTATTTTATAAAAAATGGTGAGGACTACAAAAACAACTTCTAGAACCATCATTCCATACCCCGACTAGTACTCGCTACATTCTCGCCTCCTGAGAAGAAAAATAGAATAAAAAGGAAAAGGGTGAGCTCAACTAGTCCAGTAAAGAATATTATGACTAAGATAATATAGAACAATTTATCGTTAGTCTTCAACAGGGAAAAATCTAATAGAATACAATAGACAATAAATTTTAAATCAATATTCGCAGCAAAAATAATAATTCATTAGAAGAGTTAAGTAGATGATGAAATCTACTATCATCTATGAATTCAAAAGTCCATCATCAGTATTTTATCCCTGTAACATCAATCAATATACATCTTGAATCAAATATTTATCTTTGCACTACAGGCCAAAGATATTCATCAGTTGGTCATGTTCATCTAAACACCTGTTCATCTTTGCACTACGGCCAAAGATATTCATTAGAAAATCATTTATCTTTGCACTACAGGCCAAAGATATTCAGTAATATCATCATTTAGGACTGAGGATGATGAAAAATATTTTAAAGAAAAACGAATCCAGTGAAACAAAAGAACAAATATTAAGGATTCGTACTTTAAACAATCCAATCTCAAAAATACTTCATAAATAACCATAGTGCAGTAAAATTCAAGAATGATCAAAACATGGATACAATCAAACCTGATATCCATAATAGATATCTTGGACAAAAATGAAAATTTAATTTTTCGGTGAATAGTACCGTATTCGTGAATAGTGTCGTATACGTGAATAGTGTCGTATACGTAAATAGTAATCCTGACACAAAAAGTTCCAAATTTGATAAAAAATTAGATCAAAATTTCGGCATAATGATATTGAAAGAAATAATATCATTTATAAAAAAATAACATCCCTTATCTCGAAAGAATATTACTTCTGACTGGAATACTGAATATAGTACTGAAGGAAACTTGCACCGTATTACAGTACTTAAAGTATCAAAATACTCACAAGAATACGCTCAATATATCGAGAGAGAAAGAGAGAAAAAAACTTTAGTTTTTGGTGTGATTTTCAATTCTAACCTAAGCAACCTATTTATAGGAAAATACTTAGAACACCAAAGCAGAAAATTTAATAAAATATTAATATATTTATAAAATTTTCCTTAGCCCACCTTGACCATCTGAATTCAGCCACCAAATAATGACAAAAACCAAAAAAACGTTTTTGTAATTAAAAATAATTAAAACTTTTAAAAACCAATTATTTCGAAACTACGGAACTTCAATAATTCATAATAAATAGCCTTTTTATCAGAAAAATTCAAATCACATGTCTTTTTCATAGGAAATTTCATTATCTACAACTTTGTAGAATTTTTTTTTTCCAAATTCCAAACAGAAATTGAGCGAAATCCACAAACGGGCGATTTTACAAGCTATAATCAAATTTCAGTCATGAAATGGGGTCCACAAACATGAAAAATATGTTTTAAATATATTTAGTAACAAAAATACCCTTCCTCCTCATATATCCCACATTCATTATAAAAATATCTCTATTATTATATTATTAAAATATAATAATATATTTAAATGAATTATTTTATTAGAAAAAGATAAAATATCAATTTTTCAACAATTGTTACTTTAAAATTTTCTCCATCTATATCCACATACAATGAATATTTTTCTCATCATATAAATCAATAATTAATTATTCACAAATAATATTACAGAATCACAATACTGGCAACCAGGCCGTTCCCAGGAAAGAGAGGGCTTTCCAATAAGGATTTCTCTTTACTGGCGCGCAATTAGATGACCAAACCTCTCCTTAGACAGAATTTTTTAGATATTGCCAATATTGCTGTCTAATAATATTATTCAAATAATATGAATTATTGATCCGATAATGAAATTACTGTGTAGTGACAATTATTGAAACAATAGTAATATAAAATATCAACGTAGCAATTATTGAATCAATAAAATATAATATTGAACAGTAATTATTGTAACAATTATTGAGTAGTGCCTTCTTACGTAAGAATTAATAATTGATGCAATACCGTGTGCTACTGTGTTTTAACCACCGGGTATTCCAACAGTATTAACGGTAACAACTACGCTGTTATTTATAAACAAATTATACTTATCGTTTTCTTCATCCAATCACTTTTTGTTATGGGGCCCACACAAGGCTGCGCCGTCCTACGAATATTCGCCGATAGTAAGAATATTCCACGACCAAACGAATATTCTCTGATAAAAATGAATATTTTATAATCACTTGCTTATTTAAAATATTTGCGCATTTTACCCATAACTAACCACATTAATCAAATCAACCCTTACTATTTCAAAATAATAAATAGAGAAAATTTAATTTCATTAATAATAAGTTAAGGTCTTACAATATGTTTCTTCTTATCCAAGATTTTAACAGGTACCTCTTCATACGTTAAATCTTCCATTATCTCGTCTGGTTCTAATTCAATAATGTGGTTCGGGTCTTCCACATATTTACGTAACATAGATATGTGAAAAGTGTTATAAACACAAGACATACTTGGCGGTAAGACGAGTCTATAGGCCACAGTTCCTACTTGATCGAGGATTTTAAATGGGCCAATGAATCGAGGATTGAGCTTTCCTCTCTTTCCAAATCTCGTAACTCCTTTCCATGGAGCAACACGTAGCAACACATGTTCCCCAACATTGAAATCCACGTCCCTTCGATGAAGATCATCATTACTCTTTTGTCGATCTTGTGAGGTTTTTATATGTTGCCGGATCATTTGAATCTTCTCCGTAGTCATGCGTACCAAATTCGGTCCCAACAACGTTGCTTCACCCACCTCGTCCCAGCATACTAGAGAACGACACTTGCGTCCATACAACGCCTCGAATGGAGCCATGCTTATACTTGTTTGATAATTGTTGTTGTAGGAGAATTTCACTAATGGCAAGAACTTGTCCCAACTTCCTTTGAAGTCAAGGACACAGAGTCTTAATAGATCTTCAAGGGTTTAAATAGTCCTATCCGACTGCCCATCCGTCTGAGGATGATATACTGAACTGAATCGTAAATCTGCACCCATACCTTCTGCAAGCTAACCCAACATCGTGAAGTGAATCTTGGGTCTCGATCAGAAATTATGGATACTTGCATATCATGCAGTCTTACAATCTCATTTATGTATATACGAGCAAGACGTTCAAGTGAATAAGTTTCTCGTATAGGTAAGAAATGAGCAGACTTGGTTAATCTATCAACAATGACCCAAATTGCATCCATGCCTTGAGAAATCTTGGGAAGACCAGTAACAAAATTCTATGGTAATGTGCTCCCACTTCCATTCTAGAATTTTAAGTGATTGCAATAGACCTTTTGGCACTTGATACTCCGCCTTGACACGTTGGCAAGTTAAACACCTTGAGATAAACTCCGCTATCTCTCTCTTCATATTGCTCCACCGAAATGTATGTCGAAGATCACGATACATTTTGGTACTCCCAAGATGGATTGCAAACGGTGTGTTGTGCACCTCCATTATGATTTTATACTTCAAATCAGAGTTGTTAGAAACACAAAGTCTGGAGTTGACTCGAAGTATTCCTTCTTCATCAATTCTTGCTTCCAAAATATCACCTTTTTGTACTTTCTTCCTCATAAGCATCAGCTCCAGGTCCGTAGCTTGAGCAGCTTTAACTTTATCGATTAACGTTGGTTCTACTTGTATATTTGCCATCAACGTGTGGGTCCCTGGAGTCTTTAACTCTATCTCCATCCTTTGTAAGTCGTACTAAATGGACCATTGTGTTGACAATATCGAACTCATACTCGCATATGATCTTCTACTCAATGCGTCAGCTACCACGTTCGCTTTTCCAAGATGGTATTGAATGGTATGATCGTAATCTTTCAACAGCTCAAGCCAACGTCGTTGTCGCATGTTGAGTTTCTTTTGGGTGAAGAAATATTTGAGGCTTTTATAATCCGTATAGATCTCCACTTTCTCCCCATACAGGTAATGCCTCCAGATTTTAAGCGTGAAAATGACAGCTGCCAACTCTAGATCATGAGTAGGATAATTTCTCTCATATTTTTTGAGTTGTCGTGGGGCATAGGCTATAACTTTCCTATGTTGGATGAGAACACATCCTAACCCTCTGCCTGAAGCATCACTGTAGATGACAAATCCCTCCGAACCCGATGGTATTGTCAAAACAGGTGCTGAAATGAGTCTACTCTTGAGTTCTTGAAAACTCTTCTCACATTCCTCGCTCCAACCAAATTTTGTATCTTTTCGAGTCAGCTGAGTTAACGAAGTGGCGATTCGAGAAAACCCTTCCACGAATCTCTGATAATAACTAGCTAAGCCTAGAAAGCTACGTACTTCGATCATGACTTAGGTTACTCCTAACTTTAAATTACTTCAATCTTTGCTAGATCAACAGATATTCCGTGATTTGATATCACGTGCCCAAGGAATGCTACTTCTCAAGCCAGAACTCGCATTTCTTCAACTTGGCGTATAACTTGTTTCCACGAAACTTTTGGAGTATCAACCTCAAGTGTTGCTCATGATCTTCACGACTTTTGGAGTAAATAAGGATGTCATCAATAAAGACAACCACAAAATGATCCAAATATTCCTTGAATACACGGTTTATCATATCCATGAAGGCAACAAGAGCATTAGTCAATCTAAAAGACATGACTAGGAATTCGTAATGCCCGTACCGAGTTCTGAAAGCAGTCTTTGGAATGTCATCAATTTTAATCTTTAACTGATGATATCCAGAACGAAGATCGATCTTTGAAAAGAATTTAGCGCCTTGCAACTGGTCAAACATGTCATCAATGCAAGGCAACGGGTACCTATTTTTGATGGTGACATGATTCAACTCCCGATAGTCAATGCAAAGTTGCATACTCCCATATTTCTTCTTTACGAACAGAACAAGAGCACCCCAAGGAGACGTACTAGGACGAATGAAATCGATGTCTAACAAGTCCTTCAGTTGGGTTTTTAACTCTTGAATTTCAATAGGAGCCATTCGATATGGGGCTTTGAAAATGAGTTTTGTACCAGGATCAAGGTCAATACAAAACTCGATTTCCATTTGACTCATTTCTTCTATTATCTTGTCCAAGGTTACCACCGAAGTGGTTACCATTTCTAGCATGTTGATTTCCTTTACGTTTGTTGTCACTGCTTCGATGAGTGCTACCAATGGTATTATCATTTTTCCTGCTGCTATCAATTGGTTAGGTTGACTCATTATCGCGCTCTAATAACTGAGCCCTATTCACAATATCTGAATACAAGCAAAGTTTGTGAGAAATGAGGTATTGACGTATTTTGGGTTTCAAACCTTTTAGAAATATTCGCGTCATACGCTCCTTATTATCTACCAAATGGGATGCAAACCGGGATAACTCCGCAAATTTAGACTCGTATTGCGACACGGTCATATTTTTTTGCTCCAGCTTGATGAATTCCACCTCCTTTATGTGACGAATACTTTCGAGAAAGTACTTGTCGTTGAACAATTCTTGGAACTTCTCTCAAGATATCTTTAGTGCGGCAGGCTGAGTATGTTTTACAGATTCCCACTAATGATCAGCCTCTCCTCGCAACATAAAGGTGGAAAAGGGAACCTTTTGCTCCTCGGAGCATTCCAAGACATCAAATATCTTGGTGATCTACTTAATCCACGTCTCTGCCTTAAGTGGTTCTAGCTTTCCCAAAAACTCCGGTGGTCCCAACTCCTTGAATTGCTTAGCCGTGACCAACCGAGAGTTACTAGTGTTTACACCTGCATTTTGAACAGGAGTCTCTCTCTCTTGGTGTTGCATGAATTGCAGAAAGCTCCTAAACACCCCGTCATTCATCATTTGGTTGGTGTTGTTGTTTACATGAGGATTGTTACCTTCCGGATGCACATTATCCTGGTTATTAATCTGTGGTGACTCAACGGTCTCCTGTGCTCCATTGCTTATCTCAACATTTTCAGATGTCATTTTCAAATACTACCACAATACAAGGGTTAATTGACATACCACATATTATCCCTATATTCTGACCGACCAATTAAATAACAATTAAGCTTAGGTAGGTCATACTAGCGAAGGATTTACCCGTCACCCCCTAGTTCTAGTCTCAAATCTCAGCCAGAGATCATATCCCTAAGCTTTGATACCAACTGTGACGCCCCTAAAATAGGTATACATCACCCATTTTGAGTTGCCAAATACATGGTACAGAAATCAAATACAAACTTCATTTATACAATACGATAAAACGTACCTGAGAGTTTTAACACGAATATTGTCTCGTAGACAATATCCAAACTCAAATGGAGTCCTCATTACAAATATTATCACGCTATTTTATAAAATAGTGAGGACTACTATAGCCTTCATCTCGGACCATCACTTCGTTCCTCGATTAGTCCCAGCTATATTCTCATTTCCTGAAGAGAACAATGAAAGCAAATGGTGAGCTTAACTAGCCCAATAAAGATTATTATGACTAAGATAATGCAGAATAAATTATCGTTAGCCTTCAACAGTGTTAAACTGATAGAATACAATAGACAACAAGTTTAACTGCAGCGGAACAAATAATCCATTAGAAGAGTCAAGTAGAGCATGGTATCTACTATCTTCTATGATTTAAAAGTTTATTATCGCTGAGACTCAGCTTAAATAAATAATTCACATCACTGAATTATCCATACACTACGGGCCAAGGATATTCATTATCATCACATCCATGAATCATCCATGCATTACGGGCCAAGGATATTCGTTATTATCACCAATGGTCATGATCATGCCAACAACTGTCCATCAATGCACTACGGGCTAATGAGAACTTTTACCACATCATTTGTAACATTACAGGTCATGATTATACCGATACATAGTCATAATCATACCACTCAATTGTCTATCTATGCACTACAGGCCAAAGATGACTTTTATCACAATATAAGCATGAGGATGATGACAATGATATAAGTATCAATCAACGAAATTAAGGATAAATATTAAAGATTTTTAATTTATCCAAAGTTTAAAAATGTCCAAATTGTCAACATGATAATTGCTTTGTGGAGTAAAATTCAAGAATAATATTCCGAAAATAATTTGGACAGAAAAGAAATTAATTTTTGTTATGGATAGTACCCCAGGTGAATAGTACCCGAGTGAATAGTACCCCGTGAATAGTATCCCGGCATGAAAAGATCAAAATTTAACAAGAACGTTCAGAAAAATATCCTTGTGGAATGATACTAGATGAAGCACAAATTTCAAGGATATTCTACTAATTTCAAGGAGTATAGAAGCAATACTTTACAAAATGAGTGTAGAATTCAAAATCTGAAACGAAATAATATTACTCATATACTACAAAGTATGGAAGAAAATATTATTTCTTAGGAATACTGAACAAAAATAATATCCCTTACCTTAAAAGGAGAGTATTTTGGCTGGTAGGGCATGAATATTCTTGAAGAAAACTTGCACTGTTTTCTACACTCAAAGCTTCCTTAAACTCTAAAGAAATACTATCAATATTATAGAAGAAGAATTCTCTGATTCTGGTGTGATTTTCATTTCTAAACTAAACATCCTATTTATAGGAGAATGGCAGGATACTATTTAGAATTTTTTTTTTCACGGGGTGAACTAGAGCGAAATCACGGACGAATCGGCGTATAAATGTTTTGAAAATTTTAGATTTTACTATGCTACACTATGCATACACTATGCGGTACTATGCAACCCTATGCAGTACTATACATAATAAAATATAATATTCTATTTTTCATAAAAATAAAACTAATAATATATATATATATATATATATATATATATATATATATATATATATATATATATATAAAACTGAGATACTTTCTACCGATAATTTTGAAAAATGTGTAAGTGGGGGTCCATATAATAAGTTAAATTTACAACAAATACTTCTTAAAATATCCCTTTATTTATCTCAATTCACTTGGCTTCACAAAACACATTTTTAATAACATTCATCATTAATATTATAACTCACAATATTAACAACCTGATCATTCCCAGGAAAGAGGGGGTTTTTCAATAGGAATTTCTCCCTATTGGCGCGGAATTAGGTGACCAAACCCTTTCCTCGACAAAACTTTCTAGACATCGTCAATAATGCAAATAATAATATTAATAACTTTGTCGTCTCAATTATTTATTTAATAATATAAAATATTGTGACAATAATTGAATCAATAACGTAAGATACTATGCAGCAATTACTGTGGCAATAATTGAATAAAACTGAGTGACTTCTCACGTAAGCATCAATAATCAAAGATACTGTACAATACCGTGTGTTACTATGCAACCACACGTATTACTGTACTTTTATCACCGGGTATTTCAACAGTTAACGATAAAACTTATGCCATTATTTTTTTAAAAAGTTATTTCTGTTGTTTTCTAACTCCGATAATAATTTCATTGTGGGGTCCACCAATGATTGTGACGTCGTACGCATATTTTTCGACCAATCAAATATTTTATAACAACTTGCTTACTTTGCAAAATTTACAAATATTACCCACAACTATAACATTATATCAAATTCACACCTTATTATTTAAAAAAGATATTTCGAGAAAATTAATCTTTATTCATAAAAGTTAGGGTCTTACAACGACGCCGTATCTACATAGTCAGTAAGGCGGAAAGACAAGGACATCGCTATGTAATGTCCAAAGCAATATCCATGACGCTGAAACATACCAATCAGTCTCAAATGTGTCATAAACCAAACATACAACAATACAACACTGCCTCGAAAGAACTCATCAAGACGAGTGCGGCAAAGAGAAGTTGAATGTAAGTCTCTGCCAAAATCATGGGAAGAATGGTATGATCCTCCTTGAGAGCCATAACAACAGTGACTAAACCAATGTCTAGGTGATCCATATAAAGAGGCATATACAAATATGCTATAACACACATCAATAAAGCATCCACTCGGGCAACCCTCCAAACCCCCTCTGGGATGACAAAATCCCCCTGATACAGTAAAAAATTGTCAACAGCCCAAAAGTGATCGATCAAAAAATCCATAGGCATCACATGTCCAGAAGCGACCTCACCTAAAACAACTGCCCGTCTCAAACCAGTCATCGTCATAAACTATCGACGTATATGACCGACAACCACCCTAGCACAGGGTATGTCTAACAGTAAACCAGTAATACACTGGTACTCATCTAAAGTCAGAGTCAACTCGTTCGATCCAAATATAAAAACATGTCTATCAGGGATCCAACAAGATAATATACCCTCCACAAATTCCTCGGGGACCTGAAACATCAAGAAAGACTCAGCATCCGACCTGCTGACATGCGATCTTAATTCTGTAGGCTGTCCTACCAGGATCTCAAGCTAGAAGCAATGCGGGTATGAGGAATGTGGTCGATGCATATCGCTGAAGGTGAAGACATTTGTAAAACCATATCATGCGACCATACAGGGGTTAATTTTAACCAATAAAAATAAAAATGAAAATCCATGACATATAATGCATGCATCATAATAAATGACAATTCAATAGGTGCATTAAATGAAAAGCATTATATACATCTCTGTAAAATATAAAACTGAATACATCATGAACTTAAATACATCATCTATGTCCTACACATGAAAATAAAAAGTATAGAGAAATGGGGCACAATCACCCAATATCTAACAAAAGCCTATCAGAAGAAAACATGGATGTCTATATCTCCAAGGCGATCAACACGAACCAACTCCTCCCGAGTCACGGTATCTATGCTAAGAGGCACATCCGGAAGGTACAAGGGAGGATCTTCACTAGTAAAACCACCAGCATCTAGCCCTCCAAAAGGACCAGAACCAAAGCCAGAGGGGTAATAAGTAGCAGCCTCTGTAGGAACCCTGCCCAAATGGCATACAAAAAGGGACAAGTAATCCACTTACTGAGTCAAAGCTGCTATCTGGTATAAGTGAATTGGCTCTTGTTGGTCGAAATCTAATTATGCTCACACGCAAGTGCACGTGGTCAACAAGTAATATAATGATAAATTGAGTATCGTTCCCACAGAGAATAGTATGAAATTAATCTAACAACTATCAGCTTTATATTAATCCAAATTTTATTAAACTATCCAAATCAATGATTACACCTATTAAAAACTAAAAATATGAAAATACCAAGCAATCAACTCAACTAAAAACCTGTAATTTCAAGCAAATAATGGAGAATTAGGCTTACAACTTCACTTTAATTCTCACTCTGATTATTACACCTTAATTCAGTTCAAATCATTATCCCAGTTTATTAATCAAGAACACTTAAGTAGAACTAGCCATCTCTCGATGCACTAATACCATATTAACTTAAATCCACAAATTAGATAGAATTAAGCTAAACACCCTAATCAACTAATTCACTATATCTCTATTGAATTACAATCAAATAAGGTTTAAATCCAAGTTCTCTATTCGATTACATGCGATGCTAAGCATATCTTTACCCTAACATTCATCAAGATTCCATTCAATCATAGAATTCACGAACACATGCTAAAGTGATTAAGTCTAGATTCATATATCATCTCTCGAGTCCATACAAATCCACACAGAATTGGTGATCAAACAATTCATAAATTAAAGCACAAATCACAATTGATAAACTGAATGATAGATTATCAAACTGAAATTAAGGCTACATAATCATCGTTTAACCATAAAGATCCATCATAAGCCTAATAAGTAAATTAGTTCATCACAAATGAAATAAACACCAAAATCATAAAAGAATCCATCATCCAAATTACAATAATTGAATTGACAAAGTAGAATGAATACAAAACCACCCTTCTTCTTCTCTTTAACTTACAACTTTCGTGCCTCTGATATCTAATCCTTCCTCTAATGCAAATTACTTTAATTTAGGGCTTTAAATTGTTAATTGATTGTCTGTTGTTAATCTCCCTATGTTGTTATGTTAATCTTTAACAAAAGATACGTATTTAGTCCATAAAATGACGTCCAATAGAGTCCCAAACCATGCTAACTTCCTTCCTTCACGCCACTTCAGCATTACACTTAAAACAAGATTCTTGGTCTTGCCCCGTACCCCCGCCCCGACGGGGGTTTTTCTTCTATTAAGGCCCACCCCGACGGGGGGTTTTGCCTGTATAATGCCTACCCCGACGGGGGGTCATTCTGCAGAAGTCCAATTTTTTCTCATTTTATGCCCAATTTCGCCACGAAACCAACTTTTAAGCCACAAATGCTATGCCACCACACCTAAATATAAAACAATAATAAACAAGTAAAAATCGACATAAATATACAGAATTAACACAGTTTAAGCTCGAATTAGAGGCTGATTCGTAGGTATAAAACCCACTCATCAAACTCCCCCAAACTTAAACCCGTGCTAGTCCTCGAGCACAAAATAAAACAAAAATGCTATGCAATGCAATGCAATGGAATGAAATGCAACTAGTCTACATGCCTACAAATCCAGCAGTAGTGATAGAAACAAGTCTGTTCAAACGACCTCAGAGAAATCGAACAAACATGACAATACTTCATATCAAAACCAATCAGTAAATTCCTTTCAATCATCAAATCTTAAACTGTTATCACTGATATAGTGCGTGTGTGCTCAACACCCATGCTAACTGATGCAAATTCAAATTTAATACATAACAAGTCTCTTTGAAGGTATCATATAGTGTAAACTCAAGAATTTCAAAAACAGTCAAGATCTAACTAAAATCAAATAACTACCAATATCAAGGGTCAAAATAGGGTACTTATGCTTTATTTTTCATCTACGGGGGCTTTTTACTCTTATTTCCTGTTTTATTCATTTTTTTATACACATGGCTATGCAATGTCTTATTCCCTTAGGCTTTTCAATGCTACCTTAACGAGCTTTCGATCAACGACTCCCAGACCATTAAGACCTTAGGGCGCTAGGTGGAAAGACAATCCCTCGGGTTTACTTACTAAGTAATAAAGGCCACAAAACTAGACAAACATGCCACAATATTTATTCTCTTTTTTTATTATTATGAAGCTTATATACCCAAATTTTCTCCCAAACTTAGGTTCTTGCCTAATTTTCGCCTTCATGCCTATCATTGTCATTCTTTTATTTAAACTGGCATTATCCTTTAGAGGTCCATTATGTATCAATTTGAACTAAATTAATCAACATAGTTGTTATTACTGTGCTAACCTTATTATACCAGTTTCAAATAGGAAAATATTCAATTCATAATAGAAGATCACATCAAAGTTCTAATAGTCAGTACTATACTTGTCTTCTTAATCCCTATCTCATCATTGACCAAAATAGACCGTAACATATCAAACAGCTGGACTCATGCAAGATAATCACAATACTAACTAAATTTTTTGTAATTTATATATATATAGATACATGAAATAACAAGATATAGACATTAATAAAAACTAATAAAAAATATTTACAACTACACTATTATGCAACTACACTATATGAATGCAACATATAATGAACTTAAAACTAAACATGACAACTTATGCAAAAGCTAAAATAACTAAATTAAAGATGCAATAAAACTAAACTAAACTAAATCCCCTAAATTTGACAATTACAATGTCCTCATTGTAGAAATAAAGCATTAAGTGTACGAGGACTTCCCTGTAATCATCTAAGCTTGAGGTGGTGGTAGCTATGGCTCTTCATTGTCAGAATCAGAAGGTGGAAATTATGGCATTGGCCCGAGCTTCTAGTATGGAAACTGAGTATTTGGGTTTAAACTTTGGAGGGTCGCATTCAAAGAGGCGAAGGACATGTTCATGGCCTCGAACATGTGGTCCTGCCTAGCCGCCAATCTCTTTATCTGTTAATTTGCTTCTTTGTTATTCCCATCAACTTGTCTTTGGAGGCTGCGAAACTGAGAGCTGAACATATATCTACAGGTCCGCTACATCTCCTCAGTCTTTTGCTCTCCCTTCATCTCGTCCGCCTGGAACTCGTCACCGTCAAAGGTGTCCTCAGCATCAGCCTCCTCCTCAGAGGCTGGTGGAAATATAAACCCGACTCCTCTTGGATGCGACTCCCCCCGGGCCACACTGTGTAACGTGCAATCATCCTTAAGTCCAAAATCTGAAGTGGTTGCTGGGTTGGCTCATCACCGGACCACCTAACTCCAACCTGCCTGCATAGCCCACATATGAGGGATGGGTGTGGCAGACCGTCAGAAAATGACCCACACAGGCATTTTCGTATCGAGAAGTTGATGATGGCACCCTAGTTGATGAAGAAGTCTTGCACAATTGCATACAGCAGCAGTACCTTCTCCTTTGTCGCCTCAGTAATATGTGTGGTCGAGAATAGTTTTGCGCACAAGAACGCATACCAAATTTTTCCATAACGGCTCAGGTTCTTGCTGAGGAAGATTGTGCCCCCTTTTCGTTCCTTGACCCATGTGGTGCCTGACTTTATTATTTCTGTTAAAATCCCCTCATAATAGGGATCATGGTTGTAATACCCGAGAATTTCCACGTATTATAAAATGAATATATTAATGGAAATACTATTATGTGAAAATAAGTGTTATTGTTTTATGAGTCGGTTGATATAGTTGATTCATATTAAATCAATGCGTATTAAGAAATATGAATTGGCAATGAGAAGTGTGAAATGCCTTGTGTGGCATAGTGCGAAATGAGAAAATTCACTATGTAAGTTAAACTGGGAATTAGGAAGATTAATCGTGTATGATCATGAGATTTTATATAAGTAATCAATACACTCGTAGACTCGCAGTAACGCTCTTGTGGAGATCAGTTCGTGTCATGTATAACGAGTTAGTATGGAAAACTGGCACGGGCAGAAGCTGCACCAGTCATGGCACTGTCAAGGCACGGCGCAGCTGCGCCGTCCCAACAGTACAAACTGGCGCAGCTGCGCCAGTGGTCAGTTGGAGAAAAATTAATCCTTCTACCTTGGAAAATTAAATGGAACATTTATGTGGTATGTATGACATTAATAAATCATGGAATAAAGTGCGCAATTAAATAATATTAATTGTTAATTGTATATTAATTAATTGTTAATTGTTGTGGTAGAATATTGAATTCTTAGTAATTAACTAATAATGTGTAATTACTATTATTTGCAATATATTATAAAGATGAATGATGATTATGGAAATCCATAATTACATTAATCAATGGTTGGATTAATTAATATTGGTGTTAATTAATTAAGGAAGTGCATGATTTATTTATTTAACATAAATAAGTAAGTTAGTAATATAATAATATTATATTGACTGTTATGTGCATGTGAACAATAATACAACTATACTATATAGTGTAGTGTGACTATATATTAAGATCTATGAAACTATATTATATTAAGTGATGATTAATCAAGGGAAGGAATAAATTTATTTAACATAAATAAATAAGTTATTAATATAATAAGGTTATAATATGATTAAATGAGTGGTAGAGATAATATCTGTCTGCATTATTTTATTGCGTATATTTAATGTACATGGACTATATGATGTGAGTATATAAATAGCCCAAATTTCTCCTAATATGGAAACACTTGGACATTAAAACTATTTTTGGATAACAAAGTAACTATATGAGAGTGATGCTAAATTTGTTGCTGAAGAGTTTCTCTTGTCCCATAATTAGTATCACCAAGTACAATGAACAGTGAATTGAAGCTAGAATACGTATTCTTCAAAAGGCTAAATCCTAGATGATCATTTCTAGCTAGGGGGTTGGTATGGAGTGGTTGAGCCACCCTTCTTGAACCATTGTTTCATTGCATTGCACCATGAATTCAACCTCAGTGCTAAGTCATTGTCCAGTCCACAATTATTCTATAAATAGCAGCTATGTTTATCAGTTGATGTTCTTGAAGTTGTCTGAGATTTGCTAAGTAAGAGATTGAAAGCATACAAGTATTCTTAGAGCTTAAGAGTTCAAGTAGTAGCAAGTTCTTTCACATTACAAAGGTATAATTCTATTACTAGCTTTTCAATTTCAGTTTCTGTAAACAGAGCTGTCGAGTTCTTGAAATTGCAAATTTTTGATTTTGTAGAATTGGATGTTAGTATGGATGAGTAATGTTCATATGGTTGTTATATGACCTTATAAGCATGTTGCAAGTGATACATGAGTGTTTAGGAATGATTTCGTGAGTAAATTCTATGTTTGGGCTAAACAGTTGCCGAAGCAGGCTGTTCTTGGCTGGAACCAGGCGTGGCATAGCTGCGCCATATTAATACTAAGGTACAGCGCAGCTGCGCCGGTTGCTGAATTCAGTTTTTAGTTTCTGTTTTGTAATCTGTTATAGTGTTATGACTTATAATAGTATGCAAGCATGTGTAATGTGTATGTGTAAGTATATTATGCTAAGTGGAGCATGTTTTAATAGACTTGCATGGTTAATGAACGCATATGGTTTAAATGGAGATTTGGCCTTTAAGTTTTGAAAACAAACTACGTTAAAGATCATGTTCTGCGAATTGAACCTAGTAAGCTATACATGACTGACTTTACACCTAAATGAGCATGCTAGAGTGTACGTAGTTCCGTGGTTCATAACTACCTTATTAGGCTTCGTGTTAGAGATGTTTTCAAACAAAGGCTTACCCTAGTGAGCTAACATGCATGATTCTACATAATGTACATTCTAACTTTGCAAACATGTTAGCATGACTTAAAAATGCATGAAGAAACCTCTAGCTTGAGTTTATGTGATTAGCAAGGGAGCATCAACATGTTAAACTAACTAGTAAGCGTTGGAACGTGAATGGTAACATGCTACCTTAAGGATTAGAATCCGACATTTGTAATCATATTGGGTAGCACTCTTAGACGCGCTCATGTAGTATAAACATATATATACCATGCTTGTGTATCGCATTTCAAGAAAAGCATAAATGGAGTCTATTTTTAACCAAAGCGGTATTAGTTTCACATATATGTTATGAATACTAGTACGCATGCTTAATATGAGTGTTATAACTATCTTATATGTTTAGAGAACAAGCATGATAGACTTAGTGGTTGTATGACGTGTTAAGCTTTAAAATTCCATAGGAAGTCATAAATTAAAGAACTTGTAAAAATGAGCACAATAAATGTAATGTGGTATGTGAAAGCTTCTAGCATGCATGTATGTTAAACTATAAGTATAGTGGTATGTTAGAATGGGGCAGAAACTGCAAGGCAACAACTCAGTCCTGGTCTGGCCAGGGGACAGCGCAGCTGCGCCGTCCCTAGGCCTAGACAGGGCGCAACTGCGCCGTGTAGCAGTCACAACTGAGTTCTGTTTTTGGTCTGATGTTTGAAGCATGCCTACATGATTACTTTAACTTATCTTATATGACTAATGTGCTAATTAATGTGTTAAGAAGCATGCTAAGTGATAGGGTCAAGTGTTGATCATAACTTCCAAATGATAAGACCAAAATGATGTTTGCATAATATCAAACCATGATTCGTGGGTTGAACTCGTGATGATATAAACTGAATTTGTACCATATGTGCTTACTTGTATCATGTCAAACTTGATTAAAGACTATGTTAGCTAATGAGCATCTTGAACATATAATACGTTATAAATAGGATTCAAAAGTGTTGAATTCTTAAACGAGGATAAACTACGCGCAAGGCAAGTATCCAAACCCTACTCTTATTGTGCAAGTATCTTTAAATTCTTTGTTCGACGAATACCGTAAGCTTATCTCTTTGAGTGCAAGTTATATTATCTTCTCGTTCAAATGAGCCATTACGCTTAAACCCTTGTGAAAACTATTCTTCATAATGAACTTAGTATTGTTCTTGAATATTATGAAAGAGTCGATGCCATTTGATTCGGCTAGACTATATGCATGTTTATAAAATTGTCCAAACCCATTTGATTGGTGTGAAAAATCTTAAAAACTGAGTTGAACAACCCTTATGGTAAGGGGAGTGTATGTTGTTGGAAACCCCAACACATAAGTATATTATTACTATGGTGTTATGCATAACGTGGAGTATTGTAGACTGATCCTCTACATTACTCGATTCTTTTGGGTTATCAGTATAATATTGGTAATTCTAGTAGATGTTTAATAGTCCTTAGTGACTGCTCAGTATAAATTGTTATCCAGTCGGATACCTTGATAGCCTTTGAATTCATATATATCAGTTGATTTATATTGAATTATTGATCTTAGTCTAAGTATTGTTGATATTCATTATTCATGATATTATTCTGACACTCTGAACTATCCTAGAAATGACACTTCGATATTTCAAACCTTTTGATATTATATTCTACACCCTTGTTGTATATTACTTGCTAGACAATTTGTGCTCATCCTTGCTTATTTAAAACCTTTCAGTTAAGGAAGAATAGGGTGGTGTCTCTGGAACAAACAAGGACAAGGGCAAGGCTATCGACTAACTTGATCCTTTTATGTTAAGATTATTATGTTGTATTAAGACTATGTTTAAACTTAAGTAGGATTATGTAATAGGTCTTTATTTGATACTATTATGTAATCTATTAAGTACTGTAGGTTGCGAGACTTGGGGGAATAATTATAATAAATCATTGTATATTATTCTAAATTAGATCTTTCGTTGTGAATGTGAAATTTTAGTTATTATGGTAATACTTTGAGCACGTGATGAACCGAATTCGGGTGACCAAGTGGAGGTCAGAATTTGGGGGCGTCACAGGTTGGTATCAAAGCTTAGTTATAAACCTTAGGAACGAGAGCCCTTAGATTATAACTTAAGAAAACTTAGAAGTTAGGAAGGGGATAAAATACATGTAGAGTTTTCTCTGAGAGACTTAGTGTGTTATGAAATGTAACTTCATTCTATACAATGAACTTATGTTTATTTAACATTCTGATGGAGTTGTTGTTTGTCTTGTCTTATGTTGGTGTTTGTAGGATGACTGACATGGGAGGACCTAGCCGAGTAGTAGAAGAAGAGCCGCGTGATATCCACGTAGTCTATGAGGCGCCCTTGGTAGCGAAGCCTATATCAGTAGTTGCCCCTATTAATGATGATGACGAGGAGGAGAAGATGGAGCCTCTACCTAAGGAGTCTGATCCGGAGGAGGAACCCATGGAGTAGGAACCTGAGCCCATGGAGGACTCTGACGAGACCACTTTTGAAGATCGGATGTTGGGAGATAATGAAGAACGGATTTTGGAATTAGGATGTAGAGTCGAGGAGCTAGAGACTGAGACTCTTGAGAGGAAACTAGTGATACAGGAAATGGAGGAGGAAATTGCTCATCGTAAGGAGGCAGGGATCCATATGGGGGCCTTGTTTCACCGATCGGTGGCGAGGAACGTTGAGTTGGCAGGAAAGTTAGAAGAAATGGAGTAGAGGGTTTTGAGTGAGAGGACGGAGAAGGAGGCTCTCCGAACTCAGTTAGAGATGGAGGTGATGGATAGGATTCACTTCGAGGAGAAGTTGGAGGATTCCAATGATAGTGTGATTGATCTAGAGGATGAGGTGCGGTGCAAGAGGAGGAAAATGAACAAGATGGGCTATGCTCTACGCACGACCATGGAGAGATTGATCGATGGGGTGAATCACAACCCAGCTGAATAAGGACAGACTCGGCATACCATAAGTCGGGATATGGTAGCACACATTACGCAGAAGGAATATCAGAGCGCGGTGGAGCAGAGGATGTTAGATTGAGTCTAGCAGGAAAAACTCAGTAGTATAGTAGTTTTATTTGTGTTGTTAATATGTTGTTGTAATCTCAGTCTTTTGTGTAAGATGTGAGGTGGTAGTAAACCCCAAGCTTTTGAAAAATGTTAGAGGGGTAGTAAGCTAGTGTTGTCCCCGTCTTTTGTGATATTAGGGGATATGTGTTTCATTTATAGCAGTATGCTAGAAAAGAACGTGTATTGTAACCATTTGGCATATGAATATAAATGATCTTGTTTCAGAAACGTGTTATTAACTTCTAGTTCTTTTCATTTTAGAAATGTCTAAATATGACGGTTAGATAATAAAATGAAAATTTTGTGATGCAAAAAATGCAGCCCAGACGTAGAATAACTGTCCAAGAAGAGTCAGTTAATGATGAGAGAGGACCTGTAGACCCGATATATCGACTTGTAGATTTATTGGGAGAAGCTCTGAGGGGAAGAAACGAACCCGTACCACCCATGCCCCAAGCTGTCCCAGTAACAACCTTTAAGGATTTTAAGAGTGTAGGACCTCCAGAGTTCACAGGAACTACTGACCCGATAGTTGCATAAACCTGGATCAAGGAGATCGAGAAGGCCTTCACTATAGTTCACGTGGGTGAAGACCCGAAGACTGTATTTTCCACATACATGATGAGGGGCGAAGCGAACTATTGGTGGGAAACTAATCAGCAGAGAGTGGGGGAAGGAACGATAACTTGGGAGAGGTTTACGACGCTATTTTTCGAGAACTATTTCCAGAAGAGTATGAAGAGTAGGATGGAAGTAAAATTCCTAGAGTTAAAACAGGGTGATATGACGGTGGCGCAATATGCTGTGAAGTTCAATGAACTAGCGCGATTTGCAGAGCACCAAGTTATGGATGAGGAGAGGAAGGTGAGACGTTTTGAGCAAGGGTTGAAGCCGTGATTATATAATAAGGTATCAGTCTTCCAGATTGATTCCTTTACAACATTGTTAGAGAAGGCAATCATTGCGAAAGGTGGAAGTGAGGCCTTAAGTCTATATAATAAGGAGAAGAAGAACAAGAACGCTGGTAGTGAGCATCGTGGAGGGAGCAACAGCGGAGGAAGTAACTCTGGAAAGAGGAAATAGGAAAACAATAACAACAGAAACAATAACCAAGGTGGGAGTCACCAAGGAAACTTTAAGAAGAGGACCGAAGCTTGCAACAAATGTGGAAGAAGTCATCAGGGAGAATGCTGGAAGAGGAAAAGCACATGCTATAATTGCGGCCAAGAGGGGCACATCCCGCCAAATTGCCCGAAGCCGAAGAAGATCAGAGGATGTTTTGCTTGTGGATCGACGGAGCACCAGATAAAGGATTGTCCAAAGAAAGGAAGCGATGGAGCTAGCAGAAGCCAGGGAGGAGGGAGCAAGTTAATGATTGGTGGACCTGCACAACCAAACCGATCGACCACTCGAACCTTTAACATTACCGTCCAGGACGCAGTGGCTGCGAAGGATGTGGTGTCAGGTATAATCCCAATCGATAATATAAATGCTTATGTATTATTTGATTCGGGTGCGACCTGTTCTTTTGTATCTGAAGAATTCGCTAGTAAACTTAGTACACCTCGAGAACGTTTAGAAGATCCTTTGAACATAGAAGTTGCCAATAATGAAATAATCCCCGTAGAATATGTCTATCGAAATTGTCGTGCAAACATTAGAAAACATGAACTGAGCGTAGACTTGATTCCTATTAGATTGGGAGAATTCGACGTAATACTGGGAATGGATTGGTTATATAACCATGTCGCGATAATTGACTGTCAGAACAAATGTGTGAACCTTCAGACTCCGAGTAAGTTTAAGGTAGTATTTTATGGTAGCTCATTGCTTAAACAATCTTGTTGCGCTATGATGATGTAGGCCAAGAAATTGTTAAAGAAAGGATATGTAGGTTATTTAGCTTACATCGTGGATACTCGGAAAAAGGGAGTAGAAATTAAAAATATACCCGAAGTGAATGAATTTCAAGACGTGTTTTCGGGCGATCTTCCTGGCCTTCCACCAGACAGAGAAATCAAATTCATAATAGACTTAGCACCGGGAACGACACCAATTTTGAAAGCTCCATACCATATGACGCTAGTAGAAATGAAGGAATTAATGATACAACTTCAAGAGTTATTGGATAAGGGTTACATTCGACCGAGTGTGTCTCCTTGGGGAGCACCAGTGTTATTCGTTAAGAAAAAGGACGGATCGATGATGCTCTGTATAGATTATCAAGAATTGAACAGAGTAACGGTCAAGAACAGATATCCATTACCGAGGATAAACAACTTGTTTGATCAACTAAAGGGAGCCAAATGTTTCTCGAAGATCGACTTACGGACAGGATATCATCAACTGAAAGTACGGGATGAGGACATACCAAAGACTGCATTTCGAACCTGTTATGGACATTAAGAATTTTTGGTAATTTCATTTGGTTTAACTAATGCTCCGGCAGCATTCATGGACTTGATGAATCGAGTTTTCAAGCCATACTTGGATAAATTTGTAGTAGTTTTCATCGACGACATTTTGATCTACTCAAAGACAGATGAAGAACACACCGAACATCTGTAGATCATTTTGGAAGCACTACGAAAGGAGAAGATGTATGTGAAGTTTTCAAAATGTGAATTTTGGATGAAGAAGGTTCAATTCTTAGGCCACGTGGTGGATGAGAATGGAATCTCAGTAGACCCCGAAAAGGTCAAAGCAGTAAGTAGTTGGGAACAACCGAGAACACCGACGGAGGTGAGAAGTTTCTTAGGGTTAGCTGGGTACTATCAAAGATTTATGCAGGATTTTTCTAAGATAGCGACCCCGTTGACTAATCTGACGAGGAAGACGGTGAAATTTGTATGGACCGACAAATACGAAGAGAGTTTTCAAGAATTGAAGAGGTGATTAAGCGTGGCGCCTGTATTATCTTTACCAGATGAAACGAGAGGATTTGTGGTGTATAGTGATGCATCGCATAAAGGACTGGGCTGTGTGTTGATGCAACACAGCAAAGTCATTGCGTATGCGTTACGACAATTAAAGGATTACGAAAAACGATACCCTACTCATGACTTAGAGTTAGTGGCAATAGTTTTTGCGTTAAAGATATGGAGACATTATTCGTACGGAGAGAAATGTGAGATATAAACGGACCACAAGAGTCTGAAATATATCTTCACACAGAAGGAGTTGAATATGTGTCAGAGAAGATGGTTAGAACTGATCAAAGATTATAACTGTGAGATTCTTTATCACCCGGGGAAGGCAAACGTAGTTGTCGACGCTCTAAGCAGGAAAGGAAGGGAGAAATTGTTTCAACTGACAACTCAAGAGGAGTTAATAAGAGATATGGAGAAGTTGGAAATAGAAGTGAAGGGACCCGAGAGGTCTGAAGAGAAATTATTTGTAATGGAAGCTCGTCCGACATTGTTGGATAGGGTAAAGGAAGTACAAGAGAAAGATGGAGAATGTGAGAAAATCAGGAGTAGGATCGCGAAAAATGAGGTAGAAAAATTTCGAATAGATGAAGATGGTCTGAATTGTTATAACTGCCGAATTGAAATCCTTCACGTTCCCGTACCTCCGTCCCGGTGGGGGGTTTTGTGCTACCGATGCCTGCCCTGGCGGGGGGGGGGGGGGTATACTGTTTCTTGGTCAAGACCCCCGCCCCGGCGGGGGGTTCCTTTATAAATTATCTGCCCCGACAGAGGGGGGGGTACACTGTAGCTGAGCTTGGTTTTTCCAATTCTTTGCATCCAACACATATCTATGAGCTTTGCAAATTCCTGAAACACAATTAAATCATGAACATAAGAGAACATTGTGCAGATTAAGCATTTAAGGTCTAGAAATCATAACTCAACTAACTACCTAATGAATCGAAATAAACTTACTCTATACTAAACTTATACTCTAAACTACGAATTAATTAGCATACTTAAAAATACTGAAAATGAAAGTAAAATTGGGTTGCCTCCCAATTAACGCTAGATTTTAAGTCTTTCAGCCTGACTACTCCCTGTTCATAGCGCGTCGACAAGCGTGATTACGGTGACTTCATTGTCGATGTCGCCACCCCAGTAATGTTTTAACCGATGACCATTGACTTTAAATGTCTATAATGGATTCCTACTGTATAATTCAACGGTGCCATGTGGGAAAACCCTCTTAATCGTGAATGGCCCTGACCATCTAGATTTGAGCTTTCCTGGGAACAACAGCAGTCATGAATTGAACAATAATACTGATTGTCCCGGTTTAAACTTTCTCTGCATGATCTTTTGGTCGTGCCAATTCTTAACTTTCTCCTTATACAACTTTGAATTCTTATATGCTTGCAGTCGAAACTCGTCGAGTTCATTCAATTGGAGCAATCTTTTCTCTCCTACAGCTGCTTGGTCAAAATTAAGTTTCTGAATGGCCCAATATGCCTTATGATGTAATTCTACCAGGAGGTGACACGTTTTCCTGTAGACCAACTGATAAAGAGACATCCCAATTGGTGTCTTGTTTGCTGTCCTATAAGCCTATAGTGCGTAATCCAATTTTAGAGACCAATCTTTTCTGCTTGGATTCACAACTTTCTCTAAAATCTTCTTCACCTCTCTGTTGGAAACCTTAACTTGACCACTTGTTTGGGGGTGATAAGTCGTAGCCACCCTATGTACCCCATATTTCGTCAAAAGAGCTGTAAATGATCTATTATAGAAGTGACTACCCTCATCACTAATAATTGCTCTTGGTGTGCCAAATCTTGTAAAGATATTCTTATGTAAGAACTTTCGAACCACTTTGGCATCGTTTGTGGGGAGTGCTACGGCTTCAACCCATTTTGATACATAATCTACAACTAGGAAGATGTATATGTTGTTGAATGAAGGAGGAAACGGTCCCATAAAATTTATCCCCTATACGTCAAAAATTTCCACTTCCATAATAGTGTGTAGCGGCATTTCATTCCTCTTTGAAATATTGCCCACCCTTTGGCATCTGTCATAATTTTTCAAAAACTGGTGGGCATCCTTGAACACAGTAGGTTAGTAAAATCCTGCTTGTAATACTTTGGCTGTTGTCCGCTCACTACCATAATGTCCCCCATATGAATGACATTCGTGTAGAATATTCTTCCCTTCACTGTATGGCACACACCTTCGAATTATCTTGTCAGTGCACTGTCTGAATAAATATGGCTCATCCCACATGTACCACTTGACGTCATGTAGGAATTTCTTTTTCTGTTGTCGCGTCAGATCAGGGGGAAGGATGTTTCTCACCAAATAGTTAGCAAAATTCACATACCATGGAAACTCAAAATTAACTCCAAAGAGCTGTTCATCCAGGAATGACTCATTGATCACACACTTATCTGCTCCATCTTTATCCAGATTTTCCAGCCTCGAAAGATGATATGCCACTTGATTTTTTGTTCCCTTCCTATCCTTTATTTCTAAATCGAATTCCTGAAGGAGAAGGATCCATCTGATTAGTATAGGCTTAGCATCCTTCTTCGTAATCAAATAGCGAATCGCCGAGTGATCTGTGTAAACCACCACCTTTGTCCCAATCAAGTATGCCTTTGCCCTTAATTTGTCAAAGGCATATACCACTGCAAGTAACTCCTTCTCAGTAGTTTTGTAGTTCAATTGTGCATCTATAAGGGTTTTACTTGCATAGCATATGGCGTTGAATATTTTCTCTCGGTGTTGACCCAAAATAACTCCTACTACATAGTCGCTTGCATCACACATTAGTTCAAAGGGCATAGTCCAATCTGGTGCGATGATCACTGGGGCTGTAGTCAACTTCTTTTTCAACTGCTCAAATGCTGTTTTACACTCCTCATCAAATCTGAATTCTGCATCCTTCTCTAAAATACTGCACAATGGTTTTGCAATCTTAGAGAAATCCTTTATAAACCTTCTGCAGAACCCGGCGTGTCTAAGAAAACTACGAATTCCCTTTACTGAATTCGACGGTGGAAGGTTCTCGATTATGTCTAACTTTATCTTATCAACCTCTAAACCTTTAGCAGATACCTCGTGCCCCAGAATTATCCCTTCTTCAACCATAAAGTGGCACTTCTCCCAATTGAGTACCAAATTAGTTTCCATACACCGCTTCAAGACCATGACCAAATTCTCTAGACACTTATCAAAAGTGTTTCCATAGACTGAAAAGTCGTCCATGAAAACTTCAACATCTTTCTCCACCATGTCTGAGAAAATGGCCATCATACATCGTTGGAACGTCGCTGGTGCATTACATAACCCAAAGGACATCCTTCTGAATGCAAAGGTGCCGTATGGGCATATAAAGGTGGTCTTCTCTTGATCCTCGGGAGCTATGACAATTTGGTTGTACCCCGAATATCCATCCAGTAGGCAATAGTATTCATGTCCAGCTAGTCGATCCAACATCTGATCAATGAAGGGAAGAGGAAAATGATCCTTCCGGGTTGCCTTATTTAGCTTTCTGTAGTCCATGCACACTCTCCATCCGGTCACTGTCCTTATCGGAATCAACTCATTATCTTCATTCTTAACCACTGTCATTCCACCCTTTTTTGGCATACATAGTACTGGACTGACCCATGCACTGTCTGAAATCGGGTAAATAATTCCCGCATCCAACCATTGATGTATTTCTTTCTTTACCACTTCTTTCATGATTGGATTTAGCCTTCTTTGTTGTTCCACTGTTGGATTCACATCCTCTTCCATCAGAATTTTGTGTATGAAAAAGGAAGGTATGATCCCCTTTATATCAGCAATGGTCCAACCTATTGCAAACTCGTATTCTCTCAAAATCCTCAGCAATTTACTTTCCTGGAATTTGTTAAGTGCATATGCAATAATAACAGGTAAAGTATTTGAATCACCCAAATAAGCATACCTGAGGTGTTTAGGAAGAGGTTTGAGCTCAAGAGTGGGTGGTTCTCAAGGGATGGTTTCATTCGAGCTGAAGCTTTTTCTTCCGTGTGAAGTGCCTCGAAAGGAACCTTGAATCTACTAACTCGAGGCAAAGCTTCGAGCATGTGCAAGTAATCCATAAACTCTAGATCATCCGAATCCTCATCCCCCAATAGTGTAGTTTCCAATGGATCACTGACCAAACCTTTTACCATATCATCATTAACTATCCGGTCGACGACATCTACCTGGAAGAACTCCTCTTCATCAGTAGGGAACTTCATGGCTTTAAATACATTGAACGTGACTTCTTGATCTTTAACCCCTCATGGTTAATTCTCCTTTTTGTACATCAATGAGAGTCCTACCCGTAGCCAAAAATGGTCTCCTTAAGATGATTGAGATGTTCTTATCTTCCTCATAATCCAAAATTATGAAATCTACTGTGTCGACGTCGGGATTTTTAGATGTCCCTTTCCGTTACTTGTTCTTTGGTGTTCTCATTTTAGGTGAGATTTGTTTGAAAAAACAAGTGAAAAAAGGTCTGACATGTATAATGTCAACGATGGACTGTTAAGAGTCGCCAGTTGGTTTTTTAAATGGTTGTACCAACACAACTGAGAAAAGGTTTGCACATTGACCTAGTGATGTGATACCGCTATACGGGTCGGTTAAACCGAGATTCATTTAGGGTCCGGGGACTTGGTTATGCGGGAAGAATATGTTAGGCACCCCCCGACATCCGTGTTACCACGGTGACCGCCTCTTTTCAGAAACTATTATCTAAATGTGTGTGTGTGTGTGTGTGTGTGAGAGAGTCAATGTGCTATTATTTGAAAGTGGTACGAGGCTTCGTTTGCACCTATATACGCAGGGTTTGAATTTATGTAAAAATTCAATTTTAGCAAGATATGGCAATGATGTTTTATAAAAGAGGTTTTTTCAAACCCTATCGCTCAATAGTAATTGAGGCCTTTTGCACTCCCATTTTATTAAATGCGCGGCTTGGTTGATTTTATTTGACGGCTGCGAAGCATCCGTACGAAAATAATGTACAAAATAATGCCGACTTCCTCGTGGGTATGGAAACCATCTGAGGAAATTCAGACACCACAAAATAATTTACAAGCTGCTTACAGCTGAAAATGTCCATCACGGGAATCGAATCTAGATCCAATGGGATGAATCTGTGATCACATGATTCCTAGGCTCACATGATACCGCAATTTGTATGAAAGCAGTAAGCAGGTATATATATAAAAGCCGTAAATATATATACAGACATGAACACCAACCACGAAGAACCTCCATGGGGGATCAGAAATGTAAAGAAAGCTGTTAAAAGCCATCAACCGCCACGGAGGAAACTCCAGGCGAGACAAAACGTAGATAAAGCTGTAAAAACGGTCAACCACCATGAAGTAAACTCCAGGTGGGACGAAATGTAAATATATATACATATATATATATATATATATATATATATATATATATATATATATATATATATATATATATATATATATATATATAAGCGAGTAAACGCACCGGATGTAAAATCTAGGCTCATCGAACGGAGTTCGACCACAGTTCATATATATATATATATATATAAGAAAGCAATTAAACACACCAAACCGAGGTTTAGGCTCATCGAACAAAGTTCGACACACAGTTAATAAATATAAGTATATATATATTAAAGCAATAAACGCACCAAACAGAAGTTTAGGCTCATCGAACAAAGTCTGACACACAGTTGATATATATAAGTATATATATTAAAGCAATAAACGCTCCAGACCGAAGTCTAGGCTCAACCGAGGCATAACTCGGTAATGTTAGTCAATATATATATATATATATATATATAGACTGAAATGAAACCACGGACCGAAGTCTGGGAAAAAGCAAGCAACACGACTCTCAACGTGTAGAAGGGTGTGTGCAAAGATGAAGAGAAAGACTCTAAAGTGTGTGAGAAGGCTTACAGCTGACTGCTAGAAAAGGCTTCTATATCTTTAGAGTGGGTAAACACTGGCTTTTGTAGGTACAAAAGAGTGTATATGAGCTCACAGGTGTTTAAAGTGGGAAAATACACTGTATGGCAAGTGTAGAGTGAATTCTGCAGGGTTTCCCCGTCTTTTTTCTCTTAAAAATCAGCACCCCAAGCCTCTTATTTATAGGCAAAAGGTGCCGCAGGTGTACCTGCGGCTGTACCAGAGGCGGGTCGGGTCGGGTCGTCTCGAAGTACATGCACGCGGGCACTGTAATGTCCACTCGGTTTTTTTGAAGTGCAATCCGGGCATCCGTTTGAGGTATACAGGACCTATTTTGGACCGCCGTTGTCGAGAGTTTGTACGATGGCATGGGATTAGAGTTTGTACGAAGTCTTTGAAGATGGGACGGTGCCCTCCCATCTTCAAGCTTCAACTTTCATCTGTTACCCCGCACAATAGCAACTCGGGATTGGTTAGCCTTGTGGGCCGTTGTTGCGTAGATGTGTTGAGACGACTTGGCGTGGCATCGTGTTGGTCAGATGATGATGTTGTCCCTTACCGGTGTTATTACCGGGTTGGGTCGATAAAGTAGACGTTGCTCAGCTTCGTTGGGATTGGACTACTGCAATTGGTTGAAAGTCCTCATTGTCATCTTTGAGGTGTGTCTGTCTTCCCGATGTCATCGTCGGGTTGATACATTGTATCTTATTGTGAGCGCCGAGATTGAAGCTGGTTGCACTTGTAACAAGCATTTCCGGGGTTAATGCTGAAATTGCTTTCCTTGGGGCTATCACCAAGGTTGGAGGCTATTCCCATGTTTAGGGCTGAGACTGGATACCTCGGGGTTATCTCCGAGATTAATCGATCTTCTCCAGTGTATGTTCCGGTATTGATCTGCATGCCTCGGGGTTCTCCAAGATTGGAACGATTACTCCCAGATTACGATCTGGGGTTGATGCTGAACCTCCGGTAGTATCCGGTATGGTTGTGGATTGTCTTTCAGGGTTCTCTCATAAAAGACAAATCTGCCTTCCTGCAATGTTAGTGTCCGTAGTACAATAAATTTCGAGTGTCTACAGATGCCCCTCTTTATCATACTCATGCATGGCGATGCATGGGTAGGATAAAGAATCCTATACACTTGAAACGTAATAAGACAAACATGGTACTATGGATAACAATATGATGTAGATGTATGATGCATGTGTACGGGGTTGTAGCCCAACACGCTGAGGATAATTGCTGGCTCCCTGTTGCTTCAACCGGGGATTGGCAATGATGACCAGATTTGATGTGTAATCTGAGTCTGTCAGGATGTTGATGTTGGAGTTATCATCAAATTCCTGGATAAGGACTAGATTCTACAGAGGTACCTCTTATATGTAAGAGATCTGTGGGGATAAAGCTTGATCTGTTTGAGGATGTGTATAACATATTCCATCATCCATCCTCCTTGATGACAATCTCCTGGTTTGTATTACATTCACTGATAATCACTCAAGATTTGGATATGTGTATTTAATGAAATACAAATCTGAATCATTTAAAAAGTTCAAAGAATTCAGAAGTGAAGTAGAGAAACAAACGGGTAAAAGTATTAAGATTCTTCGATCAGATCGAGGTGGTGAATACTTAAGTAGTGAGTTTCTCAATTGTCTCAAAGAAAATGGTATAATCTCACAATGGACTCCACCAGGGACGCCACAGCTGAATGGTATGTTTGAAAGGAGAAATCGAACACTGTTGGACATGGTTCGTTCCATGATGAGTTTTACCGATCTTCCGGTGTCATTCTGGGGATATGCTCTAGAAGCGGCTACATATCTACTAAATAAGGTTCCCTCGAAATCTGTCCCTAAGACTCCATATGAGATGTGGACAGGGAGGAAGCCTAGTATTAAGCATGTTAAGATTTGGGGATGTCCAGCTTATGTGAAAAGGTTTCAAAATGATAAGCTTGGGACTAGATCTGATAAGTGTACTTTTGTGGGATATCCTAAAGAAAGTTTAGGATATTATTTCTACAATCCTACTGAACAAAAGGTGTTTGTTGCCAAACATGCTGCCTTCTTGGAAAAGGAGTTTATCCTTGAAGGGGTCAGTGGGAGGAAAATAGATCTTGAAGAAATTCAAGAACCACAAACCACTACAGATCAAATGGATGAACATGTCCAAGTAGACATTCCTTCTGTACAACACCCTATTCGTAAATCTGGAAGAGTACCAAAGATACCTGATAGGTATGGACTTGTCATAGAGGATGACGATGAGGTACGCATCATAGATGATGATGATCCATTGAATTACAAACATGCTATGAGTAGTAAAGACTTAGAGAAGTAGCAAGATTCCATGAAATCCGAGATGGACTCCATGTATGAAAACCAAGTATGGACTTTGGTTTCACCACCTGAAGGCATTAAGTCTATTGGGTGTAAATGGGTCTTTAAAAGAAAGACTGGAGTAGATGGCAAGGTAGAGACCTATAAGGCCCGACTGGTCGCAAAAGGTTTCAAACAAAGACAAGGAGTTGACTATGACGAAACCTTCTCACCAGTAGCAATGCTCAAGTCCATTCGGATTTTGCTTGTAATTGCAGCTTACCATGACTACGAAATCTGGCAAATGGACGTGAAAACGGCATTCCTCAATGGAAAACTTGAGGAGGATGTGTATATGACACAGCCAGAGGGATTTGTTTTAAAGGCTGGAACAAATCAAGTCTGTAAGCTACAACGATCCATTTATGGATTGAAGCAAGCTTCTCGTAGGTGGAACATCCGTTTTGATGAGACAATCAAAGAGTTTGATTTTATCAAAAATGAGAATGAACCATGTGTGTACAAGAAGGTTAGTGGGAGCGCTGTTTCATTCCTCGTATTATATGTTGATGATATATTACTGATAGGGAATGATATTCCTATGCTTCAATCAATTAAAATCTGGTTATCTAAACACTTCTCCATAAAGGACTTGGGAGAAGCATCCTATATTTTGGGGATAAAGATCTATAGAGATAGATCTAAAAGGATGCTTAGCTTGTCCCAAGGAACGTACATTGACTCGATGCTAAAGAGGTTTAGCATGGAAGATTCCAAAAGAGGTCTCATGCCGATGAGCCATGGAATACATCTCTCCAAGAAACAGGCCCCAAAGACACCTGAGGAGAGAGACAGTATGAGTAAGATTCCTTATGCTTCAGTAATAGGATCTATCATGTATGGTATGATATATACTAGACCAGATGTCGCTCATGCACTTAGTGTAAACAAGCAGATATCAGTCGAATCCAGGAGAAGAACACTGGAAGGCAGTGAAAAATATCCTAAAGTACTTAAGAAGAACTAAGGATGTATTTCTTGTCTACGGTGGGTCTGAATTGAAACTAGAGGGCTTTACAGACTCAAGTTTTCAAACAGACCAAGATGACAGTAAATCCGTTTCGGGATATGTGTTTACCTTAAACGGTGGCTCAGTGAGTTGGAAGAGTTCCAAACAGCAAACAGTTGCTGATTCAGTGACAGAGGCAGAGTACATAGTTGCAAGTGAAGCTGCAAAGGAAGCTGTTTGGATGAAGAAGTTCATTACCGAACTTGGTGTGGTTCCTAGCATTGCAGGACCAGTGCCTTTATTCTGTGACAACACCGGAGCTGTTGCACAGGCTAAGGAACCCAGGTCTCATCAGAAATCCAAACACGTGTTGCGGCGATTTCAGTTGATCAGAGAGATTATTGAAAGAGGAGACGTCACCCTGGAGCATGTAGACTCTCAAGACAATATTACAGATCCATTTACCAAAGCGTTAACACAACAGCAGTTTGATCGTCACTTAGAGAAGATGAGTATGAGATACCACGTCGATTGGCTTTAGTGCAAGTGGGAGATTGAAAGTATTATGCATACAAGCCAATCATGTATGATGATAAAACATATATGTGACGCCCCCAAAATTAGGTATACATCACCCATCTTGGGTCGTCAGATACATAGTACAAAATACAAATACAACTTACTAATACAACTGTCGTGTACAATACGACAAAACATAAACTGTGAGTTTGAATACAAATATTATCTTCTAGAAAGTATTCATACTCAAAAGGAGTCCTCATTACATTTATTAACACACTATTACATAGAATAGTGAGGACTACTAATTAATACTATCATTCGGACCATCACTCCGTTCCCCGACTTGCCCCAGCTACGTTCTCATTTCCTGAAGAGAACAATGAAAGAAAGGGTGAGCTCAACTAGCCCAGTAAGAAATATTATGACTAAGATAATGCAGAATAAATTATCATTAGCCTTCAACAATGTTAAACTGATAAAATATAATAGACATCAAGTTTAACTGTAGCGGAACAAGCAATCCATTAAGAGAGTCAAGTAGAAAATAAACTCTACTATCTTTTATGATTTAAAAGATTTTCCAACACTGTGGTCGCTTGGACTCAGCTTAATAAAATAATCCACATCATCGAATCACCCCTGCACTACGGCCAAGGATATTCATATATTCATTAATGGTCATGATCATGCCAACAACTGTCCATCAATGCACTACGGGCCAATGAAGACTTTTACCACATCATTTGTAACATTACGGTCATGATTATACCGAATAATCCCTGGTCATAATCATACCAAGTCCATCTATGCACTACAGGCCACAGATGACTTTCAACATTTTATAAACATGAGGATGATGACAATGATATAAGAATTCAATAAAACAAGTTCAAGAATTAATTTATCCAAGAAATAACAACGTCCAAATTGTCAACATGATACTGCATTGTGGAGTAAAATTCAAGAGTACTTAGAAGAATATTTTCATGAAAAGATACTGGATGAACCGCAATTATCAAGAATATTCCACTAATTTCATGGAGTATAGAAGTTAAAACTTAACCAACTGAGTACAATAAAGAATGGAATAACAAAAGAAATCACCATGCATGCGATAGACCGCACAGACAGGTTATTTCAACAGAATAATAAATAATGGAACCAGGTTCGGCGTAAACGCACAGACAGGATTTTTTGACAGAATAATAAATAATGGAACCAGGTCCGGCGTAAACGCACAGACAGGATATTCCGACAGAATAATAAATAATGGAACCAGGTCCGGTGTAAAATACACAGACAGGATGTTCCAACAGAATAATAACAAGACGGAACCAGGTCCGGTGTAAAACACACAGACAGGATGTTCCAACAGAATAATAATAAAAACGGAACCAGGTCCGATGTAAAACACACAGACAGGATGTTCCAACAGAATAATAATAAAAACGGAACCAGGTCCGGTGTAAAACACACAGACAGGATGTTCCAACAGAATAATAGAAGAATGTCACCAAGTATAGGGTAGACCACGTATACAGGTTATTCCAACAGAATAATAAGAAATGGAATAACAACAGTTCTCTTCATGAATAAGAAAGAATAACACCCCTTACCTTAAAAGAACTGGATATTGAAAAAGTGAAGTAGTAGAATACTTTTATTCTCTCTCTCTATGCTTTCTCTCTCTATAGCTTGAATGAATTCGTGAAAAATAATGAAGCCGTAGGCCTCTATTTATAGAAAAATTGAGGGTGGCTCTTGGTCTTAACGAAGGGTCAAATGACTCTTGGTCTTAACGAAGGGTCAAATGACTCTTGGTAATATTGAAGGGGCAACTACTATTGATGAAAGTAATTACTATTGATCAAGGTAAATACTATTGACGAAGGTAATTACTATTGACCAAGGTAAATACTATTGACCAAGGTAAATATTATTGACGAAGGTAATTACTATTGACCAAGATAAATACTATTGACCAAGGTAAATACTATTGATGACGGTAATTACTATTGACGAAGAGACTCTTAAATGATGACATATGGCCCCCCATAAAAATAACCAAACTTACCACAACGTCTCAATTATTGATTTAATAATATAACATATTATACAGATGATACTATGACAATAATTTAAGAGATATGATGCAGCAATTACTGTAGCAATAATTGAGTATAGCTGAGTGACTTCTTACGTAAGCATCAATAATCAATACCGTGTGCTACTATGCAACCACGCGTATTACTGTACTTTTACTACCGGGTAGTTCAACAGTTTTAACGGTTTTAACGGTAACACCTCAGCCGTTATTTTATAGAAAGATAATTTTTGTCGTTTTCTAACTACGACAATACTTCTGTTGTGGGGTCCACTAATGATTGTGCCGTCGTACGAATATTCCCCGACAAAAAGAATATTCCCCGACCAAACGAATATTTTAAAACAACTTGCTTACTTTGCAAAATTTATAAATATTACCCACAACTATAACATTATATCAAATTAACTCCATAATATTCAAAAATGATATTTATAGAAAATTCATCTTTATTTATAAAAGTTGGGGTCTTACAACCTCCCCTTCTTATGAAATTTCGCCCTCGAAATTAGGGTACATACCTGGTATGTCGAAGAGGTAAGGATACCTTGATTTCATTTCAGATTCTAACTCCCAGGTCATTTCCTCAACATCGCGGTTTCTCCACAAAACTTTGACTTGAGGTATAACCTTGGAGCGTAGAATATGTTCCTTCTTATCCAAGATTTGAACAGGAACTTCTTCATACGTCAAATCTTCCGCTATTTCGTCCGGTTCTAACTCAATAATGTGATTCGGGTCCTCCACATGTTTACGTAACATGGATATGTGAAAAACGTTATGAACACGAGACATACTTGGCGGTAAAGCAAGTCTATAGGCCACAGTTCCTACCCGATCGAGGATTAAAAATGGGCCGATGAATCGAGGATTGAGCTTTCCTCTCTTTCCAAATCTTGTAACTCCTTTCCATGGAACAACACATAAGAACATATGATCTCCTACATCAAATTCCACATCCTTTCGATGAAGATCAGCATAACTCTTTTGTCGATCTTGTGAGGTTTTTATACGTTGTCGGATTGTTTGAATCTTTTCTTTAGTCATACGTACCAACTCCGGTCCCAACAACGTTGCTTCCCCCACCTCATCCCATCATACTAGAGAACGACATTTTCTTCCATACAATGCTTCGAATGGAGCCATGCCAATACTTGCTTGATAACTGTTATTGTAGGAAAACTCCACCAATGGTAAGAACTTGTCCCAACTTCCCTTGAAGTCAAAGACACAGAGTCTTAATAAATCTTCTAGAGTTTGAATAGTCCTCTCTGATTGTCCGTCCGTCTGAGGATGATATGCCGAACTAAATCGTAAATCTGTGCCCATAGCTTTTTATAAACTAACCCAAAATCGTGAAGTGAATCTTGGGTCTCGATCAGAAACTATGGATATTGGCATACCATGCAGTCTTACAATCTCGTTTATGTACATACGAGCAAGACGTTCAAGTGTATAAGTTTCTCGTATCGGTAAGAAATGAGCAGACTTGGTCAATCTATCAACAATGACCCAAATCGCATCTATACCTTGAGAAACCTTAGGAAGACCGGTAACGAAATCCATGGTAATGTGCTCCCACTTCCATTCTGGAATTTCAAGTGGTTGCAATGGACCTTTTAGTACTTGATGCTCCGCTTTGACTCGTTGACAAGTTAGACACCTTGAGATAAACAACGCTATCTCTCTCTTCATATTGCTCCACCAAAATGTATGACGAAGATCATGATACATTTTGGTACTTCCAGGATGGATTGCAAACGGTGTGTTGTGCGCCTCCATCATGATTTCATACTTTAAATCAGGGTTGTTAGGAACACAAAGTCTGGAGTTGACTCGAAGTATTCCTTCTTCATCGATTCTTGCTTCCGGCATAGCACCTTCTTGTACTTTCTTCCTCATACGCATCGGCTCTAGGTCTGTAGCTTGAGCAACTTTAACCTTATCGATTAAAGTTGGTTCTACTCGTATATTCGACATCATCACATGGGTCCCTGGAGTCTTTAACTCTATCTCCATCCTTTGCAAGTCACACAAAATGGGCCTTTGCGTTGTTAATATTGCACTTGTACCCGCATATGATCTTCTACTCAATGCGTCAGCTACCACGTTCGCTTTTCCAAGATGGTATTGAATGGTATGATCATAATCTTTCAACAGTTCAAGCCAACGTCGTTGTCGTATGTTAAGTTCCTTTTGAGTGAAGAAATATTTGAGGCTTTTATGATCCGTAAAGATCTCCACCTTCTCCCCATACAAGTAATGCCTCCAAATTTTAAGTGCAAAGACAACAGCTGCCAACTCTAGATCATGAGTAGGATAATTCCTCTCATATTCCTTGAGTTGTCTTGATGCATAGGCTATGACTTTTCCATGTTGCATGAGAACACATCCCAACCCTTTGCTCGAAGCATCACTGTAGATGACAAATCCCTCCGAGCCAGATGGTATTGTTAGAACAGGTGCTGAAATGAGTCTCCTCTTGAGTTCTTGAAAACTCTACTCACATTCTTCGCTCCAACCAAACTTTGTATCTTTCCGAGTCAGCTGAGTTAATGGAGTAGCGATTCGAGAAAATCCTTCCACGAATCTCCGATAATAACCAGCTAAACCAAGAAAGCTACGTACCTCGGTCACTGATTTAGGTTGCTCCCAGCTTTGAATTGCTTCAATCTTTGCCGGGTCAACAAATATTCCACGACTTGATACTACGTGCCCAAGGAATGCTACCTCTTCCAGCCAGAACTCGCATTTCTTCAACTTGGCATAAAGTTTGTATTCACGAAGCTTTTGGAGTACCAGCCTCAAGTGTTGCTCATGATCTTCATGGCTTTTGGAATAAATAAGGATGTCATCGATAAAGACGACCACAAAGTGATCCAAATATTCCTTGAATACCCTTCAGCTGATGATATTCAGAACGAAGATCGATCTTTGAAAAGAATTGTGCTCCTTGCAACTGGTCAAACAGGTCATCAATACGTGGCAATGGGTACCTATTTTTGATGGTGACAAGATTCAACTCCCGATAATCAATACAAAGTAGCATACTCCCATCTTTCTTCTTCACGAATAGAACAAGAGCACCCCAAGGAGAAGTACTAGGACGAATAAAACCAATGTCTAACAATTCCTGCAGTTGGGTCTTTACCTTGGTCTTAACGAAGGGTCAAATGACTCTTGGTCTTAACGAAGGGTCAAATGATTCCTGGTAATATTGAAGGGGCAACTACTATTGATGAAAGTAATTACTATTGACCAAGGTAAATACTATTGACGAAGGTAATTACTATTGACCAAGGTAAATACTATTGACCAAGGTAAATATTATTAACGAAGGTAATTACTATTGACCAAGGTAAATACTATTGATGACGGTAATTACTATTGACGAAGAGACTCTTAAATGATGACATATGGCCCCCCATAAAAATAACCAAACTTACCACAACGTCTCAATTATTGATTTAATAATATAACATATTATACAGATGATACTATGACAATAATTTAAGAGATATGATGCAGCAATTACTGTAGTAATAATTGAGTATAGCTGAGTGACTTCTTACGTAAGCATCAATAATTAATACCGTGTGCTACTATGCAACCACGCGTATTATTGTACTTTTACTACCGGGTAGTTCAACAGTTTTAACGGTTTTAACGGTAACACCTCAGCCGTTATTTTATAGAAAGATAATTTTTGTCGTTTTCTAACTACGACAATACTTCTGTTGTGGGGTCCACCAATGATTGTGCCGTCGTACGAATATTTCCCGACAAAAAGAATATTCCCCGACCAAACGAATATTTTAAAACAACTTGCTTACTTTGCAAAATTTATAAATATTACCCACAACTATAACATTATATCAAATTAACTCCATAATATTCAAAAATGATATTTATAAAAAATTCATCTTTATTTATAAAAGTTGGGGTCTTACAATATACTTTGTAATCAATCTTATTTATTTATTAATAAAAAAATTATTTATTAAAGGCATTTATTATCTACATGGTGCTGTTTTAATAATATGTGATAAACCCATAGTTTTAAGCAATACTTTTAGAATCATGATGAGATCATGCTAATGAGATCTAAATTCTTAGATAGCTTAAAACTAAAATGTTCCCAATCAATGGATTACTAAATAGGGGATTAGTGAATCCGGATAGATTGGTACGTACGTTGCTTGCTCATTGGATGAGGATGATTGATCTCATGATCATTTGTGTGGAGACACTAAAGCAAGTATGTAGGTGCTTATTAGAGAATAAGTTCACTGAACGTGACTCGCTAAGGAATACCTAATGGAGTTTTACTTGCCTGTCAATAGGAATTCCTGTAGTGATAGTAGTACAAATGATCCTTAGACTTGAGATCATCATAGTATCTTATATATAATGAATTACACTTTGACTTATTCCTTAAGACTCTTAGAGTATATCAAAGGGTATGCTTGGGTGTAATAAATTATATATGAAGATAATGAATGATCAATAAAGAATCTACCACTTCTAGTAAAAGAAGAGAAATATCCTATGTGATTCGATAAATGACAACCCAGGAATCCTTGGCCAAGGTGGAATGAAATTAGAAAGTAGTTTCTAATTTGCATTCATTAGGAGTTGTGCATTTAGGAATCGAAATACATATAATTAAATAAAATAAGACTTAATAGTAATTCCATGTCTTATATTTAATTGGGACATTCCATGGTGGAAGGATTGAATTGTACGGTAACTATTAACTCAAAGGTTCTTTTATAATTAATGTTGAAATCTATATTATCTGGAAAGTCGTTGATCGCTAGGGAGGCTTATCCCTATTGTAGAATAAATATTATTTATTTAAATAAATTAATCGTTTAATTTATTTATTTAAATAAGATTAGAATTGTTGTAATTGATTTATTCACAACCGGTTTAATATGGAGAACCTAAAGGGTTACACCATAAAAGGAAGAATAATTATTTAAGAAGTTAATGGCATAATCGTAATAATATGTTAAGTATATTTAATTTAATCTATGGTGATAGAATAAATTAAATAGCTTAATATTTATTATTTAATATTTTAGAAATATTAAATATAAATTAATAAGAGGAGTCTTATTAATATTATTACAATTATTATTATTTTAATTTCTAAAAGAGTTTAGGAATTAATTTAATATAAGCACTCTCATTTATTCCTAATAGGATTAGGAGGGAAAATTAGTTAAATGAGTTTAATTAATTATCCCTAATAGGATTAGGGAGCCCATTTAATTAAAAGAGTTTAATTAAATGAATAATACCTTATTTTAATTAAAATAGGGTTACCTGATATCTTTATAAGAGGAGTCTTATATCAGATATCATATATACGTAATTCCAATAGTTGGAGAGTACGCCCCCTTTTTCTACAGAGATAGGAAAACTAGGGTTTGAGCCAATACACCCTTCTTCTTGAAAATTCTTCTTCCTTGGTGGATCACCTCTAGAGGCCATACACTTGGGTGGCTTACACTGATCAAAGGAAGGAATCTACCTGGAGATTCAAGGAGATCGCGGAGAAGTAGGAGTTGAACTCGTACCTGTTGAAGCTCGTATCTACAAGGGTATGATTCCATAACTTCTTGTTCTTCGTTTTAATTAATAATATGCATAAAGGATGATCCGGGTAATTGGTTTGTGAAAATTTTTTAAATCTGATTTTATTACGCTTCCACTATTTTTGCAATTTGATTGCTACTTTGTTTTTCACAAAGCCTAACACGGGGACTCACGTTGTAACCCCCGTCGGGGATCTAGGTTGACAAGGATGATGATCCTGAGAAAGCGACATTGGACCTGTGTACGGTATTGCCGAGCTTGACTGAGATCATTTGAGATTACTGGTATAGTGTACCCTGTGTGCGGGCGAATACCAATGCGTGATGTACCGATTCAAAGTCTCATCAGAGAAGACCAGGATTGTATGCAGTTTTGCTTAATCGCGTGGTGTTTTTATTCTCGATTTGACCTTTTTAATTCGTAAGACCTCCTTTGCAACTCGAACTGGACCGAGCCGGAGGGATGGGACCCACATAGGGGTGCCGCAGGTGTACCTACTGCAGCCGCAGATAGGCCTGCGGCCAGGCATGGATCATATATCCATCAGCATTCACAAGTCACTTTCAACTTGTTTCGCTTAGAGAAAACCGCGAGCCATCTTCAGATCTGCTGAGTTCGGGCTGCATTCTGTAAATTCTGTCACCGTGCAAGTGTTCCACACTATCCTGGCAACGTATGCATGTGTTTTCTCTAGTTTCTGTCCGTTAGATTGTGAGTTATTGCACGAAATGCATCTAAACACATAGTAGTTGTTATGTATGCACAAATGACTTGATAAAAAATATTCAATATAGTAAATATTAATATTAAACCATGCTGAACATAATGATGTGAAAAAAAAATTTGACTTTTGAGATAGTCAAATTGGCACCTTTTTCTGCTATTTTTTGTCCTATTTGAGGTCCAATGAGCAAAAGGTAGAAAGGCAAAGTACTCCTAGCATTGAGGTTGACCTTATGCATGATGCTTTTGATTTTTAATGCATATATTGTGTATATGATTTTGGGGCAGGTGTGCTACTGAATGGCCACCTAAACATGCCTGAGTGCATGTGGATAGTCCTATTTTTAAAGGGGACTATGGCAAAAAATTTCAAAAGGTAGGCATTGGGTAGTCATGCATTTTAACTCTATTGTTTGTTAAAGTAAATGCATGCATGCATATAATCATAAATGCATTAGAGAAAGCTCCAGGTAAGAAAATACCACACCCTTTCTGAGGTGATTTGGAGACTTATTGTCCAGATGTTATGGATCCGGATCAGCCGAGTAGTTCCTATAGGATCGCTTCTGGCATACGATGGAGGGCTTTTGAAGTGCCTCGTCCCCGTTCTGTCAGACAGCCTCGTCGGTTGGTGGAGACTGTGATCCGTCCTGTCCAGGCAGATGTTCTAGACGTTGAGGACGAGCTCCTGCTGCATCTGTCCCTCGTAGGGAGCTTCCGAGCATTCAGGTGGCGAACCCAGAGTTACTGGGTGATTTGGGCAGACATCCATCGATGTACTTACATGCTAACGAGGTATGTCGTTAGACTTTGCTTTTCCTTCTTTCCTATTAATGAGGATTAAAGGGTTCTGACGTAGATTTACATTTCATGCAGGTTCCAGGTTTTACACAGCCTCGAGGGAACTGGTTTAGCATCTACTCCATGTACCAGACGCTTCATCCTGATTATAGAGCAGTAGTGCATGAGTGGGGATTTGGGACATTCTTCTCCATCCTTCCCCGTCGTTGTCCCTGGGGTTACCCCAGGGCATTGTCTGAGCGGTGGTTTCACCAGACTCAGTCACTCCACCTGCTGGATTGCGAGGTGATGACGACGCCGATGGATTGGTGATTTATCACCGGCGTAGAGTTTGGAGGGGAGCCAGTGCCTTGCATGGCGAATATTACCCCTACTGCCGTCAGATCCTTGTTAGGAGTTCTGGCGGTGGCGCTCAAAGGCAGGACCGTCTGTTCAGTGAGCGTGGATGCTGTGAGCAGGCTATTGAGTGAGCCCATGCCTGATGATGTTAGGATCAGGGATCGCGTTCTACGGCGATTGTTCCTGATGATCATTCGAGGCCGCTTCATAGCAGATAACTCTTCCACGGTATCTTTTGCTTTGGTCAGTGCTACGCGTGACGTGGACCGTATTGGAGAGTACGATTGGGGCTCCTATACCTTTGCCTATTTCCTCTGGGGCATGCGTATGCGCTCACAGGGTTTGACCGAGGCTTGGCTAGGATTTTACCCGTTTGTGCTGGTGAGTATTTCTCTTATCTTTTCGCATTTATAGGTTAAGAGTGTTTACTGATAGCAGATGTCTTGCCATTGTGTTGGCAGTTTTGGGCGTATGAGAGGCTTCCCTGTTTGCGTCCCGTGAGTGTTAGGTTTAGATACCTATCCACGAGGACGAAGATGGCATCATTCGATTCTGCCCGAGGTCCCTATAGCGGAGGGATTCACTCATTGCCGTATGTAGCTGGAGTTGCTAATGGCCGACACCATCACCTGGCTTTCCTATTCTGGGGAACACTTAACAACGGGTTTTGAGGATGGATACCCGACTGGGGTCGAGTATTTGATTTCTACCTGGAGAGTTCCACTCTTCACAGATGGCGGTTGGGAGCTCTATCTAGGAGAGCGTGCTATCAGGAGCACCACAGGTGAGATTCGTATACCGATCTTACCTCCTGTCAGGCGTCACTGGCCTGTATCGTAGTCACCCGCCATTGATATCCCGTTGTTTGGTGTTGACAAATTTGCATTATCAGAGGGTCCATGTACTCAGGAGATATTCCAGCGTTGGTGGCTTCCTCGTACTATTGGAGCCCAGTCTCGCGCCATACAGTTTATGGGGGACATGGTTCCTGGATCCTTGATGATGACGGATTGGATAGCTTGTGTCTGAGATCCGACTCATGTGGCCCAGATTGATAGCTTTACCCGTCAGTTGGACCAGGCACATGTAATTATTCGGCACTTGGGCAGAGATCCAGCAGAGGCGGAGTTATTTGTTCCTTCCAACTCAGGCGCTGGCCCCTCGGACGACCCATTTGGTTTGTCGACAGAGATCCTCCTCTTTATAGGCCTAACATCCCTGTTGATAGAGATCTAGTGACTCAGGAGGAGTTACATCAGGTGGACATGATTGATGATGTGGATATCGACACCATTGTCTTCTTCTGATGTATTCTCGTTATATCTTTTGATAGGCCTCTGTTAGATATTGGGTGGTTGTTCCTCATTCTCGCTATATCTTTTGATAGGCCTCTGTTAGTAGTAGGGCGTCTATGCCCCATTTCCCTGTATTTGTAGCTGTACAGAGCTGATGTATTAGATGATGATATACTTAGGAATGTATGCACAGTCTTTTCCATTCCCTATATCATATTGTCATCCATTATCTGTTATGCATGTATCATGTTATGCATATGTATGTATGTCCAGAGATATTCGGCATTGACCTCTGGATGGTCTTATGACACGGCCTTCACAGATGTCTTCTTTGATAGTTAGCCATATAGATCATACCCCACCATCAGTGGTGGCATCGGGTATGCGATCGTGGTATGATAGTATGTCACCACCAGACAAGGTGACCGTAGATATGTTACTGCAGCATACCACGACTCTTTTGGCATTTCAGGTTCCTGCAGGATTCGTAGATGGGATGCTAGAGCATTGGCAACCTGACAGGCAGGTATTCCGCTTTGGCACCCATGAGTTGACTCCTACTCTGGAGGAGTATGCACGTTTGATGATGCTGTCCTTGGACAGACCTTGCGTGCATATGGCTCTGGGAGACATGAGTAGACGATTCATGACTCTCATAGGATTGAGGCGTAGAGTAGTGCAGGATGAGCTGACATCTGGCCATGTGATCTCTCAACGTTTTCTGTACGACAGATTTGGTTCAGAGGACAGTTACTCACAACATTCCGGGGATTTCACCGCACTGGAGGATCATTGGCGTCTAGCCAGAGTTGACGTACTGATGTTATGTGTACTATCATATGTGTACATGTCGCGGTATATGGATGAGATAGATATAGGCGTTATCATGGTCGTGAGAGCTCTTAGGGAGGGTCATACCATTGTGCCTATGATCTTGGCAGAGACTCTGCGGTCAGCATCCTACTGCAGTACTTATCAGTTAGGAGTGTTTACTGGGAGCTCAGTCCTTCTGTATGTGTGGTTTATGTCACACTTGAGATCGATTGGTACCCTTAGACGGCATGGATATTGCTTTACCCACGATGTGGCCATGTCATACTCCTTACAACCATCGGAGTGTATAGATGCTCAGTCCTGGTCTGCATTTTTGGCAGACATCAGAGACCCATTTAGCATATTGCTGTGCTCGGGGCTTAGCTCACCATACAGCTTTATTACTCATGCTCCGGGCCTGGATTTCCTCCCTCTGGCCGGCTTGAGGGGTGTTACTACTTATCACCCATTGGCCATGATGTCGCAGTTTAACTGCCCGATACCTCTCAGCCGAGGACCGATCTCGTGTATACGCTTGTTGGGACCATCGTGAGGGAGCTGCTTTTTCAGTGAGTAGTCCAGGTTATTCCGCAAAGTATTCCGCCTGGATGGAGACGGAGGTTTTATCGGCTGCAGCAGTATCTGCAATACCGGATAGCGACGCAGAGGGTGTGGAGCCTGTGGAGGACATTGATACCCACTTCGAGGAGGAGCCCGCTGCTGGGTTGCCAGCATTTCTTCCGGATTCTCCTAGTACCAACATTGTTGCGATTCAGCACTCGGCACAGTACTTAGAGCAGAGTCTTCAGCTGATGACCTTTGAGAGAGATCAGGTTCGATCTATGATGTCGGCTGCTCTGGATGTGAGGGAGGCCGCTCTGTTGGAGAGAGATGAGGCCTTAGCTCGCAGGGATGCCGCTATTGTTGAGCGGGATGAGGCCAGATTAGCCAGAGATGCAGTGATAGTTGAGCGGGATAGTGCCATATCTGCCCGGGATGTAGCCGTCACAGACAGTACTGCAGCGAGGTCCCTTACCACTGACATAATCGTAGAGATGAGCGCATATATTGATGAGCATATGGTCATCATGCAGACGGCTTCTGATCTATTGGGTCGTGTGGATACTCTCATACAGGAGACCACAACTTTACCTCCTTCTTCTGAGAGGGATGCTATATTGGGCTTGCTTGCTCGCGTGTATCCTGACTCATAGATTAGCTTGTACTTACCTGCACAGACTAGCTTAGCCATTTTGTCATGTACAGTTTACATCATGTATATCAAACAGCATTATATATGACAGGGAAATATATTTTTGGATCACTTCCCTTTTAGATACACCTTGCTATTTGTTTGATATTTTGCCTGCTGCTTCAGGGCTTGTGATCTTGATGTATTCTGAATTCCTCCTGGGTGGATGGACATTGAGTTGTCTCTGGATACTTCAGAATGGATCATCGATCTGTGTATCCCTACCATCTTTTGGTGTCTTGGAACTGGTTTCTGTATGGAAATGTGGAGAGGAGTGTGGCTTTCCTCTCTGAGATTGACCGCACCACAGATGGTCGCCAGTGCTTCTATTTAGGAGAAGCCTAGTTAATTCCATCTTTTATGGATTGGCGTTACTCTTCAAGGTATGACCGCAACTTAGATGGCCGCCGAATCTCCTATTTGGGAGGAGAGGTTGGGTAATTCCATCCCTTTGGTCTGAAGCCAAATGAAACGTAGTGGATTGATGTTTGATCCCAGTACCAACTGACAAGGGTTTATGTTTTGGTAGGGGGTGAGACTGCACCATGAATGGCTGCCTACGTACTCCTGTTGAAGAGGAGATCAGGTCTGCGTAGTTCGAACCTGGTGTAAGAGGTTCAACGCTGTATGTGGCAGAAATGGTGTAGGAATATTTTTGTTGTTTTTGTTTTATTGCGACCGGGCCATATGAAATGGTTGCCTACGTACTCCTATTGAAGAGGAGATCAGGTCGACGTAGTTCGTCCCTCAGGGCGAGAAGAGAAAGCGTAATCCCATGTGCAGGTCAGAGTGCGGGGATGAGAAAGTTTAATTCTAAGTTGAGGATAAACTGCTGAGGAAATGTTTGATCCCAGGTATGGGTAGCCAAACTGTAAACGTAAGAGGTTCGATCCATGGTGGGATGACCTAAGTTGTATGAGCGCAAAGGAAAGCCAGGCTGCTGGCTTGAAAAGTATGTTTCCCTGAGGGGCAAAGTGCAGAAAATTTGTATGTGGTAAAGGGTTAAAAAATCGGAATGACTGGTGATCTGATGGTTTGACACCAGGGTGTTTGCGAGTTACTTCAGACATAGTACCGTTTCACGGCGTCTGAGTTGATGAGTTGTAGAAATTCATCACCGTCCATTTCTTGCAATCTAAAAGCGCCTCCCGTTAATACTTCTTTAATAATAAACGGGCCTTCCCAATTAGAAGCGAATTTTCCCTTAGATTGATCTTGGTTGTCCAGGATTTTCTTCAAAACCAAGTCATATTGTTTAAATTGCCGTAGTCGGACTTTTTTGTTGTAGGATCGGGCGATCCTTTGCTGATATAATTGACCATGGAAGATAGCTGCGGTTCGCCTTTCGTCTATTAGAGACAATTGGTGATACATGTCTTGTACCCATTGATCTTCGTCCAGCTGAGCGTCTATCAACACTCTGAGAGATTCCATCTCAACTTCTATGGGGAGCACTGCTTCCATCCCATAGGTTAGTGCGTAGGGGGTTTCCCCAGTTGAAGTACGCATGGATGTTCTGTAGGCTAACAGAGTCAGAGACAATACATCAGGCCAGTCTTTGTGGTTGGCGGACATCTTTTGCATAATCTTCTTGATGTTTTTGTTAGCCGCTTCAACAGCACCATTCATCTTTGGACGATAGATGACTGAGTTGAGATGTTTGATGTGGAATTTACTGCACAATTCCTCCATCATCTTATTGTTGAGGTTTTTGGCATTGTCTGACACAATCACCTCTGGTTGCCCATAACGACAAACAACATTGTTTCTGATGAAAGCAATGATGACTTCTTTAGTGACCCTGGGGAAGGAGCTTGCCTCTACCCACTTGGTGAAGTAGTCGATCATGGTGAATATAAACCGATGTCCATTACTGGCTTTAGGTTCAATGGGCCCGATAACGTCCATTCCCCACATTGAGAAGGGCCAAGGTGAACTCATATTGTGGAGTTCCCGTGGAGGGGCGTGTATAGCATTCCCATGAATCTGGAACTGATAGCATCTTTTGACGTGGTCATGGCAATCAGCTTTGAGAGATAGCCAATAATGTCCCGTTGTGAGGATTTTCTTGACAAGGAGGGGGCCACTCATATGGGGGCCACAGACTCCGCCATGGATTTCATCCATGAGCCTTTGGGCTTGATCTTTGTCTAAACACCGGAGGAGGCCTAATCCTGCATCTCATTTATAGGGCGCATCTCCACTCAGGTAGAATTTCATTGCAAGTCGATGGATCCGCCTTTTCTCAGGCGGGCTCGCCTCAGCGGGTGTAGATCCATCTCACAGATATTCCTTGATATGCTGATACCAAGGCTGTGGGATGGGAGGTAGCTCATCCGATACTTCTCCAACATAATTCCCGTAGGCTGGGGCCTTGTTCAAAGAAATTGTGATGCTTGGCAATTGCTCCTTGTCTGATATACGAACCAAGGAGGCCAAAGTTGCTAATGCGTCCGCAAAGTCATTCCTATTACGAGGAACATGTAGAAAGGAGATTTCTTCGAACTCCAAAGACATCTTTAAAACCCGTCGATGGTAAGGAAGCAAATGTAGTTCCTTGGTTTGATAGATTCCAGTGGATTGTCAGATTACCAACTTTGAATCTCCAAGGACAGTTAACCGTCTGATGCCCATTGAACGGGCAAGTTTTAGCCCCATGAGACAGCCTTCATACTCAGCCGAATTATTGGTGCTGTCAAACTGTAATTTGACGATGACGGGATACTGCTCCCCCGTATCAGATACTAGAACTGTTCCAGCTCTAGAACCTTCCATATTAACAGCTCCATCAAAATACATCTTCCATGATTGGCGCGTATCGTACTGATGGTGTTGCTTCACTGTCATTACTCCTTCATCAGGGAAATATGTTTCTAAGGGTTTGAAATCCCCTGAAGGTGCGGCGGCCAGTTGATCCGCGATTCCTTGACCTTTGATGGACTTTTGAGTCACATATACGATGTCAAATTGTTGTAGGATCAACTGCCATTTGGACAACCGGCAATTTAACATGGGTTTGTTGAACACGTACTTGAGAGGATCCACACAGGATATAAGATGGGTTGTGTGACCATTGAGATAATGTTGTAACCTCATGGAAGGCCATGCTAAAGCACAACACGTCTTTTCGATCAGAGTGTTCTTGTGTTCACTGCTGCTGAACCTTTTACTGAGGTAATAGATAGCTCGTTCTTGGCCTCTATCGTCCTTCTGCCCCAGCATGCAGCCCATAGCATTGTCACTTATGGACAGGTACATAAATAGGGGAACATCATCCCTGGGTGGTACCAACATAGGAGCTTTGACTAGCTATTTCTTGATTGTAAGGAAGGCATTCTGACACTCATCATTCCATTTCATGGAGGAGTTCTTCCTTAATAGTTTGAAGATTGGTTCACAGGTTGCTGTTAGTTGGGAGATGAACCTACTAATGAAGTTTATTCTTCCCAAAAATCCCCGGATTTCCTTTTCTGTCTGAGGAATGGGCATTTCCGTGATGGCTTGGATTTTGGCAAGATCCAGCTCAATCCCTTTGTGGCTGACTAGAAATCCTAGCATCTTGCCTGATTTAACGCCAAAGGCACATTTGGCTGGATTCAACTTCAAGTTGTACTTACACAACCTGTTGAATAGCTTTCTGAGATGGTCTATATGGTGATCCTCCTTCCGGGACTTAACAATGATGTCATCCACGTAGATCTCAATCTCTTTATGCATTAAGTCGTGGAAAAGAGCCATCATAGCTCGTTGATAGGTAGCTCCGACATTGATGAGGCCGAATGACAACCGTCTATAACAAAAAGTTCCCCAAGGAGTGATGAAGGCAGTCTTCTCACGATCTTCCTCGGCAACCATGATTTAATGATACCCCGCAAAGCAATCAGCAAAGGAGTACATGTCGTATTGCGCAGTATTGTCAATGAGAATGTGGATAAATGGCACGGGAATGCTGTCTTTTAGGCAAGCTTTATTCAAGTCCCGGTAATCCACGTAAACTCGCACCTTCCCTCCAGGTTTAGGCACGGGCACGATATTGGATATCCACTCAGGATATGTAGACATCATGATGATGCCAGCCTGAAATTGTTTCACAATTTCCTCTTTCACCTTTAAACTTCACTCAGGTTTCAATTGCCTGAGTTTCTGTTTGACTGGCTTAAATTCCTCTTTAATGGGAAGGTGATAAAGGACAATGTCTGTGGACAAACCAACCATGTCTTTATGAGACCATGCAAACACATCCTGGAATTGGGTTAATAGTGTAACCATGTCATTCTGTTCGTTTGGGGTAAGGTCTGAACCAATCTGGATTAACTTAGGGCTTTCTAAGGCTCCGAGATTGAAAGAAGTGGTTTGATCAAGGTTGGGTTTAGGTGTATCTTTGACCCATTCTTGAATTTCTGGAGGCACCTCAATGTCATCCTGTGTATCCATCAAGGCTGAATTCATCTCTACATCAAAGGTACAATCCTTGTGTAGGAGAGGCATCGTATCAGCAAGTACAGGCACATCTAAATTCAGAGTCCTGAAACAAAATATGCTTTAACTTAGTATATATGAAACGTGTTTGATCATACACAGTGTTAGCATATACTGGCAAAATAAACTGCTAATACTTTACAGAAAAGTAAGCAGTTATTATATCTACAGGGCAGAAAGAACTTCTGCCCGCTTTACCCTTGACGACTAATGCAAGGAATGTTGTTTCAATTGGCAAGAGCAAAGTTCGGGTGAACCGCAGTGATGGAGGGACTGTCATCATCCTCCTTGTCCCGAATGATGGCCATTATGTCTGGGCAATCATCGTCTGGGGTGTATCGGTTGGTATGTTCATCATAGACGATGATACGCATGCCCAACATTATTCGGACAACGTTCTCCTTGATCCTCCGCTCCTCTTCTTCGATTGCGGGATCTGGAGTAATGATTTTGTTTTCAATTCCTCCACCGGTTTCGGCTTAGAAAATAATATAGCCATGACATTGGCTGGCACCTTTACAGGAGGTTGTGCGGACTCAGCACTTGAAGGTGAAGATAAACGCCACATAGTTGAAGCTGAAGGAACCTGTGGATGTTTATGAGGGTTCCTATGATTAGAGCTGGCCGAATAGCCTAGTCCAGCTGTTCCAGTGTGCTTGGTTAAGCGAATAGGGTACTTGATACCCTGCCAATCTTTACCCAACCCTTGTCCTGGTTTATGACCCAACGACATCATTTCTTGAGTGGCTCACATCACTTCGGCAGAAATCTGGGGTTCGGGCAGTGGTGCTCCAATAGCATGGTATTGGGTATTGCTTATTTCCAAAGCATGAAAACTGACTGGTTCAACGTCCGCATTAGCATTGATGACCGGTAAATCCCCGTGTTGAGGACACTCTGGTTCAGCGTTGACCGTGACCAGGCTGTTGTTGACAATATATTTTAATTGTTGATGAAGGGTGGAGGGGACTACCCCGGCCATTTGGATCCATGGTCGTCCCAAGAGCAGGTTGTATCCCGACTCTATCTTGAGAACATGGAAGGATACGCAGAATGTATGAGGACCAATCTCAATTGGCAGCTCAATTACTCCAACCGAATTTCGGCGGGCTCCATCAAAAGCTTTGATGATAGTATGGCTACTCCGGATTCGATTAGGATTGATATTTATCTTCACCAAGGTAGCATATGGGCAGATATTTAGGGATGAGCCTCCATCTATCAGGACTCTAGCCACCATATATCCGGAGGACAAGACTGCGATGTGCAACGGTTTGCAATGACCGGTCCCTTCAGGCGGAATGTCATCATCAGTTAAGAATATCACATTGTCGTTGAAAATGTGATCAACCAGATGTTGAAATTTTTCCTCATCCATGGATATCGGGAGATAGGCTTCTTTTAAAACCTTTAACAAGATCTTCTGGTGATTCTCGGAAGTGAGGACCAAGTCTAAAATTGATATCTGTTGTGGAGCTTATTTCAAGCTTAAAACTACCGCAGCTTCGTTATGACCCATAGTGCGGAGGAATTTTTCAATCTTCTCCGTGGGTATTTTTCCCTTTGATTTGACGGCAGATTTCCTCACTCGTTGGGGAAAGTACAGTGGATTTTCTTTCGACACTGCAGAAGTGGTATGTGAGATGGATTCTTCACCTTCTCCATAATTCCATGGAACTTTATGCAAGCTAACAATATGATATTGTGTTCTGCACGGCAAGTTGATTGGCTCGGGAGTGGCCACTTTCAAAGGATTGTTGCTTCCTTTGAGTTGAATTATTGGCATGACGAGTGATTGATCAGCTTCAGTAGATATGACGGCTACCACACTCTTCCATTTAGTGGGACCTGCATTCTCATTGGCGCATAGCACAGTGTCGTCATCTGCCAGGTGCAGTACGCCACTATCGATTAGGTTTTGAATAAGGTGGCGGAGTGCCCAGCATTCTTCTGTGCTGTTACCACGAGATTGGGAATGATATTGACATACTCCCTCAGAATTGTACCGTCCCGAACGGGGGTTGATTGGAGGTAGAAGGGAACTGATTCTTCCTTCATTGATTAACATATAAAGGATCTCCTCCATAGGTTGACCCAAATAGGTGAATTCTCTTTTGTTGGCGAAATCCCGATGGGCCTTGGCATTTGCTGTCTTCGTCACTTTGTCTTTCAACATTTCATTTTGTGAAAGTGAAGAGGGAATATTCATGACAATGGGCAGGAGACTGACATGCTCCTGGCTGATTAGCTGACGAGTCACTTGATGCTGATAAGTCACCAGTTCCGCCAATTGCTCAATTTGTTTGTAGAGAGCTTTCATTTTTCGTTCCATTGTGAACTGAAACTTGGCATAATCCCATCTGTTATCACCGTCTTTGATGGTTTGGGAAGAATCACAGCTGAAGTTGGAACTTTGTCCACTGCTCCAATTAATCATGTTGACCTCTTCTTCTTTGTGTTGAGGAAGAGGGTTATCTTGAACGTTAGGTTGATCTGGTTTAGTGACCACAATCTCACCATTGTCTATCAGGTCTTGGATCTTGTGTTTCAAGGCCCAACAATCCTGAGTATCATGTCCAGGTGCCCCGGCATGATAAGCACATTTCCGAGTAGCATTAAAACCCCTTCCATTTGGGTTGGCTGGTGGAAGTAGATGTGTAATCTTCTTTTGTGTTGTCAGAAGATTAAGGATATTCTCGAGGGTATCCCCTAAGGGTGTGAACACTCGAGGGCATTTGGCTTCTCCACCTTTTGGTATTGGAGGGTTTACAGACTGTGCTGGAAAGGGAGTATAGTTTCTCCTCTGAACAGGCATATTTTGACTGCCTTTTTGACCCTGTAGTATCAGGGAAACATCTTCCTCTTTCTTTTTATGGACCCTCCTGGGGTTGTTCCCATAATTTTTAGACTGGATGTGATCAGCAACAGCTTTGAGTGCAGGTAGGTCTTGAATCTTTCCGGATTTCAATCCCATCTCAGCCATCTCCCCATGTTTGACCATTTCAGAAAACGGTTTGCTGATGCCGGCTAAAACTCTCTCATAGAAGGGAGCTTCTTGTATGTCTATAAATGTCATGACCATTTCTGATTCGGTCATGGAAGGATTCACTTGGGCAGCCAAGCATCTCCACCTCTGGGCATACTCTCTGAAAGACTCGTTAGACTGTTTTTTGATCTTGGTAATTTAGTACCAATCATGAGCCATTTGAGTTTGAAAGTTGTATTGAGTGAGGAAGGCATGTGCTAGCTCTTCTCAGCTGTGGATTTTGGAGTTGTCTAATCTTGTGTATCATGAACGGGCTTCTCCAGTTAGACTCTTTTGGAATAATTGCATTCTGAGCTTTTCATCCTCTGCATAAGATCCAAGTTCTCCAATAAATACCTTTAAGTGTGTATAAGGATCTCCTAACCTGTCATATTTTTCAAAGTCAGGAGTTTTAAACTTGTCTGGATAATGGACACCAGGAAAAATACATAGATCAGCATATGAAACACTCCCGTGTGTTCCCATTCCTTTGATAGTGCGAAGGGTCTCTTCCATTTGGAGGACTTTCTTTTTGATGTCACCAGTGTCTGGGTCTCCAGTGGGATGGGCAGCATCATGAGTTTTGTTGGTAATATCCAACTGTACCGGACTCCCTCCTTGGATGGAGGATTCAGCATGTACGGGTATTTTCTGACCCTGTGTAGACTAGTGTAGTTCTTTGAGCAGAACAGCCAAATCTGCAATTTGTTTGCTTAATCCGTCGAATTCTTTGCAAGAAACTAGATTAAGTTCAGTCTGGTCGGATGACGACATAATTGACTGTAGGCCTGTTGCCTTTTTTGGATTTTGAACGTGTAGTAGGCCCGATTGACTCCCTGCGAAAGACTTGCAGAGTTTAGTCCTTAGGGAAGGTGAATATTAATATGCAATGTGGTGAGTCCATTTTAGGAATTTTATCCTGCAAAAACGGATGTCAGCTGTTTGTAGCATGTATGTATATGTGTACACATTCCTTCATATTTCTCATTACATGGAGATAGATATGTCATGAAATTGTGTAATTTAAAATGAGAGCATGAAGAGACTTTCCTCCGTTTTGGGTTTATCAGAGGCTGACCTATCTTAGATTACTCTCGCGGCTTTTTGGCATAAAGGTTCCCAAATCATCGCAATCTACTTGACGGGATGTTAATCCGGTCTTTCAACTGGAGCGAAATTGGGTGGTGGTGCCTTTCCTGAGCCTCGGAGAATCAGGCTTCTCACGAGTCCAGTAATCAAACACCGACGGGGTAGCCTCCTGGTGGAGGGACCACACAACATACATTCACATACATCGTGTCTCACCGTATGAAATGATGACATGCGTGAAGCACTAATATCATAAGTAGTTTATAGTGCAAGGCACTAACATCACAGGCAGTTTATAGTGCAAGGCACTAAATAAACAAGACATGCATTCGTACACATTCATCCAATGTAAATATAACATCCACACACAAGCAGATAACAATTTTGAAAAGATTGAAATAGCGGCTTAAGTCCTCTTACTGGAGTCCCCAGCAGAGTCGCCACCTGTCGACGTCGGGATTTTTAGATGTCCCTTTCCGTTACTTGTTCTTTGGTGTTCTCATTTTAGGTGAGATTTGTTTGAAAAAACAAGTGAAAAAGGTCCGACATGTATAATGTCGACGATGGACTGTTAAGAGTCGCCAGTTGGTTTTTTAAATGGTTGTATCAACACAACCGAGAAAAGGTTTGCACATTGACCCAGTGATGTGACACCGCTATACGGGTCGGTGAAACCGAGATTCATTTAGGGTCCGGGGACTTGGTTATGCGGGGGGAAGGTGTTAGGCACCCCCCGACATCCATGTTACCACGGTGAACGCCTCTTTTCAAGAAACTATTATCTGAATGTGTGTGTGTGAGAGAGAGAGAGTTAATGTGTTGTTATTTGAAAGTGGTACGAGGCCTCGTTCGCACCTATATACGCAGGGTTTGAATTTATGTAAAAATTCAATTTTAGCAAGATATGGCAATGATGTTTTATAAAAGAGGTTTTTTCAAACCCTGTCGCTCAATAGTAATTGAGGCCTTTTGCACTCCCATTTTATTAAATGCGCGGCTTGGTTGATTTTATTTGACGGCTGCGAAGCATCCGTACGAAAGTAATGTACAAAATAATGCCGACTTCCTCATGGGTATGGAAACCATCTGAGGAAATTTAGACACCGCAGAATAACTTACAAGCTGCTTACAGCTGAAAATGTCCATCACGGGAACCGAATCTAGATCCAATGGGATGAATCTGTGATCACATGATTCCTAGGCTTACATGATACCGTAATTTGTATGAAAGTAGTAAGCAGGTATATATATAAAAGCCGTAAATATATATATATACAGACATGATCACCAACCACGAAGAACCTCCATGGGGGATCAGAAATGTAAAGAAAGCTGTTAAAAGCCATCAACCGCCACAGAGGAAACTCTAGGCGGGATAAAACATAGATAAAGCTATAAAAACGATCAACCACCACGAAGTAAACTCCAGGTGGGACAAAATATATATATATATATATATATATATATATATATATATATAAAGCATGTAAACGCACTGGATATAAAATACAGGCTCACCGAACAGAGTTCGATAGCAGTTCATATATATAAGTATATATATATATATATAAAAGCGAGTAAACGCACCAAATGTAAAATCCAGGCTCATCGAACGGAGTTCGACCACAGTTCATATATATAAGTATATATATATAAGAAAACAATTAAACGCACCAAACCGAGGTTTAGGCTCATCGAACAAAGTCTGACACACAGTTAATATATATAAGTATATATATATTAAAGCAATAAACGCACCAAACCGAAGTTTAGGCTCATCGAACAAAGTCCGACACACAATTGATATATATAAGTATATATATTAAAGCAATAAACGCTCCAGACCGAAGTCTAGGCTCAACCGAGGCATAACTCGGTAATGTTAGTCAATATATATGTAAATATATATATATAAGATATATATACATATATAGACTGAAATGAAACCACGGACCGAAGTCCGGGCAAAAGCAAGCAACACGACTCTCAACGTGTAGAAGGGTGTGTGCAAAGATGAAGAGAAAGACTCTAAAGTGTGTGAGAAGGCTTACAGCTGACTGCTAGAAAAGGCTTTTATATCTTTAGAGTGGGTAAACACTGGCTTTTGTAGGTACAAAAGAGGGCTGTATATGAGCTCACAGGTGTTTAAAGTGGGAAAATACACTGTATGGCAAGTGTAGAGCGAATTCTGCAGGGTTTCCAAGTCTCTTTTCTCTTAAAAATCAGCACCCCAAGCCTCTCAGCCGTAGGTGTACCAGAGGCGGGTCGGGTCGGCCCGGTTTGGTCAGGTCGGGTTGTCTCGAAATACGTGCACGCGGGCACTGTAATGTCCACTCAGTTTTTTTAAAGTGCAATCCGGGCATCCGTTTGAGGTATACAGGACCTATTTCAGACCGTCGTTGTCAAGAGTTTGTACAATGGCATGGGATTAGAGTTTGTACGAAATCTTTGAAGATGGGATGGTGCCCTCCGGTCTTCAAGCTTCAACTTTCATCCGTTACCCCGCACAATAGCAACTCGGGATTGGTTAGCCTTGTGGGCCGTTGTTGCATAGATGTGTTGAGACGAGTTGGCGTGGCATCGTGTTGGTTAGATGACGATGTTGTCCCTTACTGGTGTTATTGTCGGGTTGGGTCGATAAAGCAGACGTTGCTCAGCTTCGCTGGGATTGGACTACTGCAATTGGTTGAAAGTCCTCATTGTCATCTTTGAGGTGTGTCTGTCTTCTCGATGTCATCGCCGGGCTGATACAATGTATCTCGTTGTGAGCGCCGAGATTGAAGCTGGTTGCACTTGTAACAAGCATTTTCGGGGTTAATGCCGAAATTGCTTTCCTTGGGGCTATCACCAAGGTTGGAGGCTATTCCCATGTTTAGGGCTGAGACTGGATACCTCGGGGTTATCTCTGAGATTAATCGGTCTTCTCCGGTGTGTGTTCCGGTATTGATCTGCATGCCTCGGGGTTCTCCAAGATTAGAATGATTACTCCCAGATTGCGATCTGGGGTTGATGCTTAACCTTCGGTAGTATCCGGTATGGTTGTGGATTGTCTTTCAGGGTTCTCCCATAAAAGACGAATCTGCCTTCCTGCAATGTTAGTGTCCGTAGTACAGAAAATTTCGAGTGTCTACATGCTGGAAATATGAATTTGTCCACCTTAACCAAAATATCTTCCACAATTCTTCTTGGATACGTTACCGATCTATCTGCTAACTGCAATGATATGTTCGTAGTCTTTGGAGCTGGTAAACCCAATTCGGTATAAACAGATAATGGCATGAGGTTTACACTTACTTCCAAGTCACACAAACACTTTTTGAAGGCCATGTTACCGATCGTGCAAGGTATAATAAAACTCTCCAGATCCTTCAACTTTGGAGGTAACTTTAGCTATAAAACTGCGCTGCATTCCTCCGTCAATGCCACAATTTTGTAATCTTCTAACTTTTTCTTCCTAGACAGAATACCCTTCATGAATTTGGAATAACTAGGCATTTGCTCTAGGGCTTCTGCGAAAGGAATATTTATTTGAAGTTTCTTGAAAACTTCCAAAAACTTGGCAAATTGCTTGTCTAATTTCTTTTTTTGGACCCTCAGCTAAAACGGTGGTGGAGGATACACAACTGGCTCAACATCTGACTTGCTCTTGTCCCCTTGCTTTTCATCATCTTGTTTCTTTGCAACCACTTTGTCTTCATTTTCTTTGACATCTTTCTTAGCTAAATTTTCTGCACTTTTCCTTTTAAGATGCTTTCCACTCCTCAAAGTGATTGCTTGACACTGCTCATGATTTCCCTTCGGATTCTTTTCTGTGTCACTAGGTAGAGTCCCTTGCGACCTATTATTCAATGCTAAGGCAAGTTGTCCCGTCTAATTTTCTAAGTTTTTGATGGCCACTGCTTGTGTTTTCATCATCGCCTCATTTCCCGATATATATTTCAACAAATGCTCTTCTAAGTCTATCTTATTCTCTTGATGCAGAGCTACTTGTTGATGCTGATTTTGAAACCCCAGGGGATAAGAAGGTCATAGAGCCTGCTAATTTTGATTGTTACTCCACAAAAAGTTGGGATGGTTCCTATTCCCCAGGTTGTAGGCATTTTGATACATGTTCTGCGGAATCCTATTGTAGATGCCCACAAACTGAACCGATACTGGGTTGATAGCACATTATTATGTAGGATGTTCTCCTGCACATAATCGCAAACATATGCCACCTGCTGTAGTTGTGCACCTGTCAGAGTATCCATTTTCTTTGATAAGGCTAAAATATGTGCCGCCAACGCTGTTACCCCATCTACCTCTAATACCCAAGCTACCTTGGGCTGTGTCATCCTCGCTGTAGGCCACTGGTAGTTATTAGCTGCTATAGTTTCAATTAACTCATATGCCTCCTCATAACTCTTTGCCATAAACGCTCCACCTAAAGTTGCATCTATGCTCGTCCTGAGATTCCCATTCAACCCATTGTAAAACGTATTCATCTGCAGCCATTTGGGTAGTCCGTGATGAGGGCACTTCTTGAGCAATTCCTTGTACCATTCCCATGCCTCATATAAAGACTCCTCATGTTGCTACTCAAACATGGTGATCTCATTTCTCATCTTTGCAGATTTGGCTGGTGGAAAGAACTTAGCCAGGAACTTCTTAGCAAGGTCATCCCAAGTAGTTATTGATCCCGATAGTAGAGAATGTAACCAACTCTTCGCCTTATCCCGCAAGGTGAACGGGAATAAGCGAAGTCTGACTACTTCATCCGACACCCCAATGTATCTGAAAGTGTCACATATCTCCAAAAAGCTGACTAAGTATTCATTCGGATCGTCGTTGGCTAGTCTCCCAAACTGAACTGAGTTCTAAATCATCTGAATCATCCCAGGCTTGATCTTAAAAGTATTTACAGCAATCGTCGGCCTGGTGATACTCGACTGAAGCTCAGTCACTTTAGGAATAGCAAAACCCCTTAGCGCTTTTTGATCTTCTGCAGCCATTGTTTCTTCTTTCTCAGAGTTCTCAAAGTTTTCCCTTGTGTCTTTAATCCACTTACTTAGCCTTTGAAACCATTTTTCGATATCGCCCTCGAAAGGAAGCAAGTCTGGTTTCTTAGACCGAGTTTGCATAAACTGACTCCAAGAACCTGTAACAAGAGAGAACAAAACAAAAGAAAAAAATGTTTAAGTAAAACTGAACTAATTAAACTGATATTGAAAAATATTAAAATCAATATTAAATCCCCGGTAACGGTGCCAAAAACTTGTTGGTCGAAATCTAATTACGCTCACACGCAAGTGCACGTGGTCAACAAGTAATATAATGATAAGTTGAATATCGTTCCCACAGAGAATAGTATGAAATTAATCTAACAACTATCAGCTTTATATTAATCCAAATTTTATTAAACTATCCAAATCAATGATTACAACTATTAAAAACTAAAAATATGAAAGTACCAAGCAATCAACTCAACTAAAAACCTATAATTTCAAGCAAATAATGGAGAATTAGGCTTACAACTTCACTTTAAGTCTCACTCTGATTATTATACCTTAATTCAGTTCAAATCACAATCCCAGTATATTAATCAAGAACACTTAAGTAGAATTAGCCATCTCTCGACGCACTAATACCATATTAACTTAAATCCACAAATTAGATAGAATTAAGCTAAACACCCTAATAAACTAATTCACTATATCTCTATGTGAATTACAATCAAATAAGGTTTAAATCCAAATTCTCTATCCGATTACATATGATACTAAGCATATCTTTACCCTAACATTCATCAAGATTCCATTCAATCACATAATACTAGAACACGTGCTAAAGTGATTAAGTCTAGATTCATATATCATCTCTCGAGTCCATACAAATCCACACAGAATTGGTGATCAAGCAATTCATAAATTAAAGCACAAATCACAATTGATAAACTGAATGATAGATTATCAAACTGAAATTAAGGCTACATAATCATCGTTTAACCATAAAGATCCATCATAAGCCTAATAAGTAAATTAGTTCATCACAAATGAAATAAACACCGAAATCATAAAAGAATCCATAATCCAAATTATAATAATTGAATTGATGAAGTAGAATGAATACAAAATCACCCTTCTTCTTCTCTTCAACTTGCAACTTTTGTGACTCTGATCTCTAATCCTTCCTCCAATGCAAATTGCTCCAATTTAGGGCTTCAAATTGTTAATTGATTGTCTGTTGTTAATCTACCTATGTTGTTATCTTAATCTCCCTATGTTGTTATGTTAATCTTTAGCACAAGACACATATTTAGTCCATAAACTGACGTCCAATAGAGTCCCAAACCATGCCAACTTCCTTCCTTCATACCACTGTAGCATTACACTTGAAACAGGATTCTTGGTCTTGCCCCATACCTCCGCCCCGACGAGGGTTTTTCCTCCATAAAGGCCAGCCCCGGCGAGGGGTCCTTCTGTTCTTGGTTAAGTACCCCCACCCCGGCGGGGGGTTATTATGCAGAAGTCCAATTTTTGCTCATTTTATGCCCAATTTCGCCACGAAACCACCTTTTAAGCCACAAATGCTACGCCACCACACCTAAACTGTGACGCTCCCAAAATTAGGTATACATCACCTATCTTGAGTCGTCAAATGCATGGTACAGAATTCAAATACAACTTAATAATACAACTGTCGTGTACAATACGACAAAATATAAACTGTGAGTTTGAATACAAATATTGTCTTCTAGAGAGTATCCATACTCAAAAGGAGTCCTCATTACAATTATTATCACACTATTTCACAGAATAGTGAGGACTACTAATGCACCATCTAGGACTATCACTCTGTTCCCCGACTAGTCCTAGCTATATTCTCATTTCCTGAAGAGAACAGTGAAAGAAAGGGTGATCTCAACTAGCCCAGTAAGAAATATTATGACTAAGATAATGCAGAATAAACTATCATTAGTCTTCAACAGTGTTAAACTGATAAAATATAACAAACATTAAGTTTAACTGCAGCGGAACAAGCAATCCATTAGAAGAGTCAAGTAGGGAATAAAATCTACTATCTTCTATGATTTAAAAGGTTTTTCATAACTTTTATCGCTGGGACTCAGCTTAATAAATAATCCACATCATCAAATCACCCATGCACTACGACCAAGGATATTCTTTAGTATCACGACCACGAATTATCCATGCACTACGGCTAAAGATAATCATGTTTTCATCAACGGTCCTGATCATGCCATAAAATAATTCATCTTTGCACTACGGCCAAAGAGAATCCATAGCCATCATCATACCAAAAGCTGTCCATCAATGCACTACGGGCCAATGAGGACTTTTTCCACATCATTTGTAACATTACGGTCATGATTACACCGAATAATCCCTTGTCATAATCATACCAAGTCCATCTATGCACTACAGGCCACAGATGACTTTCAACAAAATACAAACATGAGGATGATGACAATGATATAAGAATTCAATAAAACAAGTTCAAGAATTAATTTATCTAGGAACTGATAACGTCCAAATTGTCAACAAGATACTGCTTTGTAGAGTAAAATTCAAGAATGCTCAGAAGAATATTTCCAAGAAAAGATACTGGATGAAGCGCAAATATCAAGGATATTTCACTAATTTCATGGAGTATAGAAGTCAAAGTTTTAACCAAGTGAGTATAATAAAGAATGGAATAACAAAAGAAATCACCATGCATGCGATAGACTGCACAGGCAGGTTATTCCAACAAAATAATAAATAACGGAACCAGGTCCGGCATAAAATGCACAGACAGGATATTCCAACAGAATAATAAAGAATGGAACCAGGTCCGGCGTAAAACACACAGACAGGATATTCTGACAGAATAATAAATAATAGAACCAGGTCCGGCGTAAAACGCACAGACAGGATATTCTGACAGAATAATAAATAATGGAACCAGGTCCGGCGTAAACGCACAGACAGGATATTCCGACAGAATAATAAAGAACAGAATAATAAAAGAATTTCACCATGTATGCGGTACTTCGCATAAACAGGTTATTCCAACATAATAATAAAGAATGGAATAACAGAAGAATTTCACCAAGTATAGGGTAATCTGCGTATACATGTTATTCCAACAGAATAATAAATAATAGAATAACAGAATTTCTCTTCATGAATACAAAAGAAATAATAACCCTTACGGTTACAACAAATAATATCCCTTACCTTAGAAAGAAGAGTACTGGATATAGGAGTAGTGAAGTAGCAGAACACTTTTCTTCTTTCTCTCTATAGTTTCTCTCTCTAGAGTTTTAGTTAATTCATAAGAAATAATGAAGGAATGAGCTTCTATTTATAAAAAATGGACTGCATAGTAACTAACTCATGAACGGTCTAGATTGATTTACTTTAATCTGACGGTCCATATTTAAAGCAAAATCTTTTAAATAAAATATAATATATTCTATTTATAATCTAATAAAGCGAATAACTTTATAAAATATTTTACTATGCAAATACTATGCAGGCGCTATGCAAACACTATGCATAATAAAATATAATATATTCTAATTATTGTCTAATAAAACAGATAACTTTATAAAAGTATTTTATTATATATAAAAAGATTTTACTATTAGCCAAATAAAATGAATAACTTTATAAAAGTATTCTGTTTTATATAAAAAGTTTTTCTGTTTTATTACATAAATAATACCAATAAAACAAAAACTGAGTGACTTATCACATAAACATCAATAATCAATACCATGTGCTACTATGCAACCACACGCTTTACTGTACTTTTACTACTGAGTAGTTCAACAGTATTAACGGTAAAACTTCAGCCGTTATTTTCATAAAATATTTTTGTCGTTTTCTCAATCCGACAATAATTTAGTTGTGGAGTCCACCAATAATTGTGTCGTCATACGAATATTCCCCGACAAAAATAATATTCCCTGACCAATCAAATATTATATAACCACTTGCTTACTTTACAAAATTTATAAATATTACCCACAACTATAACATTACATCAAATCAACACCATAATAAAAAAAATTATTTCGAGAAAATTAAATCTTTATTCATAAAATCTGGGGTCTCACAATCTCCCCTCCTTATAAAATTTTGCCCTCGAAATTTACGTACGTACCTGGTATGCCGAACAGGTGAGGATACCTTGACGTCACTTCAAATTCTAACTCTTGCGGTATAACCTTTGAGCGTCGAATATGATCCTTCTTATCCAAGATGTTAACATGTATCTTCTCATACATTAAATCTTCTGCAATCTCGTCTAGTTTTAATTCAATAATGTGGTTCAGGTCGTCCACATATTTATGTAACATCGATACGTGAAAAACGTTATGAACATGCGACATACTTGGCGATAAAACGAGTCTATAGGCCACAGTTCCTACTCGATCAAGGATTTCAAATGGGCCAATTAAATCGAGGGTTGAGATTTCCTCTCTTCGTCGATTCTTGCTTTTAGAATAACGCCCTCTTGAACCTTCTTCTTCACATTCATCAGCTCTGAGTATGTAGCTTAAGCGGCTTTAACTTTATCAATTAAAGTCGATTCTACTCGTATTTTTGTTATCTTCACGTGGGTTCGTATATTCGCACTTGTAACCGTATACGATCTTCTACTCAACGCGTTAGCTACCACGTTCGTACTTCCACGATGATATTAAATGGTACGATCGTAATCTTTAACAGCTCGAGCCAACGTCTTTGGCGCATGTTACGTTCGTTTTAAGTAAAGAAATATTTGAGGGTTTAAGAAATGGGTTTTGTACTGGGGTCAATACAAAATTCGATTTCACGCTCTAAAGTAAGCCAAGAAGTCTTCAAGAATACGTCAGAAAATTTATTAACAATAGAAATATCATTCAAAACTGTGACTCTTATCCAAGACTTGGATAACACGTCACATTGATACCTATCAACTTGCCATCGTCATTCACAACGTCTCCTACGGAAAGTCTGGCTTCGGTGCATCCCACACAAGGAAGTCAACAACGAAAGAATCGGGGCTCTTTACTTATGGCTTGATATGACAATGATTGACTTTAGTGGTTTGGTTACTTTGAATTCGTATAACAGGTTGGTTAGGAGTATGAAAGCTAACAACCTTACAAAAAGCATGATGAGTAGTTAACCAATCGTTTCCAAAAATCACATCAAAGGCAAGTATTTTCAAAGAGATAAGATCTACAGGTAACGTGAAAGTGTTGATTTGAACAAGATTTATAAATAGTGGAGGTAACGAAGGTTTCTACTAACGAAGTTTTAACCAATAAGTCAAAGTCTAACTTCTCCGGAGTTAAATTTAAACGTTGAGCGCAAGCAAGAGAGATAAAAGAATAGGTAGAACCGGTATCGAATAAGGCATAGACTTCGCAAGAATTTATAATTAACTAACTCGTGATAACTTTGTTCGATTCTTCGTCACGAAAAACGCTATCCCTTAAACTACTGAATTTGACTTGTTCGGGACAGTCTTTGGTGTCGTCATTACCACTAGAATTGACTTTCGCTATAGGGCATATTCCACCCTCAACTGCTTCGTCGTACTCCTGCTCCATGATCTAAATCATTAGCCTTCGATCCATATCGAATTGGGATTGACCGCAATGTATAGGGTAATTCAAAACTCGATGTTGGGTTCTCCCAATTGCTGTTGAAAAAGAGAAATACATATCATCTATTCTAGCTTTCTTGGATCGGACTTCTCTTTCCACAATATCAACGCGTCGTGTGGCTTTTATCCATGCATCTTTCATTCTCACTCGTTCAGTTGTTTCTTCTTTCAGCTGCTCCTTGACATTTGAATTCTCATATTCCAGCTTTAATATCGTATACTCTGCCAAAGAGCGCTCCTGTTCAGCTATCGCACTTTGGTAATACAATTTTGAATTGTTACATTCCTTTGCTCCATGATCGCCTTCCGATCTTCGGCATGCTCTTCTAACTCATGAATACGATTTTGCACTTCTACATTTTGATCAATAAGTTCTTCTAATAAATCCTTCTCAGGTTCCTCTTCTTCCTCACTCTCAGTTGCTACCTTTGCGACTAGCTTGAGTGCAACTTTTAATTCCTCAATCACCACATGGATATCTCTAATCACATTATCTTGGTTGGAGATTAGAGGTGTCTCCACGGTCTCATGTGCTCCATTGCTATTCTCAACATTCTCGGATGTCATTTTTAAATACTGCAGCAAAACAAGGGTTAATTAACCTATCACATAGTATCCCTATACTCTAACCGACCAATTAAATACCAAATAAACTTAGATAGGTCATACTAGCGAAGGAATTACCTGTCTCTCCCCTCCTAGTTCTATTCTCACATCCTAGCCAGGGATCATATCCCTAAGCTTTGATACCAACTGTGACTCCTCCAAAATTAGGTATACATCACCTATCTTGAGTCGCCAGATACATGGTACAGAATTCAAATACAACTTAATAATACAACTGTTGTGTACAATACGACAAAACATAAACTGTGAGTTTGAATACAAATATTGTCTTCTAGAGACTATCCATACTCAAAAGGAGTCCTCATTACAATTATTATCACATTATTTCACATAATAGTGAGGACTACTAATGCACCATCTAGGACCATCACTCTGTTCCCCGACTAGTCCCAGCTACATTCTCATTTCCTGAAGAGAAAAGTGAAAGAAAGGGTAAGCTCAACTAGCCCAGTAAGAAATATTATGACTAAGATAATGTAGAATAAACTATCATTAGTCTTCAACAGTGTTAAACAGATAAAATATAACAAACATCAAGTTTAACTGCAGCTGAACAAGCAATCCATTAGAAGAGTCAAGTAGGGAATAAAATCTACTATCTTCTATGATTTAAAAGATTTTTCATCACTTTTATCGTTGGGACTCAACTTAATAAATAATCCACATCATCAAATCACCCCTGCACTACGACCAAGTATATTCTTTAGTATCACGACCACGAATTATCCATGCACTACGGCTAAAGATAATCATGTTTTCATCAACGGTCCTGATCATGCCATAAAATAATTCATCTTTGCACTACGGCCAAAGAGAATCCATAGCCATAATCATACCAAAAGCTGTCCATCAATGCACTACGGGCCAATGAGGACTTTTTCCACATCATTTGTAACATTACGGTTATGATTACACCGAATAATCCCTTGTCATAATCATACCAAGTCCATCTATGCACTACAGGCCACAGATGACTTTCAACAAAATATAAACATGAGGATGATGACAATGATATAAGAATTCAATAAAACAAGTTCAAGAATTAATTTATCTAGGAACTGATAACGTCCAAATTGTCAACATGATACTGCTTTGTAGAGTAAAATTCAAGAATGCTCAGAAGAATATTTCCAAGAAAAGATACTGGATGAAGCGCAAATATCAAGGATATTTCACTAATTTCATGGAGTATAGAAGTCAAAGTTTTAACCAACAGAGTATAATAAAGAATGTAATAACAAAAGAAATCACCATGCATGCGATAGACCGCACAGGCGGGTTATTCCAACAGAATAATAAATAACGGAACCAGGTCCGACGTAAAACGCACAGACTGGATATTCTAACAGAATAATAAAGAATAGAACCAAGTTCGGCGTAAAACGCACAGACAGGATATTCCGACAGAATAATAAATAATGGAACCAGGTCCGGCGTAAAACGCACAGACAGGATATTCCGACAGAATAATAAATAATGGAACCAGGTCCGGCATAAACGCACAGATAGGATATTCTGACAGAATAATAAATAACAGAATAATAGAAGAATTTCACCATGTATGCGGTACTTCGCATAAACAAGTTATTCCAACATAATAATAAAGAATGGAATAACAGAAGAATTTCACCAAGTATAGGGTAGTCCGCGTATACAGGTTATTCCAACAGAATAATAAATAATAGAATAACAGAAGTTCTCTTCATGAATACAAAAGAAATAATACCCCTTACGGGTACAACAAATAATATCCCTTAACTTAGAAAGAAGAGTACTGGATATAGGAGTAGTGAAGTAGCAGAACACTTTTCTGCCTTCTCTCTATAGTTTCTCTCTCTAGAGTTTCAGTGAATTCGTAAGAAATAATGAAGGAATGAGCTTCTATTTATAAAAAAATAGATTGCATAGTAACTAACTCATGAACGGTCTAGATTGATTTACTTTAATCTGACGGTCCATATTTAAAGCAAAATCTTTTAAATAAAATAAAATATATTCTATTTATAATCTAATAAAACGAATAACTTTATAAAATTTTTTACTATGCAAACACTATGCAGACATTATGCAAACACTATGCATAATAAAATATAATATATTCTAATTATTGTCTAATAAAACTGATAACTTTATAAAAGTATTCTGTTTTATATAAAAAGATTTTACTATTAGCCTAATAAAATGAATAACTTTATAAAAGTATTCTGTTTTATATAAAAAGCTTTTCTGTTTTATTACATAAATAATACCAATAAAATAAAACTGAGTGACTTATCACATAAGCATCAATAATCAATACCATGTGCTACTATGCAACCACACGTATTACTGTACTTTTACTACCGAGTAGTTCAACAGTATTAACGGTAAAACTTCCGCCGTTATTTTCATAAAATATTTTTGTCGTTTTCTCAATTCGACAATAATTCCATTGTGGGGTCCACAAATAATTATGTCGTCGTACGAATATTTCCCGACAAAAATAATATTCCCCGACCAATCGAATATTATATAACCACTTGCTTACTTTGCAAAATTTGTATATATTACCCACAACTATAACATTACATCAAATCAACACCATAATAAAAAAAATTATTTCGAGAAAATTAAATCTTTATTCATAAAATCTGGAGTCTCACATAAACACAAAACAACAATAAAAAAGTAAAAATGAACATAAATATACAGAATTAACATAGTTTATGCTCGAATTAGAGGCCGATTCGTAGGTATAAAACCCACTCATCAGCTCCCGGACATAGGTGAGCCAATCTACCATCATCACGATAGGCACCATGTCAGCTAGGAACTAGGTAGCACGGGTCTGAGCCCTAATGGTGCAGGGAGTCCACCACCGATGAAAAAAGTTTTGAGTACAAAGGTCATCTGACAATGTAAATCCATCCAAGTCCATCAGGGGAATATCTGTGATAGGCTGGGACAAAGGCTATGAACGTCGCTCAGGAGGAAGATGAGGAATATGAATCTCTCTTATGATGCATCTGATAGCATGCTCTCCTAAGTAATATCCCAACCTCCCTCGGTCAAGAAAGGAATCTGATGGGTAGACAATGCATACTCAACTTTTGTAGGGAAGCCATCCTCAAAACCTACTGTCAGGAAATCTGGAGTATAAGGTACCGAGGTGACGACATCAAGAATCAGCAGTTCCAGCTGTAAACGATAGTGAGTAAAGCCATCTGCCACAGGGACCTCAACCAAGGTAGAATGGTGCCATTGGTGTCCCCGCGGATATGTATCCAAGCCTAAGGTTATAACTGAACGAATGCAAGGAAGTCTCTCATAAGCCCAAACTGAAAAGACAACAATCAACTACATCAGTCCATATATCAAAAATACCCGAAGGTGGGAAATGAAAAACTCATTAAAGCTACTCACCAGTAGAAATGGGTAGAAACCTAGCCAAGGCTCTGTAAAGCCCTCTGAGCGCAGACGCATCCCGCGAAGGAAATACGCAAAGGTAAAGGATCCCCAATCAAAATCCCCTATGCCATCTACCTCGCGAAGAGCACCGACTAAGGAAAATGAGATAGTCGAGGAGTTCTTTGCAATTAAACAACCCTTGATGATAGTCAAAAAGAAACGTCTCAAAATGCAATCTCTCTCCCTCTGATCATCAGGAGGAGGATCTGATAAAGCGCCATTGGCAGCATCAATGCTCAGAGGTTCGGAACGAACGACCCGATCCTTAAGGGTAGATGGAGAAATCCTCAGTAAGGATCGAACAACAACAGGGGAAATATCCGCCGCCAATGGCTACAGTTCGTAATTTTTTGATAAAAGAGCCAATTGTTATGAATTTTTGAAATTTCAACATATTGGAAATTATAATTAAATTATTAGAATTTTTTTTGAGCTGAAATATTTTTATAAAAATCTTATGATATCGTTTTAGAATTTCCTGGGAAATTTTGGTGAATTATTGAAAAATAGAAGTATTTATTATATTTTGAAGCTATTAAAGTTAGTTTAAAAATAATGGAAATCTATCGAAATTTCTATGTAGGATGGAAAATTAAGAAACTTGATGGAAACTTTTATAATATTACTTCAGAATTACTGGAATTTTTTGGAGAATTATTAAAGAGTATAAATATTTATTGCATTTTAAAGCTATTTAAAGTTAGTTTAAAAATAGTGGCAATTCTTAGAAATTTCTATGATGGAAAATTATGAAATTTGGTGGAAAATCCTATAATATTATTGTAGAATTTTTGGAAAGTTTGGGAAAATTATTGATGAGTAGAAGTAGTTATTGAATTTTTAAACTATTTAAAGTTAGTTTAAAAATTAGTGGAAATTCATAAAAAAAATTCTATGAATTAGTGGATATACATGAAGTGATTACTCAAATATGTCAAATTTTTAGTATTATGTGAATCGATTGTGAGCATGATTATGGTGTGAACGATGTGCAACTACGTGATTATACATGTTTTGGTGGAACTTGAAATTCTGTAAATATACCGTATAGAATGTATGATGCATATAAAAACGCATATTATGAGATGTATGATGCATATTTAGATGCATTGCATAAGATTTAAGATGCATGTATATCATACATAGTATGAAGAATATAACGCATGACTGAAATGCATAACATGTATGAAACGTGAAGCATGAAATGTGAAAACTGTTAGACATACAGATCCTTTGTGCTCATCATTGCAAATATCTTATTTGCAGATAAAAGAAAGAATTAACAGACGACCACGAAAATAAAGAACCGAGGTGTTTAGAAAATGAGCAAATGTTGTTTTTCCTTGGTTAAATGTGAAATTTGTCGAAATGCCTTATTGTATTAAAAATGTAAATGAAGCAAATGATAATAAACTTGAAGTTTTCGAATAACAGATATTCGTTTTGAAATGGAATTTTTAGCTTTACCTTTTATGACACCCTAAAATCCAGGTACTCCATTCCCACAGGATATGGTGCTCACTATCCAAAACAATTACATCTAACTACCCATAATAAAGGATAAAGCATAACCTAAATAACTTAAGCAATAATCTTCCCCATTAAAGGGTTACATCAATAAAAATAATCCCAGATAAACAAACTTTAAACTATTACATAAGTTTGCGGAACACATCACAAAATAACATAAGTCTTATAACATAATTTTATTCAAATAAAATCACATAAGTCTTCAACACTTGGACATCTTGCCCTTTCCTTTGCTAGAAGATGGCTCATCAACTCTTTCAACTTTAGCTGCAGTGTTAATTACAAGAGTGAGCAAACAATTGCTCACTAATATAAAGAATAATAATAGTAACAACATGAGATAAAACAATGGCTACTGGATAATAGGGAACTCGTTCTGCGAATCAAGAATAGAGAACCGTTCAAGATTTATATATGAGGGTCTTAAGACCACAAACTATGTCCCCGATAATTAGGTATTATTACCTCAACCTTAACAGTCGTTTAGACTATACAGACCCTTTCTTACGTACTTAGGGGGATCAGCCCTTTGTACCATGTATTGTGCACAAACATCTAAATGTTACACGTACAAAATCCCCTATATTAGGGTTGTTCATCTCAGTTTGAATTTAGGATTTCCGCACTAAAGAAAGTTTAGTTTAGAACTAACTTATTAGTGGTTCTAGAATTTTAGAACACTATTCAATTGTAGATTAATTCAATCAATAAGAGTTTTATTGCCATTTGAAGGTTTAATGCTGTAATATAGAATTTAACAAAGTTATTTAAGTTAAAGATTGAATAACAACAATATACATTTGAGTAGACATGGTATTTATATGCAAGGTACTACATCCGGAAGAGTTAGGAAGATCTCATTTGAAATAATATATGCTTTGAATAGCAATAACAAAACTTAGGAAAATGAAACTCGCTCGATGTAACGAATCAAATTACAAGAGCCTGTATAATCATACACATGATAGAATCAATAGGCTTGCTCAACGTTAATATGAATTTTAGGAACTTGCACAATGATAAATTAGGAATAGAAAGCTTGCTTGACATAAAAGGATAATGTAGTTATGAAACTTGCATTCATTATAAAAAGAATGAAGTTAGAGAACTTGCCTCGTGTGTAAGCTACACAAGTATAATTACGTTCGCCAAACACCCTACATATACCATTAAGATCACAATATCAATTAGTTATATCAAAACTAACTTCATTGGTTTATTTCTCATTTTAGCCAAGTCTATAATTTTTATCTTAGGGTCTAATTACCCTAATCATTTACGTACCATCAAACTTAACTCTTAATTATATTATAGTACACCACATGGTAATTGCAAAATAAATTCCAATTCTCATGACATCACATTCCAAACTCTCAAAACTTATTAGTTCATAATTTATAGTTTCAACGTTGTGATTACAATATGTTATATCTTATAACATGTTTTAGGGTCATTAAAATAAGTTAAGTTCGCATTTCCAAAGTTATGTTGTTAACAGCTCAACACTGGGTCTGATTGACCACTGGCGCAGCCACACCATGGTTACCTTAGAGTCCGGCGCGCCCGCGCCCAGAGGCAGCGCGCCCACGCTTGGCACCAGAAATAGTTTTGTAAAAACTCGAACACAGTCTCTGCTCTAGGCCAAAAATTCGAATTTCACGATAACATGGATAACCCACACACTAAAAACTTAACTAAAGTCACATAGCATATACACATAATCCTTCTAACACCTAAAACAACTTACATAACCAAATTTAGAGGATTAAAACCTTGTTTTTACCAATTTCTTCATATTTCAACACTTTTATCAAATTTAATCGCCAAATCTTTGTTTCTTAACCAATTGGTACCATTCCAATTGCGTTGTTTTTGCTTCTTAGTGTACTACCATAATCTAACATCAATTTACAGATTATATCACATGTTGAGCATCAAATTTTGTACTTAAACCACCCATATACACACTGTTATTTATTTTTCTTCTTGCAAACCCAATTTCATGCATTTTGATGACCAATAATTGTGTATATATATTAATAATAACAGATTCTACAAAAACAACACACACACACACACACACACACACACACACACACATATATATATATATATATATATATATATATATATATATATAATCAATAACAATCCAACATACTTCCAATAACAATATCTAAACTAATAGTTAAAATTATAGTAGGTTATACCTTGATTTAGCAAAATGATTAGCAAACCCTTCTCTTCCTCTTAACAATCTCAGATAATTCTCTCTAGCTCTCACTCTCAACTTCCTCTGTGTTTTTCTTAGTTAGCCATAGGAAAAGAAATACATGTATTATAACTGGCTTTAGTCTCTCTCTCCCACGTTCGTCAGCTACAAACCCAACAGGTTGCGTCAGTTAAAATAAGCCAAAGGCCACAAGGCCATGTTTGGATAAACACAACTCCCCCCTATTAGATTATTTTTATATTATTTATATTATATAGTTTTATTTGTCACACATATAACCAATTTACATGACTTACAATTATAGTTCTAATAATTATAATTTTTATTATAATAATACTTAGGATTAATAAATTATTATACATCTAATTTAATTATTAAATTAGACTAGAACAACATTTCATTTTATTTAATTTATTTATTTCATTAAATCAAATCTTTAAATAATAAAATTACCATTAATCAATTTAGTTACTAAATTATTGCACCATAATTTCAGCAATTATTTATTTTTCTCAATAAATAAATTATTTAAAATATTTATTTAATTCAATAAATATTTAAATTAATTATAAAATTTCTCTATCGTTACATACTTCCCTCCTTAAAAGGATTATGTCCCCAGAATCACGACTCGATAAATTTATTCATCACATTCTTCCCTCCTTAACATGATTTTGTCCCCAGAATTGTTATACAAGATTAAACAAATAACTGAGGATAATTCTTCATCATAACATCTTCAAGTTCCCATATAGCTTCTTCAACATTGTGATTTTGCCAGATTACCTTAAAGAAGGTATCACTTTATTTCTTAGTACTTGCTCTTTCCTATCGATAATTTGAATAGGGACTTCTTCATATGACAAGTCTTTTTCAAACTGTAATGGCTCATATTCAAGAATATGCTTATAATTAGGATTATATGGCCTTAATACTGAGACATGGAAAATGTTATGTATATGTCCTAATTCTGGAGGTAAAGCTACCTCGTAAGCCACTTCACCAACTCGTCTCAGCACTTCAAAAGGTCCTATAAACCTAGGGCTTAATTTCCCCTTCTTGCCAAATCAAATTTTCCCTTTCAAGGAGACACTTTCAAGAAAACAAAATTACCGTTATCGAATTCCCAATTTTGTCAGTGTTGATCGACATATTTCTTCTGTCTATCTTGTGCGGCTATCAATCTTGCTCGAATCACCATGATGATTTCAATATTTTGTTGTACCAATTCTGGACCCAATAGTTGACGTTCATTTACCTCTTCCCAGCATAATGGAGTTCTATATTTCCTGTCGTATAACGCTTCGTAAGGCGGCATGCCAATACTCGCGTGATAACTATTATTATAGGCAAACTCAACCAATGGTAGATGGTCATCCCAATTTCTAATACATGCTCTGAGCATATCCTCCAATGTTTGGATGGTTCTCTCACTCTGTCCATCAGTTTGAGGATGATACGCTGTGCTCATTCTCAACTGTGTTCCCAAGCATTCTTGTAGTTGTTTCCAGAAGTATGATGTGAAACGCGGATCTCTGTCTGATACAATGGACACCGGAACACCGTACCTTGAAATAATTTCCTTCACGTACAGTTTTACCAACCGATCTAAGTTAAATCTAATTTTGATTGGCAAAAAGTGTGCCGACTTCGTCAGTTTATCGATGATCACCCAGATGGCGTCGTAACCTTGCTAAGTCGTTGGAAGACCTACCACAAAATCCGTTGTGATATGTTCCCATTTCTATTCCGGTATCTACAACGGTTGCAACAATCCGCTTGGTCTTTGATGTTCAGCTTTAACTTTTTGACTTGTTAAGCATTTCGTCACACACTCAGCCACGTCCTTCTTTATATTCTGCCACCAGAAATGATATTTGAGATCTTGGTACATTTTCGTACTTCTAGGGTAAATCGAATATCTTGAGTTATGAGCTTCACTCAGAATTTTCTCTTTAACTTCCGGTATTGTCGGAACCCAAACTCTACCTTCGAACCGAAGTAACCCTTCCAAATCAACTTTAAACTTGTTTTCCTCACCTTTAGATACTTTTCTTTTTTTCTCTTCGCAATTCCCATCCAGAAGTTGTGCATTCTTCACCTTATCTACCAACGTTAAATTGTTTCTCGTCTGGAATAATTTTTCGTCTGATTCTGTCGAATATTTAATTTCCAACTCCATCTTAGCCATTTCTAACACTAGCTTCTCCTGAGTAGTCAACATCATTATTTTCTCGTGTCCCTTTCTACTTAAGGCATCTGCAACAACATTCGCCTTTTCGGGATGATAGAAAATCTCGCAATCATAGTCTTTTATCAATTCCAACCATCTTCTTTGTCACATATTCAAATCTCTCTGTGACACCCCCAAATCCTGGTACTTCATTACCTCAAGATTTGATGTTCACGTAATCAAAACATTCATTTCTAACTACCCAATCATAATAGAATAGAATAATAAAAGAAAACATGCACATACAGGATTAAACTTAAATATAAATCTCCCAGGTTATCTAACCTTTACAAACATTCATTCATTCATGCGGAATAATTAAAATAACATTCATTACAATCTTTAAACAAATCTGAAAATAAACTATTCAATCTATTACAGGTCTTCAGCATTGTTTCATCTTTCCTTTCCCTTTACTGGTGTTAGGTACATCACCAGTTTCAACCTTAGCTGTAAGAAATTTTACAGGCAAGAGTGAGCAAACAAAGCCCACTTGAAATAATAGTAGATAAATCATTTAACTTTACATCATGTACCGACGTTAGGTTTAATAGAACTGAACAATAAATTCTATTACTTTCTAAAAACTTTAATCAATTACTGAGGGTCTAAAGACCACGAATCATGTCCACAGTTATAAGTAATTTTTCAACTTAAAACTTTAACAGTCATAGACTATAAGGACTTCACGTACTTAGGGGGATCAACCCTTCGTACAATGTATTGTGCACAATCATTTCAACGCTAAGCGTAACCTCTTATAAAAGAGTTGTTCTTCTCAGTATTTAGAATACAAGTCCGTACCAAAGTGAGTTTGGTTTGGATACATCACGGGGTAATTTAGAATTCAATGGTAATCAACTAAGGGTTAGTTGATTACAAACAACATAACTGTATACTATGAAATAATCATAGTTGAATTGATATTTATAAACTAACATCATGCTTTAGGAATAATTTAATGGCATAATCATGGAATAATCATAACATGCATCCTCATAAACCAATAGATACACGAGCTTAACCAACAATAAACAATCTAACTCTACGAAAGTGTAAAGTTAGCAATTTGTACAATTGAAATGGAATTAAAGCGATAATGTGTTTAACGAATTCAAACTTGCACAATGAAGTTTTGAGTTAGAGAACTTGCATAAGTATAACATAACAGTGAAAAGAAATCTTGCTGAATAATAAAGTAGCAAAGGTTAGGGAACTTGCCTCGCGTGTAGGTTAAACAATTACTATTCACGTTCACCCCAAGTCCTACACATACCATATGCATTGATAATACACATTAGCTACACTAACATTACCTTTATGAGTTCCTTTATTACTCTTAGTATAGCTACTAACTAAGTTTAAGTTTAAACACAGCACATCTTTCATGAACATTACATTTTAGCTTTATTACAACTACTTAAATGATCATGCCATTACACCACGTGTACATTAACAACTTGATATAACATCCTAATACATGTCCAACATGTTATCATTAAGTTATACTAATATCCAAAGGGTTGCACTTGCATTCGTGCATCCCGACGCCCTCCGATTGGCTCCAAATACACAACAGTCATAAAGATGACCATTTTGACTACTGTTACAGACCTCAAATAAAAAAACTTAAAGAATGAAAGTTGTAGGTCTACTCGTCCTCTTTCCAAATAATCTTGAATTACCTAAATCGGAGTTCGTATGAAAAAGTTATGGCCGTTTTACTACAGGAGGCCAAAACTGCCCAACTAGGCCACTTTTCTGGCACCGGGGCGCGGGACACGGTGTTGGGGCGCGGGACACGGTGCTGGGGCGCGGGCCACGGCACTGGGGCGCGGGCCACGGCGCTGGGGCGTGGGCCTCGGCGCTGGGGCGCGGGCCTCGGCGCTGGGGCGCGAGCCTCGGCGCTGGGGCGCCAGCAATGAACTGCTGGGCCGTGCCGCGGCGCGAACTGTCAGCGTCGACTGACAGCTTCGGCAGCCATGAAAGAAAAACCAAATTGGCCAAAAAGCTCGAATCTAATAGACTAGTTACACTCTATTTTGCACATAAACTTCATACAAACACATTGTGACAATTCATAACGTGTTTCTATTCATAATTTGTCTAAACATCAACTATAAAACACCTAATTTCAAGGTTTTTGGCAAAACTCCATTATTGATATTATTTCATAAAAAATCAACACTGTGATTTTGTTATTCAACCAACACAGAAATTTCAAAGCATTATAATTATGATTTTACATACTCTATCAATTCTAACAATCAATTTATCCATTTAACAACAATTAAAACCTTAATTTCTATTTTAAAATAGCCATATTCATACATATTGTCATATGAACACTCTGTAAAATATTTTCTTCCACAAAACATATATATATATATATATGAACTAATTTCTCTATAATCATATATAAGTTCATAGAACAACCATATAATCAATAACCATGCCAAACTATAACATAACATCACTTTATAAAAATCACAGAGAACTTTTTAGGAGAAGAAAACTTTTAGAGCTTACAAAAGAAAAGATGGCCTACCTTGGATTATGAAGAAGATGATGGTCATAACTCTTTGATTGTCAAGCTTTTCTCCTAAACCTGTTAATAATCTCTCAATTCTCTCTAGAATTCTCTCACTTTTCTTCTTTTCTTCTTCTTCTTCCTCTGAGTCTTTCTATTTTTCTCTCCTTTCTCTTCTTCTATCTTACGTACTAAAATCTAACGCATACAATATAACGTAATATATTAATAATATAATATAAGTACTGATAAATATATCAGTTATAGGAGTTTTGAAATTTAAAAGCCATAAGGCTTGTTTGGCTAGTCTAAGTAAAATAACCCCTTAATCCTTACTCCTTGTTTGGTAAAATACTAATAGATTAAAGACTTATTATGCAATAAGGCATGTTTGGCAAACTAAAATAAACTCTTTTAATTTATTTTAATAACTCTTTTATAGCAAGACTATTAGTCACACTTTATTTAACTAAATAAATCAAATAAAAACATTACTCTATTAAATTACTTTAACACATAAACAATTATAATTCTTTTTACAATTATAATTTCATTTAATCAACTAATATTTCAAACTACAATTTCTCATTTAAATATTATTATTTATTTAAAATCATTATAAGCTCTCTAGCTTATTAAATTAAACTCCATTATTATAAAATCTCATAATAATTAATTTATTTAGCTCCTTAATTATTTACTCAACAATTAATTAATTAAATCACATCAACTCAAATTGCCATATAATTCAATAAATATTTAATATTGCCAATAAATATTTAATATTTAATATTTAATTATTTATTCAACAAATAATTAAATAAACCACATCACTCAAATTGAACAATTATTTATTCAACAATAAACATATCCACTAAATATTTATATAAATCAATAAATATTTATAACTTACATTTAAAAATTCTGGAATGTTACACTCTCTATGTAAAGATTGTAAGACCCCAAATTATTAATAAATAAAATTTAATTTCCTCTATTTATTATTTTAAAATAGTAAGGGTTGAATTGATTAATGAGGTTAGTTATGGGTAAAATACGTAAATATTTTAAATAAGCAAGTGGTTATAAAATATTCATTGTTATCGGGGAATATTCGTTTGGTCGTGAAATATTCTTCCTGTCGGGGAATGTTCGTACGACGGCGCAGTCTTTTGTGAGCCCCATAACGGAAAGCGATTAGATAAAGAAAATGACAAGTATAAGTTGTTTATAAATAACGGCGTAGTTGTTACCATTAATACTGTTGGAATACCCGGTGGTTAAAACACAGTAATACGCATTGTTGCACAGTAGCACACGGTATTGCACCAATTACTGATTCTTACGTAAGAAGGCACTACTCAATAACTGTTACAGTAATTACTGTTCAGTATTTTATTAATTCAATAATTGTTGCGTTGATATTTTATATTACTGTTGTTTCAATAATTGTCACTACACAGTATTTTCCATTATCGAAGCAATAATTCATATTATATGAATAATATTATTAGATAACATTATTGGCAATATCTAGAAAGTTCTGTCTAAGGAGAGATTTGGTCATCTAATTATGCGCCAGTAAGGAGAAATCCTTATTGGAAAGCCCCCTCTTTCTTGAGAACTGCCTAGTTGTCAGTATTATGATTCGGTAATATTATTTGTGAATAATTAATTATTAATTTATATGATGGGAAAAATATTTATTTTATGTGGATATAGATGGAGAAAATTTTTTAAAGTGACAATTGTTGAAAATCGATATTTTATCTTTTTTGATAAAATAATATTTTATTATATATTATAATATAATAATGATGATATTTTTACAATGAATGTGGGATATATGAATATATGAGGAGGAAGAGTATTTTTGTTGCAAAAGTTGTTTAAAACATGTTAAACATGTCTGTGGGCCCATTTCTTGACTGAAATTAGATTATAGCTTGTAGAATCGCCCGTTTGTGGATTTCGGTCAATTTCTGTTTAGAATTTGGAAAAACTTTCTTCTGCAAATTTGTAGATAATGAAATTTCCTATAGAAAAGACATGAGGTTCAAATTTTTCTGATAAAAGTTCTATTTATTAGGAATTATTGAAGTTCCAAAATAATTGATTTTTGGAGGTTTTAATTATTATTTTTAAGAAAAACATTTTTTGAAAGTTTTGTGAGTTGGTGGGCTATGGTAAATGCGCTAAAATGAGAATTCAAATGGTGCATATGATTATTTAATAAATATTAATATTTTATTAAATTTTCTGCTTTGGTGTTCTAAGCATATTCCTATAAATAGGGTGTTTAGGTTAGAATTGAAAATCACACCAGAAACTGAAATATTTCTCTCTATATTATCGAGCTTATTCTTGTGAGTATTTTAAGACTTTGAGTGTTGCTATACGGTGCAAGTTCCCTTCAGCTATATCCAGTATTCTAGTCAGAAGTACTGTCTTTCGAGGTAAGGGATGTTATTTTTTTTTCGTAAATGATATTATTTCTTTCAATATCATTATGCCGAAATATTGGTCTGAACTTTTTTATCAAATTTGGGATTTTTTGTGTCGGGGTTACTATTCACGTATACGACACTATTCACGTATACGGCACTATTTACGAATACGACACTATTCATCAAAAAATAAAATTCTCTTCTTTTTGTCTAAGATATCTATTATGGATACTAGCTTTGATTGTATCCATATTTTGATCATTCTTGAATTTTACTCCACTATGATTATTTATGAGGTATTCTTGGACATGGATAAATCGAAATACGAATCCTTAATATTTATTCTTTTGTTTCACTGGATTCGTTTTCTTTAAAATATTTTTCATCATCCTTAGTCCTAAATGATGATATAACTGTATATCTTTGGCCTGTAGTGCAAAGATTAATGATTTTATGATGAATATCTTTGGCCCGTAGTGCAAAGATGAACAGGTGTTGAGATGATCATGATCAACTAATGAATATCTTTGGCCTGTAGTGCAAAGATGAATATTTGATTCAAGATGTTTATTGATTGATGTTACAGAGATAAAATATTGATGATGGACTTTTAAATTCATAGATGATAGTATATTTCATCCTCTACTTAACTCTTCTAATGAATTATTATTTCCGCTGCGAATTTTGATTTAAAATTTGTTGTCTATTGTATTCTATTAAATTTTTCCCTGTTGAGGACTAACGATAATTTGTTCTATATTATCTTAGTCATAATATTCTTTACTGGGCTAGTTGAGCTCACCCTTTTTCATTTCTGTTCCATTTTTCTTCTCAGGAGGCGAGAATGTAGCGAGTACTAGTCGGGGTATGGAATGATGGTTTTAGAAAGTTGTTTAGTAGTCCTCACCATTTTTGTTAAATAATGTATCAATAATTGTAATGAAGACTTATTTGAGTGTGGATATTGTCTAGAAGACAATATTTGTATTTAAACTCACAGTTTTTATGTTGTATTAATAAAGTTGTAGTTGTTTCTGTACCATGTTATTGACGACTCAAAATGGGTGATGTATACCTATTTTGGGGGTGTCACAAAGATATACTTCAGACTTTTATGGTCTGTATATATTTCACACCTCTCTCCATAAAGATAATGTCTCCAAATCTTCAGGGCAAATACCACCGCAGCCAATTCTAAATCATGAGTCGGATACCCTTTCTCACAATCTTTCAATTGACGTGATGTATACGCAATAACTCTACCGTTTTGCATAAGCACACAGCCTAGTCCTTTATGCGATGCATCACTATATACCACAAAATTCCTTGTGTCATCAGGCAATGACAACACAGGTGCTGAACACAATCTCTTCTTTAACTCTCGAAAACTTTTCTCACACTTCACCGTCCAAACAAACTTAATTGCCTTCCTAGTTAAATTCGTCAACGGAGTTACGATCTTGGAAAAGTCTTAAATAAAACGCCTATAGTAACCTACCAATCCCAAGAAACTCCTTACCTCTGACGGTGTCTTCAGCTAATCCTAGTTTATTATAGCTTCCACTTTTAATGGATCTACCGAAATTTCGTCCTTATCAATAACGTGCCCGAGAAACTGTACACGTTCCAACCAAAACTCACATTTTGAAAATTTAGCATACAACTTCTCTTTTCTCAATGTCTCTAACATCACTCTTAAGTGTTCAACATGTTCCTCTTTGGTCTTGGAATATACCAATATATCATCAATAAACACCACCACAAACTTATCTAAGAATGGTTTAAACACCCTGTTCATCAAATCCATGAATGCTGCAGGTGCATTGGTTAAATCAAATGACCTAGCCAGAAACTCGTAATGACCATATCGAGTTCTGAATGCCATCTTCGGTACATCCTCTGGCTTCACCTTCAGCTGATGATAACCACTCCTCAAGTCTATCTTTGAAAAATATTTTGCTCCATTCAGTTGATCGAACAAGTCATTAATTCTCGAAAATGGATACTTATTTTAAATCGTGACCTTATTCAATTCTCGGTAGTCAATGCAGAGTCGCATCAATCTATCTTTCTTCTTAACAAACAATACCGGTGCTCCCCATGGTGATACACTCGGCTGGATATACATCTTGTCAAGTAGTTCTTGCAACTGCACCATCAATTCTTTCATCTCTATCGGGGCCATTCTATATGGAGCTTTTGATATCGGGGCCGTTTCTGGCACTAAATCAATCACGAACTCAATTTCTCGATTTGGTGGAAGTCCAGGCAAATCGTCTAGAAATACGTCTGCAAAATCTCTAAAGATAAGTATCTCTTCCAATTTTGCACTCTTCTTCTGTGTATCGACTATGTAGGCTAAGTATCATACACATCCTTATTTCAACAACTTCTTAGCTTGCATCATCGTCAGGCAACTTGCTTGTCGAGGCGACTTGCTGCCATAAAATACTACCTTTGACGGAGTCATAAGGTTAACACATTTTCTTTGGCAATTAATTACTGCTCCGTAATTGAATAACCAATCCATTCCCAATATGACATTAAATTCCCCGAGTTTAATTGGTATCAAGTCTACCATCATCTCGTGACCCTTTATAACCACTCTACAATTCTTGTATATAAACCTAACAGGAATCACTTTCCTATTTGCAATTTCTATGCTTAAAGGGAAATCTAATTCTTTATGAGGCAAATCTGAGTTCTGAGCAAAATCATCGGATATAAATGAACAAGTAGCACCCGAATCAAATAATACATAAGCATTAATACCATTAATCGGAATGATACCTGACACCACATCCTTTGACTGCACAGCATCATGCACGGTCATATTGAAAGTCCTCACGGTAGGTCGGCTTGATTGTACTGGTCCAGTGATAGTTATAGTACCTCCATTGTTGTTTCCTTTTCCTCTACTTGCACTGCCCACTGTCTTTTTAGGGCAATCACGAGCCATGTGATCCTTTGACCTGCAAGTGAAACATGCTCCCTTCTTTGGGCTAAAACAGTTCGGTGCAATGTGACCCTCCTGACCACAATTGTAACACACCCTCTTACCTTTCAGACACACCCCAGTGTGGTTCTTTCCACAAGTAGAACAAGTTTCAAACTTCTTCTTTTGTTGACTTCCTTATTGTCCTCCCGTACTCGAATTCTCACTCCATTTCCTTTTCTGGTTGTTATTTCCACCATTGCTTCCACTAGCCTTGTTTTCATTCTCATTCTTTCTCTTCTTCTGTTCTTATTTATACTTGGTTAAGGCATCGCTTCCACCTTCTGCGATAATTGTCTTTTCCAGTACTGCCGCAAACTTGTTTAACTAGAACATTGAAACCTTACTATAAAGCCAGGGCTTCAACCCTTGTTCTTGATAAGTGGAAAACCTAGCCAACTCGTTAAACTTCATAGTATATTCTGGCACAGTCATGGTTCATTATTTTAACTACAAAAACTAAACTTCCAACTGATTTTGAGAACTAGTTGAAAAGTACATTTCGAAAAATATTTCTTTGAACCTATCTCACGCTACTATTCCCTGTCCCCCATGAACTTTATTCGCCTGCCACTAATAGCTAGCTTCAGACTTCAACATAAACATTGTGAAAGCGGTCTTCTGATCCTCGTTGACTCTGGAAACATCGAACACCTTCTCCATTTCCATGATCCAGGTTTGGGCTTCAACTGGATTCATAGACCCTTGAAATACCGGTGGTCCAACTGCTTTGAAGTCCTTGAAAGTCGTAGCTTGAGCTTGCGGTTGATTCACAAGTGCTCCCGTCAATGAAGTCACTAACTGCTGAACCAAATTAGCGTTGACCTCGTTATTATTGGTAGTAGACCCCTCAGGAGGTGGTTGTTGGCGTGGTTGTCTTCTTCTAAGAGGCATTTTCTATTAAAATATTCGCTTATTAGTTCACTATTCAATTCCTTGAATATTTTAAAGTTTAACTTTATACATTCTAAGATTAAAGCTTAACACATAACATTTCAATAAACTTTGATATTTTTTATTCATTTAAAACTTTTCAAACATAATAAGGATAACATATCTGCTATTAACATTCACTTTCTTGAACTAGATAAGTTTCAGGATTACATTCTCATACTACCCCTTTATTTATATCTCATTATAAGAGATTTACAATTTATTTATTCACATACTTAACCACATATCATTATTATTCTTATTCTTTCTATATGGGCATATTAAGACGTCGAGAGGCTTCTCTATGCTCTTCCTCTATAATACGATATGTCGTCCTACGATCCATCACAAACCACGGCGAGTCTTCAAATTGAGGTGGGTAATAAAAGACTTGATCCTGGGCTCTATCTATTGCAGAATTAAAGGCATGATCCATCTCATTCATTTTAGCTTTCTTCGTTTGTACCTTAGCTTCAGCACGGTCTGCACGATGAGTCACCTTCATCTAAGCGTCCTCTGCTCTCGTACGCTTAGCCGACTCCTCCTTCAAGTCATCTTTTAACTTCTCCACATCAGTCTTCATCTTCTCGTACTCAGCTAACAGATCCTCTTGCTGACCTTTCGTATGAACTAGGTCCCACTCTATGTTTCCAAGGCGTGAGTCGAGTTCTTAAATCTCCGCATCCTTCTGCTCGATAGTAGCTTGACGCATCTCAGCCAACTCCTTCAGCTCCTCAACATTATCCTATAATTCTATGTTTTGATCATATAGTGCATCATACATCTCAGCGGATATGGAGTTTGGTGGAAACTCCACAGGATCCTCTTCCTCATCCTCCACCTTTATCTCCTCAGAGTCCTCCTCCTCAGGATCAGACACAGGTCCATCTTCCTGTTCTTCCTCATCAATCAACAGAGAAGGCTCCCTCTGAATCAACTGTTCCCGCACAACATGGACATCCCAGGGTTCCTCATCTCTAGGTATCTGAGATATCTCCTCCCTAGCTTGACTGGATCCTCCAACGCTAGACATCCTGACAACAAAATACTTTTAAGACATTCTTCAAAACTCGCGAGCACATAAGTTATTAACACATAGCATATAATGTCTGTTATTGTTTATCTTTAATGAATTTTCTCAATTCATTCCTTAAAACTCGATAAGAGTTTGACATCACTATGTTTTGTCTCCTTAAAGGTTACTTCCTAAGGTTTCCCCACCTAAGGTTCATAACTTAAAGCTTTGATACCAACCTGTGACACTCCCAAATCTGGGTACTCCATTCCCACAGGATTTAGTGCTTACTATCCAAAGCAATTACATCTAACTACCCATAATAAAGGATAAAACATAACTTAAATAACTTAAGCAATAATCTTCCCCATTAAAGGGTTGCATTAATAAAAACAATCCTAGGTAAACAAACCTTAAACTATTACATAAGTTTGCGGAACATATCACAAAATAACATAAGTCTTATAACATAATCTTATTCAAATAAAATCACATAAGTCTTCAACACTTGGACATCTTGCCCTTTCCTTTGCTAGAAGATGGCTCATCAACTCTTGCAATTAACACTGAAGCTAAAGTTGAAAGAGTTGATGAGCCATCTTCTAGCAAAGGAAAGGGAAAGATGTCCAAGTGTTGAAGACTTATGTAATTTTATTTGAATAAGATTATGTTATAAGACTTATGTTATTTTGTGATGTGTTCCGCAAACTTATGTAATAATTTAAGTTTTGTTTACTTGGGATTATTTTTATTGATGTAACCCTTTAATGGGGAAGATTATTGCTTAAGTTATTTAAGTTATGTTTCATCCTTTATTATGGGTAGTTAGATATAATTGTTTTGGATAGTGAGCACCAAATCCTGTGGGAATGGAGTACCCAAATTTGGGGGTGTCACACCTTTACTATTGTAAGTTTCAAAATTATGTGATGGACGTATTATATGAAAGATAATGTGTGTTGTGAATTTGGCATACTATTTGGGAATCCAATTTGTCATATAATACATTTAGTTGCTGGATTATAACTACAAAAGTACAGAAGAATGATAAAAGTATTGACAGTTGAGTTTTTATTACTCACACTTAACGTTTTGGGATAAATCATACTATATATGAAAAGAGTTTCTAAGTGAAGAAAATAGTGATGAAATTACAAGACATTAGATGTTTGCCTTTTGTATTGATACTAAAAACTAAATATGGTTAAGTTAGTAAAGTTTATCACTATACTAGATGAGTTTTATGTTATAAGTTCTGATTGGATCAGATGCTATAAATGTATACAAGAGATGTTTAAAGTTAGATTATGATTTTTTGATTATTCATAAATATTGTATTGAATATGAAAGAAGTTGTAGTAAACTTGGAAATATTAGATAAAAGAATAAGCCAAGTATGGACGTTTGAGTTTGATATTCTCCTATGTAATATTTTGAAATGAATCATAATATATATATATATATATATATATATATACACACACACACACACACACACACACATATATGATTTTGAGATCAGTACGAATTGTAAAGATTGTGATTCTAGAACTGAGGCAAGTTTTAAATAATTGAGTTTATTTTAATATCTATATTGATAGTGAATGTTGTAAAAAGTTTTTAAAATATGGGAATTTTATCAATTATTATATAGATTGTTGGGAATAAAAAGGAAAAGATATACATTAATGCACAAAGTCATTTGTAACAAGTATATGGATTTTGGGGGCGTTACAACTAGAGTCTTAGAGAGGTCAGCTGAGGGTTGGAACTCTAGTGCACTTTTGAGGTGACGAAGATGCTGTCGTTTCAAGACCAGATCATAGAGTAGAACTGAACTCAAAGAAAATGTGAAACTAAGCTTGAGGAGGGAGTTGGGAACTTGCTATCCAAGATAGTTAGTTGTGTATAGTTGAAAGTTTGTCTATAAAACTTTGTAACTGTTTGTCCACCTGTTGAAGAAGTATTTATTACTAGGAGTAATAAGATCTCAAGTCCTGGAGAGGAGCTTGAGACTGGACGTAATAACATACCCGAAATGTATATTGTGAACCAAACAAATCTCTGTACATTGTGTGATTAAATTCTGACTGTCTTACATATTAAGTTTGTGAGGCCTCCAAATTCTGGGTCAAACCACCCCGAAACTAGGGTCGCTAGAATACAACCACGAATATTTCCATTTATAACTATTATTACAATGCCATATATAATACAACAGTACTTGTGATGCTCCCAAATTCGGGTCTACACCACCCTATTTGGTTCACCGAAATCAATTAGTAAAATGTCGTATAAAATACGACACACACATTTTAAGTTCTCAGTACAATTCTTGTCACACTATTTTATAACTTGATGAGGACAACCACTAACTCGGACCAATATAGTTACTAACTCGGACCAATATAGTTACTAACTCGGACCATCATACAATTCCCATGTTCTCCCCGCTAGACGCTACTATACTCTTATTACCTGTAAGGGATTGAAACAAAATGGTGAGCTCAAATAGCCCAATAAAGAATATCATGACTAAGATAATGACGAATAAATTATCTTTAGCTTTCATTAGTGATAAATCACAGATTTAAAGATAATATAAGTTTTCAACAATAACTGCAGCGGAACAAACAATCCATTAGATGAGTCAAGTAGACCATAATGTCTACTATCTTCTCTAATTTAAAAGTTCACCATCAATAGTTTATCCCTATAACACCAATCAATAGTTCCTATTCATAATCATGTCAATCAACCGTTCCTGATCATAATCATGTCAATCAACAGTTCTTGGTCATATTCATGCTGATCAATTCATCTTTGCACCCAGGACAAAGAGAATTGCACCCCAATGGTAAAGATCATACCAATCAATAGTTCGTCTTTGCACCCTTAGCCGAAGAGAACTTTTACCACGTATCCTTGCTACACAGGCTAAAAACACTCAACAATCATACTGTTTATGCACTACGGGCCAACAGAATTTAGTAAATTGTAACACACATGGTTATGATTATGTCATTCCACAATTACTCTTTGCACCCAAGCCAAATAGAAATTTCACCTCAAAAATTATAACGATGATATATAAGATGAATAGAAATAATAATAAGAACAATAAGATCAAGAATAAACATTAAGGTTTTGCAATTTAATTTATCCACGGTCCAAATTAATTGTCAACATGATATCAAGAAAATCGATTAGAGCTCTTGATAGAATATAAGGTTAAAGAAATGTAAGATTAATAATTCAAATACAACGATTAAAATTTCAATAGGAAGATTCAGGTCAAAAGATATTAGATGAAGCACAAACTATTAAGGATATTCGAATCATCACAAAAATTTTCACTGTTTAATGATAAAGTTATAGAACGAATAATTCTTTTTTATCATATTAAGTTTAGATTTAGAAGTATGAAGAAAATAGTACACCCCTTGCAAATATGAAAGAAAATGATGTAACGATCTGGATTTTTAAGTTGTAATATTAAATATTTATTAAAATATAAATATTTATTTGATGTGTTTATTGTTGAAAGTGATGAGATAAATATTTTATTGATGTAATGGTTGCTAGTAAATAATTATGAAGCTAAATTCATTAAATAATATTCTAAATTAAATTAATTTATAATTTAGAGAGTTGTAATATAACATGATATGTTATATTGTTGTTTTAATTTAATTATTTAAGGTGATATATTAAATTATTAAATAAAATTATAATGAAATTATAATTTGTGATATTTCTTAAAGTGAAATATTTATTTAAAAAATAGGATGTGATTGATTTATTTGATTAATATTGGATATGGAGATCCAAATAAATAATATGTGATTATAAATTATAAACTAAATTGTTCATTAAAATAAATTAATGGAGTTTAAGTTAGTTTTTGCCAAACAAGGCGTCTTTAAATAAAAGGGGTTTTTGTCAATCAAGCCTTATGGCTTTTGAATGTCTAATTTTTTTAATTTAAATAAATAAAATAATAAGTATAATATAAACGTTAATTTTGTAACTACCATTTTAATTAAATTGGCATATTGTGACTATCAGTTTATTTCCTACTCTGGCTATCAGTTGAATTCTGGCCTAGCTTTTGTTTACTTTACGCATTCTAGTGCTTGAGAGTTCAGAAAGTTGAGAGAGAAGTTATGAGGGAATTGAGAGTGTCTTAAGAATTTTCACAGCAAATTTTAGTGATTAACAGCGATTGTATTGGAAATTGAAGGTATGTTCACAACCTTAGTGTTATATATAGATATGTGTATGTACGTATGAGGCTACGGCAAACTTTTATATAATCTGTAAATTTTAAATTGTTGAATTGTTTCTATACAATGGGATTACTTGTGATTGTATGAGTATATGGTGATTAGAGGTTGTGCTTAAACGAGAAATTCATGCTAATTTCGGATATCAGTAGAAATTTTGTCAGTATATATATGTTTTCATATGCAGCTATGTAAGTATCAATTTTAAAGGCCAATTAGTATATGAAAGTATAAATTGAAGTTTGTATATATTAGTTCATTGAGATACGAGCATAATGTAATTTGAATGGAGTGATTTGGCCAAGTATTGAATTCACAATGATGATTTTTGGGATGAATATCAAAAATTGGGTTTTATATGAAAAACATGGAAATTGAGAAATTAAACTAGTTTTAGTTGATGTAAAATTGTTCTAATTGGTTGAAAATATTAGCAAACATGTTTATGGTAGTTTTGTATCAATTGTTCGGGTTATTATCACTGTTTTGGGGGTGAAATTCGTGTTAGTTGGCTTACAAAAAAGTACCGAAGCTCTGTCTACAAACAAACTGAGTTCTGCAAATCGCGCGGGCGCACAACCCTTAGGCGCGGGCGTGCAGATGTCGCGCGGGCGCGCAGCCTCCTAGTACTAAACTCGCGCGAGTGCCCATTTTCAGACACTGAAGTCTGCTAATTCTGCAAACTTTGGTCGTTCTGTTAGGTTTTGTAAAAATTAAAGTAGCAATCAAATTGCAAAAATAGCGGAAGCATAATAAAATCATATTTTAAATTTTTCACAAACCAATTACCCGGATCATCCTTTATGCATATTATTAATTAAACGAAGAATAAGAAATTATGAAATCATACCCTTGTAGAAACGAGCTTTCTCATGTACGAGTTCACCTCCTACTTCTCCGCAATCTCCTTGAATCTCTAGGTAGATTTCTTCCTTTGATCAATGTAAGCCACCCAAGTGTATGGCCTCTAGAGGTGATCCACCAAGGAAAAAGAACTTTCAAGAAGAAATGTGTATTGGCTCAAACCCTAGTTTTTCCTATCTCTATAGAAAAAGGGGTGTACTCTCCAACTATTGGAATTACGTATATCTCTGATATCTGATATAAGACTCCTCTTACAAAGATATCAGGTAACCCTATTTTAATTAAAATAAGGTATTATTTATTTAATTAAACTCTTTTAATTAAATGGGCTCCCTAATCTTATTAGGGATAATTAATTAAACTCCTTTAACTAATTTTCTCTCCTAATCCTATTAGGAATAAATGAGAGTACTTATATTAAATTAATTCCTAAACTCTTTTAGAAATTAAAATAATAATAATTATAATAATATTAATAAGACTCCTCTTATTAATTTATATTTAATATTTTTAAAATATTAAATAATAAATATTAAGCTATTTAATTTATTCTATCACCATAGATTAAATTAAATATACTTAACATATTATTACGATTATGCCATTAATTTCTTAAATAATTATTCTTCCTTTTATAGTGTGACCCTTTAGGTTCTCTATATTAAACCGGTTGTGAATAAATCAATTAGAACAATTCTAATCTTTTTTAAATAAATAAATTAAACGATTAATTTATTTAAATAAATAATATTTATTGTACAATAGGGATAAGCCTCCCTAGCAATCAACGACTTTTCAGATAATATAGATTTCAACATTAATCATAAAAGAACCTTTGAGTTAATAGTTACCGTACAATTCAATCCTTCCACCATACAATGTCCCAATTAAATATAAGACATGGAATTACTGTCAAGTCTTATTTTATTTAATTATATGTATTTCGATTCCTAAATGCACAACTCCTAATGAATGCAAATTAGAAACTACTTTCTAATTTCATTCCACCTTGGCCAAGGATTTCTGGGTTGTCATTTATCGAACCACATAGGACATTTCTCTTCTTTTACTAGAAGTGGTAGATTCTTTATTGATCATTCACTATCTTCATATGTAACTTATTTCACCCAAGCATACCATTTGATATACTCTAAGAGTCTTAAGGAATAAGTCAAAGTGTAATTCATTATATATAAGATACTATGATGATCTCAAGTCTAAGGATCATTTATATTACTATCACTACAGGAATTCCTATTGACAGGCAAGTAAAACTCCATTAGGTATTCCTTAGCGAGTCACGTTCAGTGAACTTATTCTCTAATAAGCAACTACATACTTACTTTAGTGTCTCCACACAAATGATCATGAGATCAATCATCCTCATCTAATGAGCAAGCAACGTACGTACCAATCTATCCGGATTCACTAATCCCATTTTTAGTAATCCATTGATTGGGAACATTTTAGTTTTAAGCTATCTAAGAATTTAGATCTCATTAGCATGATCTCATCATGATTCTAAAAGCATTGCTTAAAACTATGGGTTTATCACATATTATTAAAACAGCACCATGTAAATAATAAATGCCTTTAATAAATAATTCTTTTATTAATAAATAAATAAGATTGATTACAAAGTATATGCTTTATCATCATACATGATTGGCTTGTATGCATACTACTTTCAATCTCCCACTTGCATTAAAGCCAATCGCTGTGGTATCTCATACCCATCTTCTCTCTAAGTGACGATCAAACTGTTGTTGTGTTAACGCTTTAGTAAATGGATCTGCAATATTGTCTTGAGAGTTCACACGCTCCAAGGTGACGTCACCTCTTTCAATGATCTCTCTGATAAAATGAAATCGCCGCAACACGTGTTTGGATTTTTGATGAGACCTGAGTTCCTTAGCCTGCGCAACAGCTCCAGTGTTGTCACAGAATAAAGGCACTAGTCCTATAATGCTAGGAACCACACCAAGTTCGGTAATGAACTTCTTTATCCAAACAACTTCCTTTGCAGCTTCACTTGCAGCTATGTACCCTGCCTCTGTCACTGAATCAGCAACTGTTTGCTGTTTGGAACTCTTCCAACTCACTGCACCACCATTTATGGTAAACACATACCCCGAAATGGATTTACTGTCATCTTGGTCCGTTTAAAAACTTGAGTCTGTGAAGCCCTCTAGTTTCAATTAAGACCCACCGTAGCAAAGAAATACATCCTTAGTTCTTCTTAAGTACTTTAGGATATTTTTCACTGCCTTCCAGTGCTCTTCTCCTGGATTTGACTGATATCTGCTTGTTACACTAAGTGCATGAGCGACATCTGGTCTAGTACATATCATACCGTATATGATAGATCCTATTGCTGAAACATAAGGAATCTTACTCATACGGTCTCTCTCCTCAGGTGTCTTTGGGGCCTGTTTCTTGGAGAGATGTATTCCATGGATCATCGGCATGAGACCTCTTTTGGAATCTTCCATGCTAAGCCTTTTTAGCATCGAGTCAATGTACGTTCCTTGGGACAAGCCAAGCATCCTTTTAGATCTATCTCTATAGATCTTTATCCCAAAAATATAGGATGCTTCTCCCAAGTCCTTCATGGAGAAGTGTTTAGATAACCAGATTTTAATTGATTGTAGCATAGGAATATCATTCCCTATCAGTAATATATCATCAACATATAATACGAGGAATGAAACAACGCTCCCACTAACCTTCTTGTACACACATGGTTCATCCTCATTTTTGATAAAATCAAACTCTTTGATTGTCTCATCAAAACGGATGTTCCACCTACGAGAAGCTTGCTTCAATCCATAAATGGATCTTTGTAACTTACAGACTTGATTTGTTCCAACCTTTGAAACAAATCCCTCTGGCTGTGTTATATACACATCCTCCTCAAGTTTCCCATTGAGGAAGGCTATTTTCACGTCCATCTGCCAGATTTCGTAGTCATGGTAAGCTGCAATCGTAAGCAAAATTCGAATGGACTTGAGCATTACTACTGGTGAGAAAGTTTCGTCATAGTCAACTCCTTGTCTTTATTTGAAACCTTTTGCGACCAATCGGGCCTTATAGGTCTCTACCTTGCCGTCTGCTCCAGTCTTTCTTTTAAAGACCCATTTACACCCAATGGGCTTAATGCCTTCAGGTGGTGAAATCAAAGTCCATACTTGGTTTTCATACATGGAGTCCATGATTTCATGGCATCTTGCCACTTCTCTAAGTCTTTACTACTCATAGCCTGTTCGTAATTCAATGGATCATCATCATCTATGATGCGTACCTCATCGTCATCCTCTATAACAAGTCCATACCTATCCGGTATCTTTTGTACTCTTCCAGATTTACGAATAGGGTGTGGTACATAAGGAATCTCTACTTGGTTAGGTACCTCACTTTGACCTGTAGCATTTCGTGGTTCTTGAACCTCTTCAAGATATATCTTACTCCCACTGACCCCTTCAAGGATAAACTCCTTTTCCAAGAAGGCAGCATGTTTCGCAACAAACACCTTTTGATCAGTTGGATGATAGAAATAATACCCCGATATTTCTTTAGGGTATCCCACAAATCTATATTTGTCAGATCTAGTCTGTAGCTTATCGTTTTCAAACTTTTTGACATAAGCTGGACAACCCCAAGTCTTAACATGCTTAAGATTTGGTTTCCTCCCTGTCCATAACTCATATAGGGTCTTGGGGACGGATTTTGTAGGTACCTTATTAAGTAGGTATGCAGCCGATTCTAGGGCATATCCCCAGAAGGAAACTGGAAGGTCGGTGAAGCTCATCATGGATCGAACCATATCCAACAATGTTCGATTTCTCCTTTTAGATACACCATTCATCTGTGGTGTCCCTGGTGGAGTCCATTGTGAGATTATACCATTTTCTTTGAGACAATTAAGAAACTCACCACTTAAGTATTCTCCTCCTCGATCAGATCGAAGAATCTTAATACTCTTACCAGTTTGCTTCGCTACTTCACTTATGAACTCTTTAAACTTTTCAAATGATTCAGATTTGTATTTCATTAAATACACATATCCAAATCTTGAGTGATCGTCAGTGAATGTAATAAAATAAGAATACCCTCCTCGTGCAGTCGTTGTCATAGGTCCACATACATCTGTGTGTACCAACGCTAACAACTCTGTAACTCTTTCTCCTTTTTCACTAAAAGGAGATTTAGTCATTTTACCCATGAGACAAGATTCACAAGTTGGATATGATTCATAATTTGATAGCTCTAGGAGCCCATGTTTATGCAACTTGGATAATCTTGTTTTATTAATATGACCGAGTCTACAGTGCCACATGAGGGTATAATTAACATCATCTCTTTTCCTTTTCTTAGTTTGTTCAATTTGAAGTATATTTTCATGCAAGTCAAGTATATAAAGTCTATTTCGCAAATTAACAACACCATATAAAATATTATCATTATAAATAGAACAACTATTGTTCTTTATTATAATATTAAAAACATCCATATCCAATACAGAGATAGAAATAATGTTTCTAATGATATTAGGAACAAAATAACAATTATTTAAATTAATGAACTTGCCCGTAGGCAGTGCTACACAATAAGTTCCTACAGCTAATGTAGCAACCTTTGCTCTATTTCCCACTCGTAGGACGACCTCATCCTTGCTCAACTTTCTACTTCTGACCAGTCCCTGCATATTATTACATATGTGAGAACTACAGCCGGTATCCAATACCCAAGTAGAAGATTGACTTTCAAAAAAATTAATTTCAATCATAAACAAACCTTGATTAGGATTCGAAGCTTCTCCAAGCTTCTTCTGCTTTTGTTCCGTAAGATAATCCTTGCAGTTCCTCTTCCAGTGACTCGGCTTGTTGTAATGGAAGCAAATTTCTTTGCTAGCTGGATTAGGTTTCTTTTGATCCTTCACTTTCACCTTTCCCTTAGCCTTCTTGGATTTCTTCTTTTCAGAAGATACCTTGAACCTCTTCCTTTTCTTGGAAGAATCATCCACCAGTAAGACATGGTTCTTCTTGGATGGAAAGTGACCTTCAGTAGTTTTCAACATGTTAAGTAATTCAGGCAAGCTGACATCTAACTTATTCATGTGAAAATTCATAACAAATTGTGAGAAGGTGTCAGGGAGTGACTGCAAGATCAAATCTTGACTCAACTTTCCATCCATAACGAACCCAAGCTGTCCAAGACGTTCAATCAAATTAATCATCTTTAGGACATGAGTCTCAACAGTAGTACCCTCGGTCATCCGAGATCGGAAGAGCTCCTTAGATATCTCATATCTAGCAGTCCTACTTTACTCACCATACGACTCTTGCAGGTGCAGCAGTATAGTAGGAGCATCCATGTTTTCATGCTGACGCTGAAGCTCGTTACTCATGGATGCGAGCATGATGCATTGAGCCACAGATGCATCATCTTGCCACTGTTTAAAAGTAGTAATCTCTTCCTCAGAGGCTGTCTCTGCAACTTTTACAGGTACAGGCGAATTTAGGACATAAGAAATCTTTTCAGCAGTGAGAACAATTCTCAGATTCCTTAACCAGTCCGTGTAGTTCGGTCCTGTCAATTTGTTAGCATCAAGTATGCTACGCATTGAAATTAGTGAATGTGATATTTTCAAAATTCTGCATGTAAAAAGACAATATTTTAGCAAATATTTATTTAATTAATTACCAAAATAAATTAGGTCTTATTTTATATTGGTATCTCCCACTATTTTCTTCAAACTATATTACCCTCATTTATATAGTTCGACAAAATCTAATTAAAGTTTTTGCTAGTGAGAATAAGGATCCCATTTCAAATATATATAGACTTGTGGTGACACAACAAACTATATATAAATAAATAGGTAGACAACTCCTTATCAATTACATCATCATGTAACTCCTTATGTTTTGCCTCTTAGATTATTTTGATCAAGTGGTGGCACATCCGAATCAAAATTGTCTAAGTTAAGTCCAACCTAGCACTTCCATATATTCAAAAAAGAAAAATATTATCCTTGTGGCGACACAACAAAACAATATCAATTTTCTTTATAAGCATCAAATGTGATAAATTAACATCTTAAATACTTAATACTTGTCTTGTGGTGACACAACAAACTCATATTAAATATTTAATACTCTATTAATTTTATCATGCTAGAAGGCGAAGTTCGATATTCTAAATATCTTTGAACGCTTAAGACTTAATATATAAAAACTTTGAGGAATTTGTTATTACTTGTCTCATCTTGTTTAGCGCGCATGCAAATATATATATAAAATACGCGTCATATTATTAAACATGCGAAGCATGTTTGCATAATATATAATATATATAATACTAGCATGCACATATAGAATACTATATTCTATCCTGATTGATTATGGACTTTTATTCTAGTTTGGTTCACTAGAGCCACCAAGTGAACCAAAAGGTTAAACCCAAGGGTGCAAGAATAAACATTTAAATATAACTATTACATTTAAACTCGGGCTCCATTACAAACGGGTCTTCAAACGCTCCTTGCTCCTTGATCTCCGGTTCTTCGGGAAAAAAATTCTAACTAATCCTATTACATAAACTATTTAATTTAAATAGAAACCTGATAAGCGGATTTTATATACGCGAATCATTGTTCAAATCAAGTTTAAATTCGTATTTATTTATATATTTTGTGTTCGATTTTACTTGTTTTTGTTATTTTATGTGTAGGGTGGTCATGGATGCATTAAGGATGAAAAGGTGGTCTTTTTGGAGCAAAAGTAAAAAAATTGGAACTTAAGAAATTTTGAAGTCAGAAGGTATGCCCACCGGGGCGGGCCCTTTTTGCCCAGTACCCCCCGCCGGGGCGGGGGTCCCGTTTCTGCTGCTGTCCTATTAGGTTTCAACTTCTGTTTTGGCTCGGATTGGTGGGCTAGCTGGTGCGTTTTGGAGTCTATTAAAGGGAGAAGACGTCCAGAAGTCAAGAGAGCTTGCTACCACTTAGAAGAACAACAATTCTCTAACACAAAAGGCAAGATTTTCAGCACGAATTGAAGGATTTGGAGAGCAAAAATTGGAGGAGTGATTTTCAGAGATTGTCACAACGATTGCAGATTGAGGCTTTGTGAAGGAGTTTTCTACAATTCTTCTTCTCTTTCATCTATTTTGTAATTGGGATGAGGTTTTCAACAAATTATTCAGTTTTTAATTCGTTCGTTATGAACTAATTTACTTGTTAGACTTGTGATGGATCCTTAAGCCTAGCGATGATTCGATAACTTTGATTTCCAATTTTATAAGATAATTTCAGTTTATCTATGTTAATTTGTGCGTGAATTTATGAATTGCCTGATCAACAACTTTATGTGGATTTGAAAGGAATCGAGAGAGGATATTCAAATCTAGACCTAGTTAATATAGCATGTGTCATAAATTATGTCGATAGCATATTTGTGATTATTGTTAAGGTAGAGATACGCTTGACATCGCATGTAATCGTTAAGAGAACTCAAACTTCAACCTATTTAATTGCAGTTCACATAGAGATATAGTGAGTTGGTTAACTTAGGTGTTTAACGGATTTCTATCTTAATTGTGGATTGATGTTAATATGGTATTAGTGCATCGAGAGGTGGCTCTTACTATGTTCGTGTTCTTGGTTAATAAACTGAAATATTGAGTGAATTGGAATAAAAGTTAGAAAATCAGAGTGAAGCTTAGGGTGAAATCATAAGTCTAATTCTCCATTAATTGTTTGAAAATTCCGAATTTCGTTATTGGTGATTATTTCTTTTGTGATAATTTAATTATTTATTAATTTAGTTTCTTTTAATTAGTTTCTTAAAAAAAACCATTGAATTGATTAGTTTAATAAAATTAGGATTAATACAAAATTGATAATTGTGAAGTTAAGATTCTTGACATTTTGTCTTTGTGGGAATGATACTTTGCTCATCACTTTATTACTTGTTGACCACGTACACTTGCGTGTTTTGTGCGTATTGATTTTACCCAACAAGTTTTTGGCGCCGTTGTCGGGGACTAATTTAGTCGAGATTTTAATAGTTGTTTTTACAATATCAGTTTAATTAGTCCAGTTTTACTTAAACATTTTTATTTTTGTTTTCTCTATTTCAGGTTTTCGACATCGGTTTATGCAAACACGGTCTAAACATCCAGACTTGCTACCTTTTGAGGACGACATTGACAGACGATTTCAAAAGTTGAGTAAGTGGATTGAGGAAACGAGGCTCGAATTTGAAAATTCTGATAAGGAAGGAACAATGGCTGCCGAAGACCAGAAAGCGTTGAGGGACTTTTCCACACCTAGGGTGACTGATCTACAGTCAAGCATTACTAGGCCTGCAATTGCTGCGAACACTTTTGAAATAAAGCCTGGGACTATTCAGATGATGCAGAATTCATGTCAGTTTGGGGGAATGGCACACGACGATCCAAATGAGCACTTACTCAGTTTTCTGGAAATGTACGATATGTTCAAGTACGACGGGGTATCAGATGAGGCAGTAAGACTTCGCTTGTTCCCATTTACCTTACGGGATAAGGCGAAGAGTTGGTTACACTCTTGCCCGCCGGGTTCGATCACTACATGGGAGGATTTGGCTCAAAAATTTCTTGCCAAATTTTTCCCACCGGCAAAGACTGCGAAATTGAGGAGTGACATCACATTGTTTGTGCAACAGAGTGGAGAGTCACTATATGAGTCATGGGAGAGATACAAAGACTTGCTCAGGAAGTGCCCACATCATGGATTGCCCAAGTGGTTATAAATGAGCACCTTCTATAACGGGCTACAGGGCAATATCAGAGCAAGTATTGATGCGGCATCGGGGGGAGCATTCTTGGCTAAAAGTTATGAGGATGCTTACAATTTGATAGAAACAATGTCGGCAAATAACTACCAGTGGCCCACATCAAGAATGACAGAGGTAAAAACAGCCGGGATCTTGGAAGTAGACGGAGTAACATCTTTACACGCAACTATTGCTGCACTATCCATGAAGTTTGATAAGCTGAATGAGACGGTGCAAATGTTAGTAGGGGCTAAAGTTCAACAGGTTATGGCAGTATGTGAATTATGTGCGGGGGATCATCTGACAGAGCAGTGCGCGATAAATCCAGCATCCGTTCAGTACATAGGCAACTACAACAGAAATATGCAAAATACATACCAAAATACCTACAACCAGGGGAATAGGAACCACCCAAACCTCTCGTGGAGCAATAATCAGCAAACTCAAGCTCCACGACCATCATATCCCCCTGGATTTCATAGTCCCCCACAACAAATGCAACAGCAGGACAGGAAATCCAATGATGAGGAATCCTGGTCAAGTTACAAAACTAGCACTGATCTGACGTTGAAGAATCATACTATTGCTCTCAAGAATATAGAGAATCAGATGGGGCAACTTGCATTGGCAATGAATAGTAGACCACAAGGAACTTTACCTAGTGACACCGAAAGAAATCCAAAAGGTAATCATGAGCAATGTTAGGCAGTTATGTTGAGAAGCGGAAAACACCTCGGTGGGATTAGTGCAGAAAATTCAGCAACACCGGAAGAAAAAGCAGACGACAGTAACGCAGTAGAGGGGAACAAATCAGAGGAACCACAGCTAAACAGTGAGCCGATGGTTCATCCTCCACCGCCGTTTCAGCAGAGAGTCCAAAAACAGAAGTCCGATAAGCAGTTCGCAAAATTTTTAGAGGTGTTCAAGAAACTCCAGATTAATATTCCATTTGCAGAGGCCCTGGAGCAAATGCCGAGTTACGCGAAGTTTATGAAGGGAATTCTGTCAAGGAAGAAGAAATGGTAAGACTTCGAAACAGTGGCACTAACAGAGGAATGCAGTGCAGTGTTACAGAAAAAGCTCCCACCTAAACTTAAAGATCCGGGAAGCTTCACTATTCCGTGCACGATCGGGAAAATGTCATTTAGTAAGTGCCTATGTGACTTGGGAGCAAGCATAAATCTGATGCCATTATCAGTATATTCAGAATTGGGTCTGCCTGCACCGAAGCCTACAAATATTTCATTACAACTGGCAGATAGGTCGGTCACATATCCGAGAGGCATTGTCGAGGACATTTTGGTAAAAGTGGATCAGTTCATATTCCCTGCGGACTTTATCGAACTGGATTTCGAGGAAGATAAGAACATCCCGATCATCCTAGGGAGACCTTTCTTGGCCACGGGACGGACACTCATAGACGTGCAGAAGGGAGAACTTACAATGAGGGTCCAAGATCAAGAAGTAAAATTCAATGTGTTCAAGGCCATGAAATATCCTACAGACGAGGAAGAGTGTAATCGGATAGATTTAATTGAGCAGATTGCCACCGAAGAAATGAGCAAGAGTTTAAGCAACGATCCGTTAGAAACAACGTTACTGGGGGATGAGGAAATAGACGACCCAGAATTTGTGGAATTACTACAGATGCTAGACTCGTTACCACGAGTTAGCCGATTCAGACCATCGGTTGAACCGCTGCATATCGCGGATATAGTTGTAGAAAAATTGAAACCATCATTGGATGAGCCACCAGCCTTAGAACTTAAACCACTCCCTGAACACCTCAGGTATGCGTATTTAGGCGATTTAAATTCTTTACCTGTAATTATTTCTGCTGCACTTAACGAATTGCAGGAAGAAAAGTTGTTGAGGGTGCTTCGGGATCACAAATCAGCAATTGGATGGACAATTGCGGATATAAAAGGCATTAGCCCATCATTTTGCATGCACAAAATTCTGATGGAAGATAATGCGAGCCCATCCGTGGAGCATCAACGTCGACTCAACCCAATCATGAAGGAAGTGGTCAAGAAGGAAATTTTGAAATTATTGGATGCCGGAGTCATATACCCAATTTCTGACAGTAAATGGGTAAGTCCGATTCATTGTATGCCGAAGAAAGGGGGAATGACGGTAATTCAGAATGAGGAAAATGAGTTAATTCCAACAAGGACAGTAACGGGTTGGAGGGTGTGCATTGATTATAGGAGATTGAATAAGGCAACCCGGAAGGACCATTTCCCGCTACCTTTTATCGATCAAATGTTAGACAGGTTAGCGGGGCATGAGTTTTACTGTTTATTGGATGGATATTCGGGATACAATCAGATTACTATCGCTCCTGAAGACCAAGAAAAGACAACATTTACTTGCCCCTACGGCACCTTTGCATTCAGGCGGATGTCATTCGGACTGTGTAATGCACCAGCAACTTTTCAGCGGTGTATGATAGCTATTTTTTCGGACATGGTGGAGAAAAACGTTGAAGTATTCATGGACGATTTCTCGGTCTATGGAAGTACTTTTGACACTTGCTTAGAAAACCTGGTCATGGTATTGCAGCGCTGTAAGGATACCAACCTCATACTAAATTGGGAAAAATGCCACTTCATGGTTGAGGAGGGCATAATATTGGGACATAAGGTGTCAGCTCAAGGATTAGAGGTGGACAAGGAAAAGTTGTACACGATCGAGAGACTACCTCCACCGAGCTCAGTTAAGGGTATTCGCAGTTTTCTGGGGCATGCTGGGTTCTACCGGAGATTCATTAAGGACTTCTCTAAAATTGCAAAACCTCTATACAGTCTTTTAGAGAAGGATGCGACTTTTAGTTTTACAGAGGAGTGCAAATCCGCGTTTGAATTGTTGAAGAAGAAGTTAACTACAACCCCCGTGATAGTCGCACCAGACTGGAGAATGCCATTCGAACTCATGTGTGATGCAAGCGACTATGTTGTTGGAGCAGTTTTGGGCCAACGACGAAATAAGGTGTTTCACGCAATATATTATGCAAGCAAAACACTAACAGAAACTCAAATGAACTACACTACTACGGAAAAGGAGTTGCTTGCAGTAGTATACGCGTTCGACAAATTCCGGGCATATTTGATCGGGACTAAGGTAATACACAGACCACTCAGCGATTCGGTATTTAATAGCGAAAAAAGATGCTAAGCCACGTCTTATCCGATGGATTCTCTTACTTCAAGAGTTTGATTTAGAAATTAAAGATAGAAAGGGGACGGAGAATCAAGTCGCCGATCATCTATCCCGACTGGAAAATCCGGAGACAACAGATAAAGATAATTGCGTGATTCATGAGACATTCCCGGATGAGCAGTTACTTGGGTTGAATGCAGAATTTCCGTGGTATGCAGACTTCGCGAACTATGTGGTAAGCAAAATTCTTCCACCAGATCTCACACGACAGCAGAAAAGGAAGTTTCTTCATGATGTCAAGTGGTACATATGGGATGAGCCGTATCTTTTTAAACAATGCACCGATAAGATGATTCGACGATGTATTCCATACAGTGAAGTCCACACCATACTAACAGAATGCCATTCATCGGCGTACGGTGGACATTACGGAAGTGAGCGCACTACGGCGAAAGTTCTTCAGTCCGAGTTTTACTGGCCTACGTTGTTCAAAGATGCCCACCAATTTGTGAAAACTTGTGATAGATGCCAACGGGTGGGTAACATATCGAAACGGAATGAGATGCCCCTACAAACAATTCTAGAAATGGAAATCTTCGATGTATGGGGCATCGATTTCATGGGACCATTCCCGTCGTCTTTGAGCAATCAGTATATCTTGCTCGCGGTGGACTACGTATCGAAATGGGTTGAAGCTGCCGCATTACCATCTAATGATGCCAAGGTGGTCCTCAAGTTTTTACAGAAAAATATTTTCACAAGGTTTGGCACGCCAAGAGCAATTATTAGTGATGAAGGCAGTCATTTCTGCAACAAGTCGTTTACAGCTCTGTTGGCTAAGTATGGGGTCAATCATAAAGTGGCGACTGCTTATCACCCTCAGACTAATGGGCAAGCCGAGGTATCGAACAGAGAAGTTAAAAAGATATTGGAAAAAGTCGTTAACCCAAACAGGAAAGATTGGTCGCTTCGATTGGATGATGCATTATGGGCATACCGCACCGCATACAAAACGCCAATCGGGATGTCGCCATATCAACTCTTGTACAGCAAGGCATGTCACTTACCGGTGGAGTTACAGCACAAAGCTTATTGGGCAATACAAAAATTGAATTTCGACCAAGCCGCTGTAGGAGAAAAGAGGCTACTTCAACTTAATGAGCTCGACGAATTCCGCCTCCATGCTTATGAGAATGCCAAACTATACAAAGAAAAAGTTAAAAAATGGCACGACTACAAAATTATCCAACGAACATTCGAGCCGGGTCAAGCAGTCCTCTTGTTCAATTCACGGCTGCGGATGTTCCCCGGAAAGCTTAAGTCGAGATGGTCGGGACCATTTACTATCAAACGGGTATTTCCTCATGGCGCGGTTGAATTATACAGTCGCAATCCATTAGAAACGTTCAAAGTCAATGGTCAACATATAAAGCATTACTGGGGTGGCGAGTCAAATTTGGACGCCGTCACTATCATCCTAGCCGATACACAGTAAAACAGGGAGTAGTCAGGCTGAACGACTTAAAATCAAGCGCTAATTGGGAGGCAACCCAATATTTCTTTATTTTTTATATTTCACATTTAAGTCGGTAGGATATAGTTTATGAAAGAAGTAGTTAGGAATTTTTATTTATTAAGTTTGCTTAAAATCTCTGAAAAATACTAAAAATCAATCCAAACTCCAAGTCATCATTAATCTAACGTTTTGCTTGTTGTTGGTTTCAGGAAAGGTCAAACACGACTTAGAGCAACAAGGACTACACAACGGAGGAAATTTGGAAATTTTTCATGCCCAAAAATTTTTGACCAAAGAGTTTAACAGTGGGCTAGCCCGCCGGGGCAGGCATTTTTAGGCTTAACACCCCCGCCGGGGCGGGGGTCCGGATTCCTGGGCAGACACGCCTGATAAAAAGGCACGAACCAGCTCTCTCTCCCTCACTTCATGCCAGCTATCATTCTTCTTCCCTCTCCCCAACATCACCCACGATCCTACCCTATTCCTACCACCATCACCATTACATAATTTACCCATCTTCTCCCCCACACCACCCACACTACTTCAATACCATCCACCACCTTCTCCACTTTCCATCATTCTATATAAACCCTAACTTCTATCTCCACTATACAAATTCCTTTGCACACAAAATCTTCTAGCTATTGGGCTCCACACACTTACGGGTGACTACTCTAGCATTATTATCACATTCTCATCTTCTCTTCACTACCATTCCATACAAATCACATAAGTTGAGAGGAGAACGGGCTGTACACGCTAGGTGTTTGCTAAATTTACTGAACCAAAGTGCAAGAGAAGAAAGTGTCTGCTAGCACGTTCAAGCATCTGGTAATCCATGGCTTCACAACCAACATCCAAACGACAACGGGGGGGAAGTTCTAGCACTGTGCAACCGCCAACGCGAACATATGACCGCCGCAAATTCCGAAGTGCCGCCGCCGCCGACCGGTACGACTATATGGTTACAAAAGCCCTTACACCGGAACGGGGGTTGGCTCCCGAGGGCAATGATGGGGAAATGATGCAACAAATCTACCAACAAGGATGGATAAGGTTTACAGCGGAGCCCGAGCCCGCTGTTGTGAATGTTGTTAAAGAATTTTATGCAAACGCCGAGGACAAGGCACCATTCACTGCCTTCGTGAGGGGTCGCATGGTCCCGTTCAGTGCAGATGCTATCAATGCTTTTTATCAGCTGCGGGTGCCACGCCAGTGTCAATATGCTTACATGCGGGATTTTGACCCCGATTATGAGGAGGTGATTCAAAACATGACTAAGCCGGGGACTACTTGGCTAAAGGGACGGAAGGGTGGCACCGTGTTTCACAACAAAGACCTGAGTCGATATGGTAAAATCTGGTATGCCTTCCTCTGTGCTAAACTGCTACCGTCCACGCACACCTCGGACGTGACTAAGGAAAAGGCACTCCTCCTGTATGCCATTGTCCAAGATTTCCTCATAGACATCGGGGCAATTATTAGTTTATCTATACGAAGATGCCTACGTGGAAATTTTTCTGGCGGCTTACCACATCCATCTCTTATATGTGGATTGTGTCATCAAGTCGGAGTACGTTGGTCCGATGATGAGCCCACTTTGATGCCGCTGCAGATCTTAGATACTAGAATGATAGCCCGGTATTCTGTTTGGCCTGGAGGAGAGTCCCATCCACGGGGTTTGGGTTTTATTTTTCCATCGGCGTCGGAACCCGAGGATGATGCCGAAGATACTTCGGGGGATGAGGATGAAGCAATAGGTGATCAGGGAACTGAGCAGACTCCGCCGACTGAGACATTTTCTAGTGCTCAGTTCCTGGCTTTTCAGAATCAATTGGCTTTGACCAATAGGGTGACACGACGGGAGATGCGACGATTGGCAATGCGCCAAGACCACATGTTTGATGCCATGAATGCATCTTTCGCCTCATTGAATACAACACTCCAGAGTTTCAACCCGGCGGGTCAATTTCCATATGAACAACCCGGTCCATTACCTCGATTTTCTCCTAGTGATTCAGATGAGGAAGAGCACCAACCACCGCCCCAGACTTAAATAGTTTCAGGGAAGTCCTCGTGCCTTATATTTTTATCCAATGAGGGCATTGTCTTATTTAAGTTTGGGGGAGTTATATTTGTTTAGTTGCATGCACGCTGTGTTTTTTTATTATTATTATTATTATTTATATTTTGCATATTAGTTAGGAGTTTGCATTGTTTTCATAAGTTTTTATGTTAAAAAAAAAAAATAGGTTGCATATGTCCAATGGTGTCGCATTCTACAGGTTATTCTGGCCAATGATGAGATTGTGAACAAGTTAACCAATATAGTATTTAGAACTGTGATATAATTACTGTTATGAATCGATTCTTAGACTTGTTTGAAACTGTTATAAAAAGGGTAGCACTAATGACATCTTTGTTGACCGGTTAGTTCAAATTGATACATAAAGGGTTTCTAAAGGATAGTGCTAGCGTGAACCAGAAAATGACAAGGATAGGCAGTGAAGGCTTAAATTAGGCAAGAACCTAAGTTTGGGGGAATATATGTGGGATATATAAGCTTTGAAAAAAAAATGTAATATGTTGAGTCTTGTGGTGGGTTGAGGTGAAGCACTCCCCATAAACACAAGCGTGAGATGGAGCATAAAATGCACTCACAAACCATCTATGAAAAAAAAAGAGATAAGAATAAAACGGGAAAAGTGCAAAAAGCCCCCGTATAAAAAAAAAGAAGAAAAAGGAAAAAAGAAAAAGAAAGTATAAGTATCCTGCATGTACCCTTGAATTTGGTTAAGTTAATTTTAGTTGAATCGTGCCTATCTTTGAGATTTTTAAGTTTGCATTGTATAATTCCTTCTAAGAAGTTGCTTATGTATTGAATTTGGGTCTGTATCAGTTAAACTTGATGTTGATCACACACACACACGCTATACCAGTGATGATTGATCAAGAATTGAGAATTAATATGTAAGCGTGGATTGGTTTTGATAATTCGTAGTGTAAAGTTGCTCGTTTTCTCTGAGGCCGGTAGAATAAATTTGTTTATGCGATATTGATGGATTTGTTTAGGCGTTTAGATTGTTATTGCATTTCATTGCATTGCATGTAGCTTGTTTGTGCTCGTGGACTAGCACGGTTTAAGTTTGGGGGATTTTGATAAGCGGATTTTATATACGCGAATCATTGTTCAAATCAAGTTTAAATTCGTATTTATTTATATATTTTGTGTTCAATTTTATTTGTTTTTGTTATTTTATGTGTAGGGTGGTCATGGATGCATTAAGGATGAAAAGGTGGTCTTTTTGGAGCAAAAGTAAAAAAATTGGAACTTAAGAAATTTTGAAGTCAGAAGGTATGCCCGCCGGGGCGGGCCCTTTTTGCCCAGTACCCCCCGCCGGGGCGGGGGTCCCGTTTCTGCTGCTGTCCTATTAGGTTTCAACTTCTGTTTTGGCTCGGATTGGTGGGCTAGCTGGTGCGTTTTGGAGTCTATTAATGGGAGAAGACGTCCAGAAGTCAAGAGAGCTTGCTACCACTTAGAAGAACAACAATTCTCTAACGCAAAAGGCAAGATTTTCAGCACGAATTGAAGGATTTGGAGAGCGAAAATTGGAGGAGTGATTTTCAGAGATTGTCACAACGATTGCAGATTGAGGCTTTGTGAAGGAGTTTTCTACAATTCTTCTTCTCTTTCATCTATTTTGTAATTGGGATGATGTTTTCAACAAATTATTCAGTTTTTAATTCGTTCGTTTAGAACTAATTTACTTGTTAGACTTGTGATGGATCCTTAAGCCTAGCGATGCTTCGATAACTTTGATTTCCAATTTTATAAGATAATTTTAGTTTATCTATGTTAATTTGTGCGTGAATTTATGAATTACCTGATCAACAATTTTATGTGGATTTGAAAGGAATCGAGAGAGGATATTCAAATCTAGACCTAGTTAATATAGCATGTGTCATAAATTATGTCGATAGCATATTTGTGATTATTGTTAAGGTAGAGATACGCTTGACATCGCATGTAATCGTTAAGAGAACTCAAACTTCAACCTATTTAATTGTAGTCCACATAGAGATATAGTGAGTTGGTTAACTTAGGTGTTTAACGAATTTCTATCTTAATTGTGGATTGATGTTAATATGGTATTAGTGCATCGAGAGGTGGCTCTTACTACGTTCGTGTTCTTGGTTAATAAACTGAAATATTCAGTGAATTGGAATAAAAGTTAGAAAATCAGAGTGAAGCTTAGGGTGAAATCATAAGTCTAATTCTCCATTAATTGTTTGAAAATTCCGAATTTCGTTATTGGTGATTATTTCTTTTGTGATAATTTAATTATTTATTAATTTAGTTTCTTTTAATTAGTTTCTTAAAAAAAACCATTGAATTGATTAGTTTAATAAAATTAGGATTAATACAAAATTGATAATTGTGAAGTTAAGATTCTTGACATTTTGTCTTTGTGGGAACGATACTTTGCTCATCACTTTATTACTTGTTGACCACGTACACTTGCGTGTTTTGTGCGTATTGATTTTACCCAACAAAACCTTGATCAGCAGTCAAGGGAAAGTACATAGGAGAGAGATAGAATTTACATCAAGAAGAAAATCAGAAAAGACGAGGTACACAGACCCCATTTAATAAAACTCATTCTTTCAAATATCCAACCAAAATAAATCCAATCACATTGGTCAATAGTCCATAATCAATCCCATTTATTATCATACATATCATTATATGTATCAATAAATAAAATTATTCCATATATATATGAGTATCATTTAATGAGCAATTTTATGTTGCATGAAATCCAATTTCAAGATTAAAATAAACTCTTTATTTTAATTATAAAATTATTAAGATTAGTATATATATATATATATATATATATATATATATATATATATATATATATATATATATATATATATATATAAGATTCCATGACATCCAGGATACTAAGTGGGAAAAGCATACTCCTATATTCATGCTTCAGGCTTTCGTGGTTTACTTTAAAAAAAACGTGTTCCTGCTTCAAAGTTTAAGCTAATTCACGTGCCAAGATATATAATATATAATATATAATTATAAGTGGCATGAAGCAGGATGATAAGTTTTAAAAAAAATAGCCCACGGATTGCATTTTTAAAAAAAACGTTTTCCGAAAGAAAAAAAAATTCGGCAATTTTTTTCGTTTATACAGGTTTCGATAAAGGTAAATAACTTTTTTTTATATATAAAATAATAATTTTATGCAATAAATTATGCCCAATAAATTATTCAAAATACATACCCATATATATATATATATATATATATATATATATATATATATATATATATATATATATATATATATATATATATATATATATATATGGAATCAAAAAACGATTAATAATTTGCATAAAGTTTGGCTCATGATACCACTGTTAGGTTTTGTGAAAATCAAAGTAGCAATCAAATTACAAAAATAGCGGAAGCATAATAAAATCAGATTTTAAAATTTTTCACAAACCAATTACCCGGATCATCCTTTATGCATATTATTAATTAAACGAAGAATAAGAAATTATGAAATCATACCCTTGTAGAAACGAGCTTCCTCAGGTACGAGTTCACCTCTTACCTCTCCGCGATTTCCTTGAATCTCCGGGTAGATTTCTTCCTTTGATCAATGTAAGCCACCCAAGTGTATGGCCTCTAGAGGTGATCCACCAAGGAAAAAGAATTTTCAAGAAGAAAGGTGTATTGGCTCAAACCCTAATTTTTCCTATATCTATAGAAAAAGGGGTGTACTCTCCAACTATTGGAATTACGTATCTCTCTGATATCTGATATAAAACCCTTCTTATAAAGATATCAAGTAACCATATTTTAATTAAAATAAGGTATTATTTATTTAATTAAACTCTTTTAATTAAATTGGCTCCCTAATCTTATTAGGGATAATTAATTAAACTCCTTTAACTAATTTTTCCTCCTAATCCTATTAGGAATAAATGAGAGTACTTATATTAAATTAATTCCTAAACTCTTTTAGAAATTAAAATAATAATAATTATAATAATATTAATAAGACTCCTCTTATTAATTTATATTTAATATTTCTAAAATATTAAATAATAAATATTAAACTATTTAATTTATTCTATCACCATAGATTAAATTAAATATACTTAACATATTATTACGATTATGTCATTAACTTCTTAAATAATTAATCTTCCTTTTATGGTGTGACCCTTTAGGTTCTCCATATTAAACCGGTTGTGAATAAATCAATTAAAATAATTCTAATCCTATTTAAATAAATAAATTAAACGATTAATTTATTTAAATAAATAATATTTATTCTACAATAGGGATAAGTCTCCCTAGCGATCAACGACTTTCCAGATAATATAGATTTTAACATTAATCATAAAAGAACCTTTGAGTTAATAGTTACCGTACAATTCAATCCTTCCACCATACAATATCCCAATTAAATATAAGACATGGAATTACTGTCAAGTCTTATTTTATTTAATTATATGTATTTTGATTTCTAAATGCACAACTCCTAATGAATGCAAATTAAAAACTACTTTATAACTTCATTCCACCTTGGCCAAAGATTCCTGGGTTGTGATTTATCGAATCACATAGGACATTTCTCTTCTTTTACTAGAAGTGGTAGATTCTTTATTGATCATTCACTATCTTCATATGTAACTTATTTCACCCAAGCATACCATTTGATATACTCTAAGAGTCTTAAGGAATAAGTCAAAGTGTAATTCATTATATGTAAGATATTATGACGATCTCAAGTCTAAGGATCATTTGTACTACTATCACTTCAGGAATTCCTATTGACAGGCAAGTAAAACTCCATTAGGTATTCCTTAGCGAGTCACGTTCAGTGAACTTATTCTCTAATAAGCAACTACATACTTACTTTAGTGTCTCCACACAAATGATCATGAGATCAATCATCCTCATCTAATGAGCAAGCAACGTACGTATCAATCTATCCGAATTCACTAATCTCCTTTTTAGTAATCCATTGATTGGGAACATTTTAGTTTTAAGATATCTAAGAATTTAGATCTCATTAGCATGATCTCATCATGATTCTAAAAGCATTGCTTAAAACTATGGGTTTATCACATATTATTAAAGCAGCACCATGTAGATAATAAATGCCTTTAATAAATAATTTTTTTTTAATAAATAAATAAGATTGATTACAAAGTATATGCTTTATCATCATACATAATTGGCTTATATGTATACTACTTTCACATTCTTGTAGCTTAGCTAAGGGTTATGGTAATGTGTCCAACACGTAACAACAAGGCTAAAACCAATGTTGTGTTATGGGGTTAGTGAATTCAAATTGGTAAAAATGATTAGTAAATTTTGAACGCGTTATGTGATAACTTAGTGTACACAATGAATGTTAGACAAGTGTTGCAAAGTAAACACTTAGAATTTCTTAAATGTAAATGGTAAAGAAAGATTTGTGCTAAAATAGTTAGTTTAGCTAGAAATGTACATGTTATGGTATGTTAGCATATCTAATAGATAATGTGATTCCTAGTTGTTGTCAACAAGTGTAATACATCTAATATGGGGTAATGGAATCTATGACGACTTTAATGAACGTTAAATGTTGGTTTCGAAAGAATTTAAAGAAACACAAAATGAGATTATATAATGATAAGTGTCATACGAAGGGGAGTAAACACCTGAAGATATGTGTTAAGTTTCAAAGAGATGCAAGTTATAAAAGATTAAGACTAAGAGTCATTGTGGTTTCGTTATATGTGCAACTAATGTATGTGAATATGAACCTTTGAACTGTTGTAGGATATACACAAAGCATTTAAGCTATTTTTCGGTAATTGGCAATCTACGAACCAGGCAAGTCTTTCAGTTCCTGTTTGCTACGTGAACTTGATGATTAATTGTTTTAAGTCTTTATTGCAAATAACATGATGTGTGTTATATTTATGTGCAAGCATGAACTATCAAAGTCAACTTATGACTACATTAATTGAGTAAAGCATGCCGATTGAGTAAGGAACTCAATCTTTATATTTGTTAAATGAACTGTAGTATGTTTGTTATGATAGTTCAATGTTTAAGAGATATGTTGAGCATGAAATTATATGCTATGTGTTGCATAAAAACTGTTAGATTTTGCTGGGCTGTCGAGCTCAACCTTGCAAATAACCATTTTTGCAGGTCAAGGTTTCAAGGTTTCAAGGTAAAGTTATGTGTTACCTGAAAGTTATGAATCCAACGTGATACTTGAAGATTCCTTATGTTTTATGAGAAATGTATTTAATATTTTGAATGTAACATGTTGTTAAATTGTAAGTTAAGCTATCCAGTACATTTGGATATCCATTGATGATATAAGACTTTGTATAGTCATTTTGTTGTAATGATTCATGATATAAATTTGAATCGAAAAGATGTAATGTAAAGGTTAAAAGTTCTGGGAACATAAATAGTTTGTAAATAGAAAATTTTAATTTTAATAGAACATTTTAATTATTCTGCAAATTTCAATGGTTGTATTATCGTTTAATAATATAAAATTAGAGGTTGAATGTATTATTAACGACCGAAGTCGAGAATTAAAATGTATGAATTTTGGGATCGTTATAGTTGGTATCAAAGCTGTAGATTATAAACCTTAGGTAGGAGTACCTTAGGCTATAACCTTAGAGAAGGAAGGTGAAGATAATTGAAGCATAAGCTCAAATAGAGTTTGAACAATAAGAAGTAATATAAGAATTTTATAAAGAAGGGATTAAAACATGCATGAGAAGATTCAATGAATAATCTCGCAGAGTTATGGGGTTACCCAACTCCAATAATAAGAATGTAAGGTGATAATAAATAGACAATGTCTATAAGAAGAGATTGGTAAAGAAGTTAAGAATAGAGAGTTATTTTCGGGAATGGTGCAATTGTACCCTTTAGTAGTTGATGTATGGTATCTGGGTTAAACGATTCCTTCATAGAGCGGAGGTATATACGAACTAGCAACTCGGAACCTAGTATGTTAGTTGTTTGTGGGAAACCACTCAGCGTACCATGTTGAAACTGTTAGAGACTCGATGTGTACCAAGTGTAGGAAGTGGATACGTATGATGAAAATGTAGAACTTGAATGAAATGTTGAACGATATAAATGAAGTTGGAAATTCTTAAAGCAAGAATTGTTATATAACCAAGAATATTCAAAGAAGTATCTTGAAAAGATATGTAGATAAGAATCAGGAGTTCCCTAACTCTAATAGCAAAGATAACGAATAATGTCGTAAATGAAAGGAAAGAGAGGGAATCGTAAAACAAAACGATCTCGAGTTAAGAAATTTTTTTTAAGGGAGATGATTATAGAATAAGATCACGACGTGATCAGTTTAAGTTATAAAAGAAAGATGGTCTGTAATGTTTGAATAATTATAGCTTGATGCTATGAAGTTAATGTACTATGAAATAGTACGAGATAACTCGCGAGGAGTTATAAATGATGTGATACAAGGAATTCGTATCGAACAAAGAGCAAGTTAAGGGTAAGATAGAGTTAGGTGGGATTTCAATTGAGTACTCATGTGATGGCTGAGTTGTACAAATCTTTGTATGGGTGAGGGTTTTGTGCTTGTACTCAGTTTATCACATTGATAATCATTGGAATGTTGGTGTCGCGCTATCAATGTATATGTGGTGAAAAGGTGATTCTTTTTTCATGTGTATATTTGATAGTTAGAAACTACTAAGATTAGTTAGATATTATTAGGATTAGGTGCGGTTCTTAAAACTAATGCATATGGTAAGTTCGTGACTCATAATAATATGGTATATTTTGAAACCCTCAGCGAATGGACGCCGATGGTCTGACCAGGATAAGTTCTTAAACTCATATTATTGTGGCAAGTTCCTGAATTTCCAATGTGTGGTAAGTTTGATGAACTTTATTGGGTAGAAAACGGTTATAGTATAAAGAACATTGATGAAGTTGGAGATTGATAGAATGGTTAAGTAATGAAGTAATGGAGTAAAGATTGAAGTTGATGGATAATTAGATATTCTAAATTTACTAGCTATGCTAGACTTTCAAAATTTATTGACTTCATGTTGATGTTTACACCTTTATTTTCTTGAAAAACATTGAATCAAATGATGGAACCAATGAGTTTTAACAACAATACCGTTATTCGTATGTCTATGCTAATTACTTCGGCTAGGCAAAAATGATTTGAAATATATCAAAATGTATTTTTTATATCATCAATGTATCATGGAACCTGGTGCAGAGATGATAAAAATGATGGAGTCATCAATGCAGTATTATGTAGTGTTGGATGTGATCTAATTATCGTCAGCCCACTATAGTATGATGTAGTATGATAAAATCACCAAATGACGGAATCCTCAAGCGGACTGTAAACACAGTGCAGTATCATGACGTCATAAAAAGATTTTTGAGATTTTTTTAGGATATGAGGATATATATATATATATATATATATATATATATATATATATATATATATATATATATATATTTCGATTGATGTCTGAATTATTGTAGAAGTCTATTCTATTTGATTCAGCTAGACAAATATTGAAAAATGTTCATGATATTCAAGAGTTTCTTGAGAAGTTATGCCAAACCGAATTATTTTAGTGCGGATTCAGATGTTAAAAAGCTGAGATGAACAACCCTATTATTAGGGGTTACGCTTAGTTTATAATTTGCATTGAAATGTTTGTGCACAATACATTGTACGAAGGATTGATCCCCCTAAGTACGTGGAGTCCTTATAGTCTTATGACTGTTAAAGTTAAAGTTGAAAGATTACTTATAACTGTGGACATGATTCGTGGTCATTAGACCCTCAGTTGAATGCTTGCACTCTACATTTTGAGATGAACAACTCTTTTATTAGAGGTTACGCTTAGTTTACACTTTGCGCTGAAATGTTTGAGCACAATACATTGTACGAAGGGCTTAACACCCTAAGTACGGAGGTTCATATAGTCTTATGACTGTTAAAGGTTCAAGTCGAGATATACTTGATAAACTGGGGACATAGTTCAAGGTCTTATGACCCTCAGCATGATTTGGAATCTTTTAAATTCCTGAGTTATTCATACTACTTCCCAATTATTGAGCAATTATGGAAGATTCTTACTATTCTAAAAGGTGAATGTTGTAAGGATGATATTCCTTAGAAAGAAGTAAGTTGTAAAATGCGACACTGAATGATGAATTTGTTGAATAAGTGAGAAAAGAAATTTTGGAATGAGAATGAGATGAGTTATCAAAGAATAGTGTAAAACTTCAAATAGAAAAGTTTAATAATTACAAAAAAAATTTTGTGGGAAAAAGTGGTTATAGAACCCAATGAATGAATAAAGTATTAACGTAAAATCTATTTTTATAGATTGAATGAATAAAGATTAATAGATAAAATTTCGAGGACGAAATTCTTAAAAGAAGGGGTGAATTTAAAGTCCCGAGAGCTTGAGAATAGTGTATGATAATGATCCTTGGAGAAAGTTAATGAACGGGTCAAAGAATATGTAATACTCAAATATAATTGAGTTCAAGTGAAAGTTATGACATAAAACCTAGAATTTGTTGAGGTAATGAATATAATAGAAAATATAAAACTTATATTAAGGTAATGTGTTGAAGTTATTCAGCGAAGAGATTTGGTAGGAAACCTAAGGAAAGTAGGGTTTCGGTAATTCTGAGGACGGAATCCTTATAAGGTGGGAAGAATGTAACAATCTAGAATTTTATTTATAATTTCAAATATTTATTGAATTAAATAAATATTTTTAATTGATATGTTTGTTGTTTAATAGATATTTGTTGGATTATTTATTAAGTAAGTAAATAATCTATGAGTTATAGAAATTAACTTAATTAAGATAAGAGAGTGAAGAATGTGTTGATTTGATTATTTGAGTTGTGATTCTGGGGACAGAATCATTGTAAGGATAGAAGGATGTAACGATCTGGATTTTCAAGTTGTAATATTAATTATTTATTAAAATATAAATATTTATTTGATGTATATATTGTTGAAAGTGATGAGATAAATATTTTATTGATGTAATGGTTGCTAGTAAATAATTATGAAGCTAAATTCATTAGATAATATTCTAAATTAAATTAATTTATAATTTAGAGAGTTGTAATATAACATGAGATGTTATATTGTTGTTTTAATTTAATAATTTAAGGTGATATATTAAATTATTAAATAAAATTATAATTTGTGATATTTGTTAAAGTGGAATATTTATTTAAAATATAGGATGTGATTGATTTATTTGATTAATATTGGATACGGAGATCCAAATAAATAATATGTGATTATAAATTATAAACTAAATTGTTCATTAAAATAAATTAATGGAGTTTAAGTTAGTTTTTGCCAAACAAGTCGTCTTTAAATAAAAGGGGTTTTTTGCCAATCAAGCCTTATTGCTTTTGAATGTCTAATTTTTTTAATTTAAATAAATAAAATAATAAGTATAATATAAACGTTAATTTTGTAACTGCCATTTTAATTAAATTGGCATATTGTGACTATCAGTTTATTTCCTACTCTGGCTATCAGTTGAATTCTGGCCTAGCTTTTATTTACTTTACGCATTCTAGTGCTTGAGAGTTCAGAAAGTTGAGAGAGAAGTTGTGAGGGAATTGAGAGTGTCTTAAGAATTTTCACAGCAAATTTTAGTGATTAGCAGCGATTGTATTGGAAATTGAAGATATGTTCACAACCTTAGTGTTATATATAGATATGTGTATGTACGTATGAGGCTACGGCAAACTTTTATATAATCTGTAAATTTCAAATTGTTGAATTGTTGCTATACAATGGGATTACTTGTGATTGTATGAATATATGGTGATTAGAGATTGTGCTTAAACGAGAAATTCATGCTAATTTCGGATATCAGTAGAAATTTTGTCAGTATATATATGTTTTCATATGTAGCTATGTAAGTATCAATTTTAAAGGCCAATTAGTGTGTGAAAGTATAAATTGAAGCTTGTATATATTGGTTCATTGAGATACGAGCATAACGTAATTTGAATGGAGTGATTTGGCCGAGTATTGAATTCACAATGATGATTTTTGGGATGAATATCAAAAATTGGGTTTTGTATGAAAAACATGGAATTTGAGAAATTAAACTAGTTTTAGTTGATGTAAAATTGTTCTAATTGGTTGAAAATGTTAGCAAACATGTTTATGGTAGTTTTGTATCAATTGTTCTGGTTATTAATACTGTTTTGGGAGTGAAATTCGTGTTAGTTGGCTTACAAAAAAGTGTCGAAGCTCTGTCTGCAAAAAAACTGAGTTCTGCAAGTCGCGCGGGAGCACATCCCTTAGATGCGGGCGCGCAGCCTCCCAGTACTAAACTCACGCGGCCGCGCTAGTGCCCATTTTCAGACACTGAAGTCTACTAATTCTGCAGACTTTGGTCGTTCTTTGTAGCTTAGCTAAGGGTTATGGTAATGTGTCCAACACGTAACAACAAGGCTAAAACCAAAGTTGTGTTATGGGGTTAATGAATTCAAAATGGTAAAAATGATTATTAAATTTCGAACGCGTTATATGATAACTTAATGTACACAATGAATGTTAGACAAGTGTTGCGAAGTAAACACTGAGAATTTTGGAAATGTAAATGGTAAAGAAAGATTTGTGCTAAAATAGTAAGTTTAGCTAGAAATGTACATGTTATGGTATGTTAGCATATCTAATAGATAATGTGATTCCTAGTTGTTGTCAACAAGTGTAATACATCTAATATGGAGTAATGGAATCTAATATGCAGTAATATGGAGTAATGGAATCTAAAATGAGATTATATAATGATAAGTATCATACGAAGGGGAGTAAACACCTGAAGATATGTGTTAAGTTTCAAAGAGATGCAAGTTATAAAAGATTAAGACTAAGAGTCATTATGGTTTCGTTATATGTGCAACTAATGTATGTGAATATGAACCTTTGAACTGTTGTAGGATATACGCAAAGCATTTAAGCTATTTTTCGGTAATTGGCAATCTACGAACCAGGCAAGTCTTTCAGTTCCTGTTTGCTACGTGAACTTGATGATTAATTATTTTAAGTCTTTATTGCAAATAACATGATGTGTGTTATATTTATGTGCAAGCATGAACTGTCAAAGTCAACTTATGACTACATTAATTGAGTAAAGCATGCCGATTGAGTAAGGAACTCAATCTTTATATTTGTTATATGAACTGTAGTATGTTTGTTATGATAGTTCAATGTTTAAGAGATATATGTTGAGCATAATATTATATGCTATGTGTTGCATAAAAACTGTTAGATTTTGCTGGGCTGTCGAGCTCAACCTTGCAAATAACCATTTCTGCAGGTCAAGGTTTCAAGGTTTCAAGGTAAAGTTATGTGTTACCTGAAAGTTATGAATCCAACGTGATACTTGAAGATTCCTTATGTTTTATGAGAAATGTATTTAATATTTTGAATGTAACATGTTGTTAAATTATAAGTTAAGCTATCTGGTACATTTGGATACCTATTGATGATGTAAGACTTTGTATAGTCATTTTGTTGTAATGATTCATGATATAAATTTGAATCGAAGAGATGTAATGTAAACGTTAAAAGTTCTTGGAACAAGAATAGTTTGTAAATAGAAAATTTTAATTTTAATAGAACATTTTAATTATTCCGCAAATTTCAATGGTTGTATTATCGTTTAATAATATAAAATTAGAGGTTGAATGTATTATTAACGACCGAAGTCGAGAATTAAATTTTATGAATTTTAGGGTCGTTACAAATGACATCCCTTACAAGTATGAAAGAAGATGACACCCCTTACGAGTATGAAATGAAATAATATCACTTACGAGTATGAAAAAATGATAACCCCTTATGAGTATGAAAGAAAATGATATACATTCACAAGTGTAAAAGAAAATGATATCTCTTTACGAGTATGAAAAAGTGATATCCCTTATAAGTATGAAAGAAAATGACATCCCTGACCTAGATATTGTGAAACAAAATTAATAACCAAATAAATCCTTCATTGTTCGTATCTCTGACTTTCGGGTCTTTTAGAATTTTAAAAATTTCTTTATATTCTCACAAAAATCTAAATCTCAAAAAGATACACAAAATAGACTCAAGAATCACTCCATTCGGAGTTGATATGACCTTTCAAAATTTGGGCTGAAAATAGTGACAAAATTTAGGAAAGATTCTTGTTTTTAGCATTTTAAGGCACTAAGATGACATCAGATGACTTTCCTTCCTTCTACAAAGTTATGGAGGATGAAAAACTGATGAAAGCAGGCTTTGGAATCACTCAATTCCGATAAAGGGTGAATTTTCTATAATTTATCTAAACTGCTTCTAAACATAAGAAAATTCCACTCGGGAATTCAAAGAAGAATGCAGCAAAAGATTCCAATACTTGGAATGACTTGAAATATAAATGTATCACTCTAACTAATAGTTACTAACACTTAACGTAGCCTAACATACTTAGAGAGAAATTTGCACTAAAAAAATTTTTAGAGAGTGGAAGAAAGCACAAGTAAGGAAGTTATGAAATTTCTTATGCTAAGCCTTCCTATTTATAGTCAAAATCTATCACATTTTATAAATATATTATTCATCCATTATCATTATCTTTAAATTTATTGTTTATAATAATTACCCATTATCATTATATTTAAATTTATTATTTATAATTATTACCCATTTTTATCCATTATCATTACTTTAAATTTATTATTTATAATGATTACCTATTTTCATCCATTATCGTTATTTATTCATACTGATTTACACATTAATACATTATCATTGCTTATTCATAATGATTTACACATATTAATCCATTATCATTATTTATTCATAATGATTTACACATATTAATCCATCATCATTATCTTTAATTTGTATTATTCATAAAAAAATTATCTTTAATCTACCTCATAATAATTATTTATATTTTTCACATTTCAAGATTATATTTTTCTTTACTATTCACAATTATTATTATAATATCCATCTTCTTCATTATTGACTTAATGTATTACTATCAAAGATATTAGTGTTCTTCAAATAATGAGTATGTCTAACAGTTTATAACCCGTGACTTTTAATTACGTAACTTTTCATTACTTCCCTGACTACAATGTCAATTATTGATTCAATAATATGAGATGCTATGATAATTATTGTGACAACTGCAAATACACAAATCCATGTATTTGCTACAATGGATTGGTGCTCACTATTCAACACTAAATCCTTCTAAGTATAAATATTATAGACTCACAATACTGACAACCAGATCATTCCTAGGAAAGAGGGGATCTTCCGTATAAACGGCACACAATTAAATAACCTCTTTCCTTGACAGAACTTATAGACATTGCCAATAATACTAATTGGTCAATTTATATTATTTTTATCAATTAAATACCCCATTCTTTAGAATAATAATTATAAGAAAATTAAAATCTTTTTATTAAAATTCGGGATCTTACAAATTTCTAACACTGTAAATTAATTAACTAAAAATACAAAAAAGCTTAAGATAAATTTTTAATCAGTAATAATCTATTAAACCTCCCTTCTAGATTATTATTAGACTTTCAATTGGTATAAGAGCGGTGCTCTTTAACTTGTTTGTTGAGTGAATATAAACATATCTAAGAGTAGATCCATCTATGGCCTACACAAATGCTACTGGTTTCGGAGAAGGACTATCAATGTCCAAACCTCCACTATTTGATGGCACAAATTTTGCCACCTGGAAGAATATATTCAAAATCTATCCCAATTTATAAGGAATTAAAGTTTGACTTGCAATATAACGAGGTGCAAAAATTCCCACAAAGATTAAAGGAGAAAAAATCGTTAGAAAAGATGCTGATGAGTTCACCACTGAAGATGAAGAGGCTATGATTATAGCATCTAAAGCTGAACAAGTGCTAACTAGTGCTCTCATTGAAAAAGAGTGCAAAAGAGTTGGCAATTGCAAGAATGCTAAAGAAATCTAGAAAAAATAGATTGTAACCTATAAGACCCCGAATTTTATGAAATGAAAGTATTCAATTTTATTGCAATTATTATTTTATTTCGTAAATGGTTAAATTGATAAAAGGTTAAAGTTAAGGATGATATGTGAAATTTTTTGCAAAGTATGCAAGTTGTTATAAAATATTCGTTTGGTCAGGGAATATTCATTTTAACAGGGAATATTCGTACGTCGGCACAATCATTGGTGGACCCCACAATGAAAGTATTGTCGTAGTTAGAAAAAGACAGAATTATATTTTTATAAAAATAACGGCGAAAGTGTTACCGTTAAAACTGTTGAACTACCCAGTAGTAAAAGTACAGTAATACGCGTTGTTGCATAGTAGCACACGGTATTGATTATTGATGCTTACGTAAGAAGTCACTCAGTTATACTCAATTATTGCTACAATAATTGCTGCATCATATCTCTCATATTATTGATTCAATTATTGTCACAGTATCATCTGCATAATATGTTATATTATTAAATTAATAATTGAGACGACAAAGTTATTCATATTATTATTTGCAATATTGACAATGTCTAGAAGTTCTGTCAAGGAGAGGTTAGATAATCTAATTGCGCGCTAATAGGGAGAAATCCTTATCGGAAAGCCCCCTCTTTCCTGGGAACGACCTGTTGTTAAATATTGTGAATTATAATATTAATGATGAATAAGTTCGTGTTGATTAAAGATGAAATTGATAGTACCATTGTGTTGGAATCGACATTTATTTCGATAATAATTGATGTCTGGGGGTTATATTGACCAATCGGGTAATTAACCGGATAAATGGGCAATTAATTGTTATTAATTCATATGATTATAACTATTTGTTCACATGTGTGTATTATTGATTCACATTGTTGTACTATTAGGGGAGTTGGTGCAAGATTGATAATACTTGCATGACTAAGTTAAAAATAGAGGTATAGATGGATGTACTATACTGTAATTCGTATTTTCACATGTCTAGAACTATTGATTCACATGATTTACTATTAGGGGAGGTGGTGCAAGTTTGATAATACTTGCAGGACTATATTAAAAAGGAAGAAAAAGAGAGAGGTATTATACTGTAATTTTTTGAGCCCCAAAATGTGTAATTATTGAAACTATATTTTCCTATAAATAGAAGCTCATTCCTTCATTATTTTTCACCAATTCACTAAGTCTCACAAGAGCAATTATTATAGAGAGAAATTATAGAGAGAAAGAAGAAAAGAAGTCTGCTACTTCACTATTCCAGTATCTAGTTTCTTCTAACGTAAGGGGTATTATTTCATTTGTATTCATGAAGAGAGCTTCTGTTATTCCATTCTTTATTATTATATTGGAATAACCTGTCTATGCGAAGTACCGCATACATGGTGAAATTCTTCTGTTATTTCATTCTTTATTATGCTATTGGAATATCCTGTCTGTGCGGATTACGCATGACCTGGTTCCATTCTTTATTATTCTGTTATAATATCATGTCTGTGCGTATTATGCATAACCTAGTTCTATTATTTATTATTCTATTGGGAATAACATGTCTGTGCGGTCTATCGCATGCCTGGTGAATTCTTCTGTTATTCCATTCTTTATTATTCTGTTGGAAATGATTTGTCTACATGGATTACCGCATGGTGGATGAAAATCCATTTCCAGTTTCGTATATTTTATTATACTCGTATGAAATATCATTTCTTTTGTACTCGTCATGGAATATCATTTTCTTTGGTATTTTTTTTTACGAGTTACCATTCACCCGGTTACTATTCACTCTGGTATCATTCACTCGGGTCTTCGGGGCACTTTTCGTGTCGGAGTACTATTCACGAGTTACTATTCACGGGTTACTATTCACCCAAATTACTATTCACCCGAATATTATTCACTCGGGTATTTGGGGTACTTTTCATGTCAGGGTACTATTCCCGAGATACTATTCACGGGGTACTATTTACCCAAAAAATATATTTTTTTCTGTCCAAATTATTTTTGGTACATGAATATTATTCTTGAATTTTACTCGACAAAGTAGTATCATGTTGACAATTTGGACGTTATTGATTTCTGGATAAATTAAATTATAAATCTTTAAAATTTATCCTTGAACTTGTTTTATTGAATTATTATATCATTGTCATCATCCTCATGCTTATATTGTGATGAAAGTCATCTTTGGCTTATGTGCAGAGATGGACTTGGTATGATTATGACCAGAAATTATTCGGTATAATCATGATCGTAATGTGACGAATGATATGGTGAAAGTCCTCATTGGCCTGTAGTTCATTAATGGACAGTTGTTGGTATGATTATGACCAGAGATTATTCGGTATAATCATGACCATTGATGATTACATGAATATCCTTGGCCGTGGTGTAGGGATGATTTGATTTTATTTATTAAGCTGAGTCTCAGCGATAAAGTTGATGAAAAACTTTTTAAATCATAGAAGATAGTAGATGTTATGCTCTACTTGACTCTTCTAATGGATTGCTTATTCCGCTGCAGTCGTTGATATAAAACTTGTTGTGACGTCCCCAAAATAGGTATACAACACCTATTCTGAGTCGCCAAATACATGGTACAGAAAGCAAACTACAACTTCAATAATACAATTGTCGTGCAAAATACGACAACACATACTGTGAGTTTAAATACAAATATTGTCTTCTAGACAATATCCACACTCAAATAAATCCTCATTACAATTATTCAAACACTATTTTACAGAAATAGTGAGGACTGCTAAAACATCTTTCTAGAACCATCACTCCATATCCGACTAGATCCTGCTATGTTCTCACCTCCTGAGAAGAAAAATGGAACAAAAAGGAAAAGGGTGAGCTCAACTAGCCCAGTAAAGAATATTATGACTAAGATAATATACAAACAAATTATCGTTAGTCTTCAACAGGGAAAAATCTGATAGAATATAATCGACAACAAGTTTTAGATCAACAACTGCAGCGGAAACAGCAAACCATTAGAAGAGTCAAGTAGAGAAAGAATTCTACTATCTTCTAAGATTTAAAAGTCCATCATCAATATTTTATCCCTGTAACATCAATTAATAATCATCTTTATCCAAATATTCATCTTTGCACTACAGGCCAAAGATATTCATTTGTATCACCTGTCAGTCATGTTCATCTCAACACTTGTTCATCTTTGCACTACAGGCCAAAGATATTCATCAAGTAATCATACATCTTTGCACTACAGGCCAAAGATATTCAGTAATATCATCATTTAGGACTGAGGATGATGAAAAATATCTTAAAGAAAACGAATCCAATGAGATAGAAGGACAAATAGTAGGGATTCGTATAACAGTTTATCCAAGATCAATAATACTTCATAATAATCAATTGTGAAGCAGAATTCAAAAATAAAGATCAAAACATGGATACAATCAAAGATAGTAACCATAATAGACATCTTGGACAAAAAGGGAAAATTTTATTTTTCGGTGAATAGTGCCGTATTCGTGAATAGTACCGTATACGTGAATAGTAACGTATACGTGAATAGTAACCCCGACACAAAAAGTTCCAAATTTGATAAAAACTCGTATCAATATTTCAGCATAATGATATTAAAGAAAATAATATCATTTAAGAAGAAAATAATATCCCTTACCTCAAAATATCAGTACTTCTGGTCGGAATACCGGTATAAGGCTGAAAGAAACTTGCTCTGATGAATAGAAACTCTCAAAGTATCTAAATACTCACAAAATACACTCAATAATCTAGAGAGAGAAAGAGAGAAAACTTGTTTCTGGTGTGATTTTCAATTCTAACTTAGCCCTCTATTTATAGGAAAATTTTAGTAGGCTTGACCTGCAACCTGATGGCTTTACCTGCTACTATTCCCACCTACCACATTTGAAATATAATTCAGCACATTTCTTCACCAACCACAAGTGGGGCCCACCAATTCTAGAATTTTTCATCAAAATGATAAACTCTGAAAATTCAATAATTTCTGAACCAGTCATCTTGTAAAATTCATAATAAATCATACGTTCATTTTTAACGGTTCAAAATTTGTGGACATATACTCAACTTATATATGTATAACATATCCAAAAATTACCACGATCCAACGGTCGGATTAAAAATTATAACCCCCGCAAACTATCTCAAAAACTCTGATTTTTAATACCTCCATTCCGACAAAAATACTGACAAAAACCTCAACATTAACTCCTTCATTTTTAACCACAAAAATATATCCCTCATTTATATCCACATAAAATAAATATTTCCTTATCATATGAATCAATAATTAATTATTCACAAATAATATTACAGAATCACATTTATGACAACCATGCCGTTCCCAGGAAAGAGGGGGCTTTCCAATAAGGATTTCTCCTTACTGGCGCGCAATTAGATGACCAAACCTCTCCTTAGACAGAACTTTCTAGACATTGCCAATAATGTTATCTAATAATATTATTCAAATAATATGAATTATTAATCTGATAAATAAAAATACTGTGCAGCAACAATTATTGAAACAACAATAATATAAAATATCAACGCATCAATTATTGAATCAATAAAATAAAATATTGAACAATAACTACTGTAACAATTATTGAGTAGTGCCTTCTTACGTAAGAATCAATAATTGGTGCAATACCGCGTGCTACTGTATTTTAACCACCGAGTATTCTAACAGTATTAACGGTAACAACTACGCCGTTATTTATAAACAACTTATACTTGTCGTTTTCTTCATCCAATCGCTTTCCGTTATGGGGCCCACACAAGGCTGCGTCGTCGTACGATTATTCCCTGACAGCAAGAATATTCCACGACCAACCGAATATTCACCGACCAAAAATAAATATTTTATAACCACTTGCTTATTTTGCAAAATTTGCACATTTCACCCATAACCAAAGTATTATATCAAATTAACCCCTTATTATTCACAATAATATTTAGAGAAAATTTGATTTTATTCATTAATAAGTTGGGGTCTTACAACCTCCCCTCCTTATGAAATTTCGTCCTCGAAATTGACGTACGTACCTGATGTTTCAAAAAGGTGAGGATACCTCGCTTTCATTTCTGATTCCAACTCTCAGGTCATTTCTTCAATAGCATGGTTTCTCCACAAAACCTTAACTTGTGGTATAACCTTCGTGCGTAGGACATGCTCTTTCCTATCCAAGATCTTAACAGGTACCTTCTCGTACGTTAAATCTTCAGCTATCTCGTCTGGTTCTAACTCAATAATGTGGTTCGGGTCTTTAACATATTTACGAAGCATAGATATGTGAAAAACATTATGAACACGAGACATGCTTGGAGGTAATGCGAGTCTATATGCCACATTTTCTATTCGCTCAAGAATCTCAAATGGACCAACAAATCTTGGATTGAGCTTTCCTCTCTTCCCAAATCTTGTAACTCCCTTCCATGGTGCAACACGTAACAATACATGATCCCCAATATTAAATTCCACGTCCTTCCGATGAAGATCCGCATAACTCTTTTGTCGATCCTGTGCCGTTTGTATACGTTGTCGAATCGTTTGGATCTTCTCTGTAGTAATGCGTACCAACTCTGGTCCCAACAATGTTGCTTCACCCACCTCGTCCCAGCATACTGGAGAACGACATTTTCTTCCATACAACACCTCGAATGGAGCCACACCTATGCTCGCCTGATAACTGTTGTTGTAGGAGAATTCCACCAATGGTAGGTACTTATCCCAACTCCCTTTGAGATCTAGGACACAAAGTCTTAATAGATCTTCAAGAGTTTGAATAGTCCTCTTTGATTGTCTGTCCGTTTGAGGATGGTATGCCGAACTGAATCGTAAATCCGTGCCCATAGCTTTCTGCAAGCTAACCCAAAATCGTGAAGTGAATCTTGGGTCACGATCTGAAACTATGGATACTGGCATGCCATGCAATCTCACAATCTCGTTCACGTACATACTAGCAAGACGTTCAAGGGAATAAGTCTCACGTATCGGCAAGAAATGAGCGGATTTGGTTAATCTATCAACAATAACCCAAATCGCATCTATGTCTTGAGAAACCTTGGGAAGACCCGTAACAAAATCCATAGTAATGTGTTCCCACTTCCATTTCGGGATCTCAAGTGGTTGCAATGGACCCTTTGGCACTTGATGCTCCGCCTTTACACGTTGACAAGTTAAACACCTCGAGATAAACTCCGCGATCTCTCTTTTCATATTGCTCCACCAAAATGTATGTCGAAGATCGTGATACATTTTGGTACTCCCAGGATGGATTGCAAACGGTGTGTTGTGTGCCTCCATCATTATTCTATGCTTCAAGTCAAAATCGTTAGGAACACAAAGTCTGGAGTTGACTCGAAGTATTCCTTCTTCATCGATTCTTGCTTCTGGAATAGCACCTTCTTGCACTTTCTTCTTCATACGCATCAGCTCCATGTCCGTAGCTTGAGCAGCTTTAACTTTATCGATTAAAGTCGGTTCTACTCGTATATTTGATATCATCATGTGGGTACTTGGAGCCTTCATCTCTATCTCCATCCTTTGTAAGTCATACAAAATGGGCCTTTGTGTTAACAATATTGCACTCGTACCCGCATATGATCTTCTACTCAATGCGTCAGCTACTACGTTTGCTTTTCCAGGATGATATTGGATGATATGATCGTAATCTTTCAACAGCTCGAGCCAACGTCGCTGCCGCATGTTGAGTTCCTTTTGGGTGAAGAAATATTTGAGGCTTTTATGATCTGTATAGATCTCCACTTTCTCCCCATACAGGTAGTGTCTCCAGATCTTCAACGCAAAAACGACTGCTGCCAACTCCAAATCATGAGTAGGATAATTCCTCTCATATTCTTTGAGTTGTCGTGAGGCATAGGCTATGACTTTCCCATGTTGCATGAGAACACATCCTAACCCTTTGCCTGAAGCATCGTTGTAGATAACAAATCCATCCGAACCAGATGGTATTGTCAGAACAGGTGCCGAAATGAGTCTCCTCTTGAGTTCTTGGAAACTCTTCTCGCATTCCTCACTCCATACGAATTTTGTATCTTTCCGAGTCAGCTGAGTTAACGGGAGTAGCGATTCGAGAAAATCCTTCCACAAATCTCCGATAATAACCAGCTAAGCCTAGAAAGCTACGTACTTCGGTTACCGACTTCGGTTGCTCCCAACTTTGTATGGCTTCAATCTTCGCCGGGTCGACAGATACTCCATGTTTTGACACCACGTGCCCAAGGAATGCTACTTCCTCAAGCCAGAACTCGCATTTCTTCAATTTGGCATATAGCTTATTTTCACGAAGCCTTTGCAGGACCAGCTTCAAATGGCGCTCATGATCTTCACGGCTTTTGGAATAGATGAGGATGTCATCAATAAAGACAACAACGAACTGATCCAAATATTCTTTGAATACACGGTTCATCATATCCATGAAGGCAGCAGGAGCATTAGTCAATCCAAAAGACATGACTAAGAATTCATAATGCCCGTACCGAGTTCTGAAGGCAGTCTTTGGAATATCCTCAGTTTTAATCTTCAGCTGATGATATCCAGAACGAAGGTCGATCTTTGAAAAGAATTGTGTTCCTTGTAACTGGTCGAACAGGTCATCAATGCGAGGTAGCGGATACCTATTCTTGATAGTGACATGATTCAATTCTCGATAGTCGATACAAAGTCGCATACTCCCGTCTTTCTTCTTTACGAATAAAACAGGAGCACCCCAAGGAGACGTACTAGGACGAATAAAACTGATGTCCAACAACTCCTGTAGTTGGACTTTTAACTCCTGAAGTTCAATAGGAGCCATTCGATATGGGGTTTTAGAAATGGGCTTTGTACCGGGTTCAAGGTCAATAAAGAATTCAATTTCTCGTTCCGGGGGTAGACCGGGAAGTTCTTCAGGAAATACATCGGGAAATTCTCTAACAATAGAAATATTATTCAAATCTGACTTGTCTTTGTTCAAATCCATAACATGGGCTAAGAAAGCTTGACATCCGTTTTTCAATAAACGAATAGCTTTGTGGCTTGATATGACAGTGACTGATTTTAGTGGTTTAGTAGTTTGAATTCGTATGACAGGTTGGTTAGGAATATGAAAACTAACAACCTTACGAAAACAATCAATTTTAGCATGATGAGTGGTTAACCAATCAATTCCTAAAATCACATCAAAAGCAAGTATCTTTAAAGAGATAAAATCAACAGGTAATGTGATAGTGCCAACTTGGATCATGCAAGATTTATAAACTGTAGATGTAACGAAGGTTTCACCCAACGGAGTTTCAACAGATAAGTTAAAGTCCAATTTCTCCGGAGTCAAGTTTAAACGTTGAGCACAAGCAGGAGAGATAAAAGAATGGGTAGAACCGGTATCTAGTAAAGTATAAACTTCGCAAGAATTCAAGATTAGCTTACCCGTGATCACCTCGTTCGGGTTTCTCGCGTTTTGGCCAGTAACGACAAACGCCCTTCCAGGAATCGCTGATTTCGACTTATCCGGGACAGCTTTTGGAGTCACCATCCCCGCTGAACTTGGTTTTGCTACAGAACACTCTCGAGCTATATGACCCTCCTTTCCACAGTTATAACATACCTTAGATTGTTGTGGGCAGTTTGGGCTGATATGTCCCTCTTTCCCACATTTGTAACATGCGACCGGTGGTCGTTCTCCTCCCCTAGAAACAGTTGATGTTTGTGCTGACGTCTTCACATTATCATTGTTGTACCTTCTCTTCTTGAAATCTCCTCCCGACTCGCTCCTTCTATTATCACGACCACGATTACCACCAGAGTGGTTACCGCTTTTGTCTGAATGCTTTCCTCCCTGCTGGTTTTCATTGCTTCGATGACTGCTGCCACCGGTATGACCCTGATTGTGGTCCCTCGGTTGTACATACTCATTATCTCGCTTTTAATAATTGAGCCCTATTTACAACATCTGAATATAAAGAAAATTTATGAGAGATAAGATATTGTCGAATCTCGGGTTTTAGACCTCTCAGAAACATCCTTGTCATTCGTTCCTCATTTTCGACCAAATGAGGTGCAAACCTGGATAACTCTGCAAACTTCGCCTCGTACTGGGACACCGTCATGTTGTTTTGTTCCAGTCTGATAAACTCTACCTCCTTCATATGACGAATACTTTCAGGAAAGTACTTGTCATTGAATAGTTTTTGAAATGTTTCCCAGGACATGTTGAGTGCGTCAGGCTGGGTACGCTTCACAGACTCCCACCAGTAGTCTGCCTCACCGCGGAACATAAAGGTGGCGAATGGAACCTTCTGTTCCTCCGTGCATCCCAAGACATCGAATATCTTGGTAATTTGCTTGACCCACGTTTCCGCCATGATCGGATCCGGCTTTCCCTTAAATTCTGGTGGTCCCAATTCTTTGAACTGCTTAGCTGTGACAAACCGCGCGTTATCATTTCCACCCGTATTCTGCACACGAGTCTCCCTCGTCTGATTTTGCATGAACTGCAAAAAGCTCTTAAACATTCCATCATTCATCGTTTGCTCGGTAACGTTGTTTACAGGAGGAATATTGCCTTCCTGTTGCACGTTCCCCTGGGTAGTGATCAAAGGTGTCTCCACGGTCTGATTCATTCCATTATTAACGTTCTCAGCTGCCATTCTTAAATACTGCCATAAAACAAGGGTTAATAGTCATGTCATATATTATCCCTATACTCTGACCGACCAAATAAACACCAAATAAACTTAGTCAGGTCATACTAGCGAAGGAATTCCCCGTCTCTCCCCTCCTAGTTCTTGTCTCACATCTCAGCCAGGGATCATATCCCTAAGCTCTGATACCAACTGTGACGCCCCCAAAATAGGTATACAACACCCATTCTGAGTCGCCAAATACATGGTACAGAAAGCAAACTACAACTTCAATAATACAATTGTCGTGCAAAATACGACAACACATACTGTGAGTTTAAATACAAATATTGTCTTCTAGACAATATCCACACTCAAATAAATCCTCATTACAATTATTCAAACACTATTTTACAGAAATAGTGAGGACTGCTAAAACATCTTTCTAGAACCATCACTCCATACCCCGACTAGATCCTGCTATGTTCTCACCTCCTGAGAAGAAAAATGGAACAAAAAGGAAAAGGGTGAGCTCAACTAGCCCAGTAAAGAATATTATGACTAAGATAATATAAACAACAAATTATCGTTAGTCTTCAACAGGGAAAAATCTGATAGAATATAATCGACAACAAGTTTTAGATCAACAACTGCAGCGGAAACAGCAAACCATTAGAAGAGTCAAGTAGAGAAAGAATTCTACTATCTTCTAAGATTTAAAAGTCCATCATCAATATTTTATCCCTGTAACATCAATTAATAATCATCTTTATCCAAATATTCATCTTTGCACTACAGGCCAAAGATATTCATTTGTATCACCTGTCAGTCATGTTCATCTCAACACCTGTTCATCTTTGCACTACAGGCCAAAGATATTCATCAAGTAATCATACATCTTTGCACTACAGGCCAAAGATATTCAGTAATATCATCATTTAGGACTGAGGATGATGAAAAATATCTTAAAGAAAACGAATCCAATGAGACAGAAGGACAAATAGTAGGAATTCGTATAACAGTTTATCCAAGATCAATAATACTTCATAATAATCAATTGTGAAGCAGAATTCAAAAATAAAGATCAAAACATGGATACAATCAAAGATAGTAACCATAATAGACATCTTGGATAAAAAGGAAAATTTTATTTTTCGGTGAATAGTGTCGTATTCGTGAATAGTACCGTATACGTGAATAGTGCCGTATACGTGAATAGTAACCCCGATACAAAAAGTTCTAAATTTGATAAAAACTCATATCAATATTTCAGCATAATGATATTGAAGAAAATAATATCATTTAAGAAGAAAATAATATCCCTTACCTCAAAATATCAGTACTTCTGGTCGGAATACCGGTATAAGGCTGAAAGAAACTTGCTCTGATGAATAGAAACTCTCAAAGTATCTAAATACTCACAAAATACACTCAATAATCTAGAGAGAGAAAAAGAGAAAACTTGTTTCTGGTGTGATTTTCAATTCTAACTTAGCCCTCTATTTATAGAAAAATTTTAGTAGGCTTGACCTGCAACCTGATGGCTTTACCTGCTACTATTCCCACCTACCACATTTGAAATATAATTCAGCACATTTCTTCACCAACCACAAGTGGGGCCCACCAATTCTAGAATTTTCCATCAAAATGATAAACTCTGAAAATTCAATAATTTCTGAACCAGTCATCTTGTAAAATTCGTAATAAATCATACGTTCATTTTTAACGGTTCAAAATTTGTGGACATATACTCAACTTATATATGTATAACATATCCAAAAATTACCACGATCCAACGGTCGGATTAAAAATTATAACCCCCGTAAACTATCTCAAAAACCCTGATTTTTAATACCTCCATTCCGACAAAAATACTGACAAAAACCTCAACATTAACTCCTTCATTTTTAACCACAAAAATATATCCCTCATTTATATCCACATAAAATAAATATTTTCTTATCATATGAATCAAAAATTAATTATTCACAAATAATATTACAGAATCACATTTATGACAACCATGCCGTTCCCAGGAAAGAGGGGGCTTTCCAATTAGGATTTCTCCTTACTGGCACACAATTAGATGACCAAACCTCTCCTTAGACAGAACTTTCTAGACATTGCCAATAATGTTATCTAATAATATTATTCAAATAATATGAATTATTAATCTGATAAATGAAAATACTGTGCAGCAACAATTATTGAAACAATAATAATATAAAATATCAACGCATCAATTATTGAATCAATAAAATAAAATATTGAACAATAACTACTGTAACAATTATTGAGTAGTGCCTTCTTACGTAAGACTCAATAATTGATGCAATACCGCGTGCTACTGTATTTTAACCACCGGGTATTCTAACAGTATTAACGGTAACAACTACGCCGTTATTTATAAACAACTTATACTTGTCGTTTTCTTCATCCAATCGCTTTCCGTTATGGGGCCCACACAAGACTGCGTCGTCGTACGAATATTCCCCGACAGCAAGAATATTCCACGACCAACCGAATATTCACCGACCAAAAATAAATATTTTATAACCACTTGCTTATTTTGCAAAATTTGCACATTTCACCCATAACCAAAGTATTATATCAAAGTAACCCCTTATTATTCACAATAATATTTAGAGAAAATTTGATTTTATTCATTAATAAGTTGGGGTCTTACATGTTGTCTATTATATTCTATCAGTTATTATACTGTTGAAGGTTAAGGATAATTTATTCTGCATTATCTTAGTCATAATATTTCTTACTAGGCTAGTTGAGATCACCCTTTCTTTCACTGTTCTCTTCAAGAAATAAGAATATAGCTGGGACGAGTCGGGGAACGGATTGACGGTTCAGATGGTTGTTTTAGTAGTCCTCACTATGCTGTGAAATAGTGTGACAATAATTGTAATGAGGACACCGTTGAGTGTGTATATTAACTAGATAACAATATTCTTATTTAAACTCTCAGCTATGTTTTGTCGTATTTTACACGACTGTTGTATAATTAAGTTGTATTTGAATTTATGTATCACGTATCTGGCAACCCAAGATGGGGGATGTATACCTATTTTGGGGGCGTCACATAACCTATGAAAGAACCAATCATATCGAAGAAATCAGAAAAAATGCTTTAATCCAAGAGTATGAAAGTTTCAAGTTGAAAGAAGGTGAAAAAAATCATTGATATGGAAACACGTTTTTTTTGGAGTCATTGATGAACTGGAACAACTATGGAAGGTATACACAACTAAGGAGAAAAACAGAAGAAGTCTCAAAGCCGTTCCATCCGTATAGAAAATGAAAGTTACAACCAATAAGAAAATGAAAGATCTAATTACCTATCCTCTTGATAGCCTCATTGGAAATCTTCATGCTCACAAAGTCGACATGCTAGTCGAAAAAAATAGGATCAGATATAGACCTCAAGAAGAAAGGAATTACATTCAAACCCTACTTGTAGATCAAGAAAGCAATGATGAGGAAAATGAAGAACTCCCAAGTTTAGATAATAATGAAATTACCTTGTTATAAAGACAACTCAGGAGAGTCATCCAAAGCAAAGCCTGAAAATATGGCAAAGGTTTTCTAAAGACAAACAACAACTTCAACAACTTTAAAGGAAAACAAGTCTCGAAGCCAAAAGAACAAGGAGGAAATTCAAAGCAAATAATAACAACTTTAGAAATGCCAGTTCCAATGAAAATTCAAATGCATGTTTTGAATGCAGCCGGCCTGGACATTTCAAGAAGAACTATCCAAAACTAGTCAACAACAAAGTACTAGTAGCTGAGGAAGGCTAGGATTTAAGTGATAAAGAAGAAATTGTAGAACAAACCGAGGAAATTGCATATCTATGTTTAATTGCAGATAATGACTCATCATTGAGATCTAAGGTAAATTCTGAACATTAATCACCTAGTACTTCATTTGCCATAAACACTTTAGATAATATAAATGAAGAATATCATGAATTACAAGAAGCATATAATTGTTTATATGAAGATAATGAAATTTTAAAAGAAGATTTTATTAAATTAAAAATTTTATTAGAAAAATTAATTAAGACTAACAAAAATATTGAAATAGAAAACTCAAAATTTAATTGTAATTAATGAAAGTTTAAAAGAGGAAAAAGAGAAATTAAAGAATAATTTTTTGAAAAATTTATTACTAAAGGAAGAATTAGAAAAAGTAAGAAAAATAAATAATCTTGAGATAGAAAATTCAACTCTCATTATTTCTATTGAAAATCTCGAAATTAAAAATTCAATACTTATTGTAATTAATGAAGATACTGAAGATATTAAAAATTGAAAATCCATCTTTAAAGATTAAATTAGAAAAACAAAGTGAAAACTCTTCCTTCATAGAACAAATTAAAATTTTAACTAAAGAGTGTGATGATTTAAACACTAATGCTATTAAATTCACAAAAAGAAAAGAAAATCTTGATGTCATGCTTAATCAACAAAGATGTGGATTTAACAAAGATGAATTAGGATACATCGGAGAATCTAGTAAAAATAAAAGCGAAGGATTTTATCATGTTAAAAGTAAAGAAAAAGAAAATCATACATCTCCCATTACTAAATGTACTTATTGTAACTGAAATGGTCATTCTATTCATATGTGCAATGCTCGAAATGGAAAATATAAAGAAAAAATAATTTGGGTTCCAAAAGGAACTTACACATCACCAATTATTATAAAGAATACAAGAAACAAATTTTATAATTATCAGAAAAATGAAAGACCTTATAGAAATTTTCATCAAAATTTTTTAGGATATAAAAATAAAATAAATCATGCATACTATAGACCCGCCACTTATAGAATGCTTGTGTCTACTAAGAATGCTTATCATGTACCTAGTTTTGTAAAGAAAAACACAAATGTTCCTTATACAAAATGAAAAACTCACCCAAAGTACCCTTCTTATTAAAGGGTATCAATTCGTGAAATTAGTATATATTGCAGGTATGTCTTGTAGTTGATTCTAGTAAAAGTAAATGGTACCTTGATAGTGGTTGTTCAAGACATATGACTAGAGACAAATCAAAATTGAATAATTTACAAGCTACAGATTATGGTGAAGTAACCTTTGGAGATAATAACAAAGGTAAAGTTATTGGAATTAGAAGTGTTGGTAACAAGCACATAACACTTTCAAACGTTCAATTAGTCACAAGACTCAAGACTCATGTATAATCTTCTATCTATCAGCCAACTATGTGATAATGGTTTAAAATATCTTTTAGCCCTCACAATTGCTCAATATTTGATCAATATGGAAAATTAGTTTTACTATGTCCTAGAAATTAGAATGTATACACATGTGACCTAGATGCATATTCTCACCTAGACAATGTTTTTCTTGTGTCTACAAATGACGATCCATGGCTTTGGCATCGCAGATTAAGGCACATTAACATGAAACTAATCAACAACATTTCTTCTAAAGAACATGTTCGTGGTCTTCCAAAACTGAAGTTTTTAAGATCATATTTATGAAGCATGTGAATTAGGAAAATAAATATATGCATCTTATAAACCTAAACTTACAGTGTCAACCTCTCGACCTTTAGAACTCTTACATATAGACCTAGTTCGACCTATACCTAAACATAGCATGGGTGGTGCTGTGTATATTCTAGTTTTGGTTGATGACTACTCTCGATTTATATGGGTTAATTTTCTGAAATTTAAAAATGAAGCTATAAATTCTTTCTCTGCTTTATGTGAGAAAATTCAGAATCAACAGGGAAGTCCTATTATTTATATTCGTTCTGATCACAGAAGAGAATTCGATAATTCTAATTTTATTATGTTCTATGATGAGCATGATATAAGTCATAACTTCTCTACCCCTTATTGTAAGACCCCAACTTATTAATGAATAAAATCAAATTTTCTCTAAATATTATTGTGAATAATAAGGGGTTAATTTGATATAATACTTTGGTTATGGGTGAAATATGCAAATTTTGCAAAATAAGCAAGTGGTTATAAAATATTCATTTTGTCGGAGAATATTCGTTTGGTCGTGGAATATTCTTGCTGTCGGGAAATATTCGTACGACGGCGCAGCCTTGTGTGGGCCCCATAACGGAAAGCGATTGGATGAAGAAAACGACAAGTATAAGTTGTTTATAAATAACGGCGTAGTTGTTACCGTTAATACTGTTGGAATACCCGGTGGTTAAAACACAGTAATACGCGTTGTTACACAGTAGCACACTGTATTGCACCAATTATTGATTCTTACGTAAGAAGGCACTACTCAATAATGGTTACAGTATTACTGTTCAGTATTTTATTTTATTGATTCAATAATTACTGCGTTGATATTTTATATTTGTTGTTTCAATAATTGTCACTACACAGTATTTCCCATTATTAGATCAATAATTCATATTATTTGAATAATATTATTAGATAACATTATTGGCAATGTCTAGAAAGTTCTGTCTAAGGAGAGGTTTGGTCATCTAATTGCGCGCCAGCAAGGAGAAATCCTTATTGGAAAGCCTCCTCTTTCCTGGGAACGGTCTGGTTGTCATAAATGTGATTCTGTAATATTATTTGTGAATAATTAATTATTGATTCATATGATAAGGAAATATTTATTTTTGTGGATATAAATGAGGGATATATTTTTGTGGTTAAAAATGAAGGAGTTAATGTTGAGGTTTTTATTAGTATTTTTGTCGGAATGGAGGTATTAAAAATCAGGGTTTTTAAGATATTTTGCGGGGGTTATAATTTTTAATCCGACCGTTGGATCGTGGTAAATTTTTGGATATGTTATACATATATAAGTTGAGTATATGTCCACAAATTTTGAACCGTTAAAAATGAAGTATGATTTATTATGAATTTTACGAGATGACTGGTTTAGAAATTGTTGAATTTTCGGAGTTAATCATTTTGGTAGAAAATTCTAGAATTGGTGGCCCCACTCTTGGTTGGTGAAGAAATGTGCTGAGATTTTTATTCAAATGTGGTGGGTGGGAATAGTAGCAGGTAAAGCCATCAGGTTGCAGGTTAAGTCTGCTTCGGCGTGCTAACATTTTCCTATAAATAGAGGGCTAAGTTAGAATTGAAAATCACACCAGAAACAAGTTTTCTCTCTTTCTCTCTCTAGATTATTGAGTGTATTTTGTGAGTATTTAGATACTTTGAGAGTTTCTATTCATCAGAGCAAGTGTCTTTCAGCCTTATACCGGTATTCCGACCAGAAGTACTGTCTGTACGAGGTAAGGATGTTATTTTATTCAAAAATGATATTATTTCTTTAATATCATTATGCCGAAATATTGGTTGAATTTTTATCAAATTTGGAACTTTTCACGTCGGGGTTACTATTCATGAGTTACTATTCACGAGTTACTATTCACGAGTTACTATTCACCGAAAAATAAAATTTTTTTCTTTTGTCCAAAATATCTATTCTGGGTACTAGCTTTGATTGTATCCATGTTTTGATCATTCTTGAATTCTACTTCACTATGAATAATTATAGGTATTTTGGACATGGTTAAATGGAAATACGAATCTTAAATATTTGTTATTTTATTTTGGATTCGTTTTCTTTAATATATTTTTCATCATCCTCAGTCCTAAATGATGATATTACTGAATATCTTTGGCCTGTAGTGCAAAGATGTATGATTACTTGATGAATATCTTTGGCCTGTAGTGCAAAGATGAACAGGTGTTGAGATGAACATGACTGACAGGTGATACAAATGAATATCTTTGGCCTGTAGTGCAAAGATGAATATTTGGATAAAGATGATTATTAATTGATGTTACAGGGATAAAATATTGATGATGGACTTTTAAATCTTAGAAGATAGTAGAATTCTTCTCTACTTGACCCTTCTAATGGTTTGCTGTTTCCGCTGCAGTTGTTGATCTAAAACTTGTTGTCGATTATATTCTATCAGATTTTTCCCTGTTGAAGACTAACGATAATTTGTTGTATATTATCTTAGTCATAATATTCTTTACTGGGCTAGTTGAGCTCACCCTTTTCCTTTTTGTTCCATTTTTCTTCTCAGGAGGTGAGAACATAGCAGGATCTAGTCGGGGTATGGAGTGATGGTTCTAGAAAGATGTTTTAGTAGTCCTCACTATTTCTGTAAAATAGTGTTTGAATAATTGTAATGAGGATTTATTTGAGTGTGGATACTGTCTAGAAGACAATATTTGTATTTAAACTCACAGTATGTGTTGTCGTATTTTGCACGACAATTATATTATTGAAGTTGTAGTTTGCTTTCTGTACCATGTATTTGGCGACTCAGAATGGGTGTTGTATACCTATTTTGGGGGCGTCACAGTTGGTATCAGAGATTAGGGATATGATCCCTGGCTGAGATGTGAGACAAGAACTAGGAGGGGAGAGACGGGAAATTCCTTCACTAGTATGACTTGACTAAGTTTATTTGGTGTTTATTGGTCGGTCAGAGTATAGGATAATATATTACATGACTATTAACCCTTGTTTATGGCAGTATTTAAGAATGGCAGCTGAGAACGTTAATAATGGAGTAAATCAGATCGTGGAGACACCTTTGATCACCACCCAGGGGAACGTGCAACAGGAAGGCAATATTCCTCCTCCTGTAAACAACGTTACCGAGCAAACGATGAATGATGGAATATTTAGGAGCTTTTTGCAGTTCATGCAAAATCAGACGAGGGAGACTCGTGTGCAGAATACGGGTGGAAATGATAACGCGCGGTTTGTCACAGCTAAGCAGTTCAAAGAATTGGGACCACCAGAATTTAAGGGAAAGCCGGATCCGATCATGGCGGAAACGTGGGTCAAGCAAATTACCAAGATATTCGATGTCTTGGGATGCACGGAGGAACAGAAGGTTCCATTCGCCACCTTTATGTTCCGCGGTGAGGCAGACTACTGGTGGTAGTCTGTGAAGCGTACCCAGCCTGACGCACTCAACATATCCTGGGAAACATTTCAAAAACTATTCAATGACAAGTACTTTCCTGAAAGTATTCGTCATATGAAGGAGGTAGAGTTTATCAGACTGGAACAAAACAACATGACGGTGTCCCAGTACGAGGCGAAGTTTGCAGAGTTATCCAGGTTTGCACCTCATTTGGTCGAAAATGAGGAACGAATGACAAGGATGTTTCTGAGAGGTCTAAAACCCGAGATTCAACAATATCTTATCTCTCATAAATTTTCTTTATATTCAGATGTTGTAAACAGGGCTCAATTATTAGAGCGAGATAATGAGTATGTGCAACCGAGGGACCACAACCAGGGTCATACCGGTGGCAGCAGTCATCGAAGCAATGAAAACCAGCAGGGAGGAAGCATTCAGACAAAAGCGGTAACCACTCTGGTGGTAATCGTGGTCGTGATAATAGAAGGAGCGAGTCGGGAGGAGATTTCAAGAAGAGAAGGTACAACAATGATAATGTGAAGACGTCAGCACAAACATCAACTGTTTCTAGGGGAGGAGAACGACCACCGGTCGTATGTTACAAATGTGGGAAAAAGAGGGACATATCAGCCCAAACTGCCCACAACAATCTAAGGTATGTTATAACTGTGGAAAGGAGGGTCATATAGCTCGAGAGTGTTCTGTAGCAAAACCAAGTTCAGCGGGGATGGTGACTCCAAAAGCTGTCCCGGATAAGTCGAAATCAGCGGTTCCTGGAAGGGCGTTTGTCGTTACTGGCCAAAACGCGAGAAAACCGAACGAGGTGATCACGGGTAAGCTAATCTTGAATTCTTGCGAAGTTTATACTTTACTAGATACGGTTCTACCCATTCTTTTATCTCTCCTGCTTGTGCTCAACGTTTAAACTTGACTCCGGAGAAATTGGACTTTAACTTATCTGTTGAAACTCCGTTGGGTGAAACCTTCGTTACATCTACAGTTTATAAATCTTGCATGATCCAAGTTGGCACTATCACATTACCTGTTGATTTTATCTCTTTAAAGATACTTGCTTTTGATGTGATTTTAGGAATTGATTGGTTAACCACTCATCATGCTAAAATTGATTGTTTTCGTAAGGTTGTTAGTTTTCATATTCCTAACCAACCTGTCATACGAATTCAAACTACTAAACCACTAAAATCAGTCACTGTCATATCAAGCCACAAAGCTATTCGTTTATTGAAAAACGGATGTCAAGCTTTCTTAGCCCATGTTATGGATTTGAACAAAGACAAGTCAGATTTGAATAATATTTCTATTGTTAGAGAATTTCCGATGTATTTCCCGAAGAACTTCCCGGTCTACCCCCGGAACGAGAAATTGAATTCTTTATTGACCTTGAACCCGGTACAAAGCCCATTTCTAAAACCCATATCGAATGGCTCCTATTGAACTTCAGGAGTTAAAAGTCCAACTACAGGAGTTGTTGGACATCGGTTTTATTCGTCCTAGTACGTCTCCTTGGGGTGCTCCTGTTTTATTCGTAAAGAAGAAAGACGGGAGTATGCGACTTTGTAT